>JAWHQI010000065.1:10715000-11120000 GCA_033032865.1 Dactylorhiza incarnata | reverse complement strand
GGCTACACCTGTGCTCGATGCTCTCGGGAGGCCTTCGGCTGCATCGGACGGCCTTCGGCCGCATCGGGACGGCCTTCGACCGCATCGGAGCGGGCTTTGCCCGCCTCTGGCGGTTAAATAATATTAGTACATATAAAAAGTTAATTTTAATTTAATGTAAACAAAAAAAGTTAATTTTAACTTAATTTCATTAATATTAGTACATATAAAAGCTATGCCTACAATATAACGTGAAAGTGTTCATGCTTAGTGGATAAGGAGCATGATTGTAAAGGTGGTGGTCGGTGGATCGAGCCTCACCTGGCACGCCTATTTCATTTTTATTTTAATTTATTAAAATCTTGCTCAAATTTAGTCCCACATCGTGGAATTAAGTTATCTATTCCGGTATAAATTAAAAAAAATGGCATTCAATATTTGAAAAATGATGTATTCCGGGCGGGCTACACAGATTGTGAGGTTTCATCGAGACTGGCTATATGCTAACGCCGCGTAGCGTATTTTTGGCGGTACCTGATTCATATTCAATTATTTTAACATAGTTTTAGGTCACCCCTAGTAGGTTTAGGTCGCCCCCTAGTAGGTGGGAATTAGGAGACCTACGGAAAAGTGGAGAGAGAGGGAGCGGTTTTATCCGATGGCTGATGAAATATCATGCCAGATTCTACGGCCGTAATCATTTCAATTAGTTTAAAATTCATGGGTTTGATATTTCATTATATATGGTAGAGATGTATATGGGTATATATGTATATGTATATGTATATGTTTATATGTATATGTATATGTTTATATGTATATGTATATGTTTATATGTATATGTATATGTATATGTATATATAAATATATGTGTGTATGTATGTATACATAGATATGATACATAATGGATATGAAAAATGTTGAAATCTTGTGATCTAGAAGTAATCAAGGGATTAGTCTTACTGACAACGTGATGTGAGCCTATAAGATCGCACATATGGACGTGCGGAAAATGGATAGATTGATCATGTTGGTTTATGTTATATTAGATACAAATGAAGCCAAATGCTGAATAAGATTAGTTGGGAATTAATCGATAAATATCCACTTGTATTTGTAAAAACTCTCTCTACCATTGAGAAGCGTGCAGTTTTGGAAACTTATGCGCGTGCTTTTAGGACGTGCTTGCTGAAGCGTGCCCTATTATGTTTTCCAAGAGCGTCTTGGAGAGCAAGCATCCGTCATTCTAGCTCTCTCATTCCTGTAGTGATAAACCTGAGAGAGAAGAAGAAGAAGAGTATCTCTGCTGAAAACGGAACTAGCATTTCGTAGCAGAGAAAGGCGATCATCTTCCATCCCTGAGCTCGTTGGATGGACTGCGAGGTGTTTCTGGTGTTCATGTGGATACCTCTAGAGACGTAGATATTTTGCGTTTTGGTCTCAAACGCCAGTTATTCTTCTCGAAATTTGATTTCGACGCGGATATAAACTCGTTTCTTGATTTACTGGTTTTCGCATGGATCCTGTTGAGGGTTTCTTGTATTTCCGCTGTACATTTGATGCCCTAGAAACCCAACAACAAAATCATTGTGCACAGCCAACTAGCACGGGATCATTCTTCTATTTATTTTTGGCACTTTAATTCATGCATTTTAATTTAATTATTGTATTTATGGTTTTACGGTAGGGCTCAAGTAGAGAAACGGGTTGAAAGAACTATTTATGGTTGAAGTGAGGAATTAGGAGCCTAAGGCTAAGCAAAGAGCACTCCTTGGAATTTTTACTTCTATCTCTCTGTATCCCTCCCCCTAATCATTCATCAGCTGCCAGTGACACCTCAGAACTACCCTTTCAGACTGCAAACCCCATTGTCGCCATTGCCACCATGTTCCAGTGCTACTCGTCACCGTCATCTACTATGTTCTCCGATTGCTTCCCGACCTTCGTCTCTCGGGTGACTTCGATCGCTTCGTCCAGGATGCATCTCCCTCTCCCTTCACTCTAGTGATTCACACAACCCAATGGTCGTCGTCCAAATTCCATTGAATAAAGAATTGTGCTTCTGTTGCAAGTAAATGAAATATCACACTCACAATTGTATGATGAAGGAATTTTGTTATCATTGGTGAGGAGGAAGCTGAAGCCACTTTGGCATACTCTGAGGCACTACCCCAACTGGTCCCGGGGAAGGCCACCTTCATTTCCCTGACTTGTCATGTTTTTTGGTGGAAGGGATTTGGAGATCTCGCACCGCGAAGCTTGGTAGGAAGTTATAGGACCACCCCATCCTGGTGATGATCGATGAGCAAATCACAACTTCCTCTCTCAAGAGTTGGTAAATATATTACAACTTTCCACGGTCTCTTCCCCGGGCTTCACAATTATTTGGGGGAAGATCGGCGCACTTCGACGGATAGCCTTTGCCGTCAGTTTTTGCTGCATTTGAGCTCATGTCATTTCATAATGGATTTCTACGCCTTTGGTGGTATTGATATGATCTTGGGAAGTTACATGGTTTCAAACGTTAGGAGAAGTCAATGTCATTTGGGCTCAAATGGCGATGACCTTTGAGTGGGGACACTCTCAAACCCTTCTCTTCTATGTACGATTGTGTTATGCCCCCAAATGTACTGTGTTTCTCGGGGCATAAATACACTCGACGGCCGAAGGAGCACACACGAAGCAACGGGGCTGAACCATCCGGTTCAGCCCCCAATCAATAAAAGAGGCCGAGTGGGGCTGAACCGCTGAACCACCCCGGTTCAGCCCCTACTTGAGGGGACCGGACGGCAATCAAGTATTAATAGGCCCGGGGCTCTCTCATGACGGCAATCAAGTATTATTCTCAGGTATTTCTCTTCCTCCCTCCTAAACCCTAATTTCTCTTCATCTTCTCTCTAGTTACCTCTATTGCTTCTCTTCCCCCCTCTAGTTCGTAACAATTGGTATCAGAGCATACTTCTTGCGACCATGGTGACGCGTACCCAAGCCGAGATCGCACGCTTGGCAACCCTAGAGGAAAACTACGTGGGGTTGGTGGACACGGTGACGGTGATCGAAGAGCAAATGAAAACATTCACGAAAAATCTGGAAGAACGTTTGGATGCCCAAATGGAGTAGATCAAGACCCTTCTAACGCAAAATCTGAAGGGGAAAGCAGCGACCAACGAAGGATCGGAGACCGAAGCGTCAAATCGGCTACCCACGAAAGCCAACCTTCCATGGGTGGGTGAAGCACACCAGCAACAGCCGGCTACAGGGTCGCAAGGCCCGGATCGGGCGCCGAACGCCTGGATGGACGCCGATCCATCCAGGGCCGACCATATCTACTCCGGCCGAGCCGATCCCACCTCGGGGCTTCCGTACGGAGCAGGAGCAGCCACCGGGTGGTGGCCAGAGGCCGAAACCATCGGCCAGAGGACGAGCCGCGGAAGTTTTGACGGGCCCGATCGGCTCGGGAGCGCACGCGACAGGCCCGATCGGCCTGGGAACGCCTTCGATGACTTGGAATGGGGCCGGAACCAGCGGCTTGACTACGTGGCAACCTCTGGAGCAAGTACACGGGGGTTTTCGACTGATCGGAGCGACGGGCAGTCGGATTGGAGGGATTAATGGACTTCTACCACTTCCCCAAGCTTACGGACCATATCCGGGGAACGGAACTGGTGGTCAATGGCAAGAATGGCTCCCAACGGTCAATCAACCGGATGGGGGACAACCAGTCGGCAACGAGCGCGATCGGGGACGACCTCCCTTCGTTGCCGGACAGGTGGGGGTGGGGGGGGGGGGATTTTCCTAGAGCCCAAGGGGCACCCAACCCTCCCATGGAGCAGAGGAGGCCATTCGGGTATGGACAGGAACTGGGGGGTCACGGCCAGTTGAATCAGAGGGCGTACATGCAACCAAAGAGAACTCGCATGAACTTCCCAAGGTTCAGAGGAGGAGGGGACGCATTGGAGTGGGTGCAAAAGGCGGAATTATTCTTCAACTATCAGGAGATCCCCGAGGAGCAGTGGGTGCAGTTGGCGGCCTTCCATCTGGAAGATGACGCCTACCAGTTAACCAAATGGTTTCTACGCGGCTGCGTATACGCCCCATGGACGAAGTTCGTTGAAGCGTTCACCTCTCGTTTCGGGCCATTGGAGTACGAGGACGTCGAAGCAACGCTACAGAAGCTTCGGCAGAAGGGGATGGTGACAGAGTACCTCACTGAGTTTGAGAAACTAGCCAACCAAGTTAGTTGGAAGGAGAAGACTCTTCTTAGCTGCTTTATATCAGGGCTGAAGGACCACTTGAGAGATGAGGTTCATGCCTACGTGCCCTGCAGTTTGAGCCATGCTATCAGCCTCGGACGGATACAGGAGGAGCGCTTTAACAGGCAGAGAAACCGGGCCACGACGAGAGCTCCGACGGCCCCGCTAGCGGCCCGGAGGGACCCCCCACCGGCAGTTCGACCTATGGTGACAAGACTGACTTGGCCGGAGCTTCAGGCAAGGAAGGAGAAGGGATTGTGTTTCAACTGTGATGAGAAGTACACGCCAGGTCACAATTACCAAAAGGTTCAGGTTTTCATGCTGAGGGAGGAGGACGATGAGGAAAACCCTACAGATGTTGATGAGGAGGAAGGACTGGACCTAGCAGAGTTTGGAGTTTCCCTCCAAGCCATGGAGGGGTGCACTGCGCCTCTTACTATGCGCACCGCCGGAAGGATTGGCCAAGAGCGGGTGACCATTCTGATTGATAGTGGGAGCACCCACAATTTTATCAACCTCGCGGTGGCATTGAAGGTGGGCCATACAGTTGACAGGGAGGCCGCTTTCCAGGTCATGGTGGCAGACGACAGCAAGCTGAAATGCGAGGGGGTGATGAAGGTGGTGGAGTTGCGGATGCAGGGGTACGTCTGCTACACCGATGTCTACCTCCTACCGATTCGGGGATCCGACATGGTCCTCATGGTTTAGTGGCTCAGACAGTTACGGAGGGTCACCACGGATTGGCATCGGATGACCATGGAGTTTACCCAGCAAGGGACGGATCATTGTTTGCACGGCATACGGTCGTCCCCGCTTAAGGAGATTTCTCTCCGGAGCCTGCAGCGGTTGGAAGAACAGGGAAGCACAATGGCGATGGTCATGGGGTTGGCGACGTCTTTGTTGGGAAAAACGCTTGTGATTTATCTAACAAAATACTTAAAGTGATTTCATCAGTTAGGTTATATTACCCATGTTGTATAGAAAGGGTAAATTGGTCATTAGATGTCCTAGGATGTCACACTCACCATAGAGTGTCAAGACCAGGTCAAGATAAACACAAATTCAGTTAAGTTAAAACTTGCATCGAATAGAAGTCGACGCAACTTCGACTAGAAGTCGACGCAACTCTGACTAGAAGTCGAAGCAACTCTGACTGACTGTCGAAGTATCAAGTAAAGTCGAGGCAACGTCAAATGAACTCAACGCAGAAGGAAGAGCATGTCGAAGCCATCTCAGAAGTCGAC
Source organism: Dactylorhiza incarnata (assembly GCA_033032865.1). Classification (NCBI taxonomy): domain Eukaryota; kingdom Viridiplantae; phylum Streptophyta; class Magnoliopsida; order Asparagales; family Orchidaceae; genus Dactylorhiza; species Dactylorhiza incarnata. The sequence continues at coordinate 11,114,524 of JAWHQI010000065.1, read as the reverse complement.
GCAACTTCGACTTCGAGTAGACGCAAAAGATGAAGTTCAAGACCAAGTTTTCAACTCGACGGATACGTCGATAAGTAATCGACGCAGCGTCGACATCTGAGTTCAGCTAGAGCTAAGAAGAAATCCGAAGCTGCTCTTATAAGAACTCAGAGGTGCCTCGATATGATGAGTACAGTACAGTCAGAAATTGAAGTCGACGCAGCGTCGAGTACAGTCAGAAATTGAAGTTTTTCTGATGTCCTTTCTAATACCTTTTCAGAAGGTCTACAAAACTGAAGACTGTTCTCCAATGGCTTGTTTATTGCCAAGAATGGAATGAAGTATTCCAGGATACAACAAAGACATTCTTGGAAGTTATTCAAATCAGATGGACGGGTCGGGAACAAAAGTAGAAGGAGAAATCAATTGTCCAATAGGCATTCCTTTTAAGGACAGTCCAAAAGAAGAAAGAAAACTCCAATCATAGAGAATAAGTATGCTGAGAGGAGAAGAAAAAGCGAACAACTGATAATATTTTTTCTGGCTGTCGAAATAGGGGTTTTTCTTCTTCCTCCTTCAACCCTAGGACAAAACAGAAGAATATCTCATCTGCACAGGAAAAGAGAGTAGCATCAGTGCTGTTTCTTCTTCTACATCACACAGCAGCAAGTCTACAATAATGCAGAGAATCTGGATCAAGCTTATAACCCTTGCAATCATCACTATCATAAGTAAGAGTTCATCATATTCAGATCCTGAGATAAACAGAAGCAACAACATTCAAAGAGAAAGCTTTTGAAGAATTCTATTCTCTTCTTTCTTCTCCTTCTACTGTTTTCATTCACCGACTGTAAAAGAGTTTTAAGAATCCCTCTTTCAAAGGATTCAGTGGTTTTAAGAGTCTCCTTATCAAAAGACTCAGTGGTTCTAAGAGCCTCCTTATCAAAAGACTCAGTGGTTCTGAGAGTCTCCTTATCAAAAGACTCAGACACAGTTAGTGCAATCCTACCAGGGAGGTAGAAGAGTGGACTACCCACATTTTGGGGAACCACTATAAAAATTATGTGTCTTCTGAATTGAATTTCTGTGATGTCCAGTTTACTGTTTTTCTAGTTTATATTTTCAGTCCTTTCTTTATTCTGTATTGGTATTGTTGATTGCATAATTCTTAGTAGTTTTATTGTGTGTGCATAACTGGGGTATAAAAGTATTAAAACTCTATTCACCACCCCCCTCTCTAGAGAATACTCAGAGGCACACTGTGCACTTTCAGTCTTCACCAGCCGCCCCAGAGGAACCTGAGCAGATGAGGACCTTACTGTCGCAGTACGAGGATGTTTTTCAGGAGCCACACACTACCTCCGTCGAGATTTTGGGATCATCAGATTCAGCTGAAGACAAGGGCGGAACCCACCAACATCCGACCCTACCGTTACCCGCACATCCAGAAGGCCGAGATAGAGCGCAGTGTTCGGGAGATGCTCGCAACAAGAGTGATACGACACAGTACCAGCTCTTTTTCATCGCCTATTATATTGGTAAAGAAAAAGGACGGCTCGTGGAGATTCTGCGTTGACTACCGAGGGTTGAACAGTTCGACCATCAAGGACAAATTTCTCATCCCAATGATTGAAGAGCTTCTGGATGAACTGCACGGGGCGAGCTTGTTTACCAAATTGGATCTCCGATCCGGCTACCACCAGATCCGAATGAAGGAGGAAGACATTCATAAGACTGTGTTCCGTACTCATGATGGTCATTACGAGTTCCTTGTGATGCCCTTCCGGTTGTCCAATGCACCGTCTACTTTTCAAGCGGTGATGAATGAGATTTTCTGGCCGCTCCTACGTCGTTACGTGTTGATTTTTTTCGATGACATTCTGATTTACAGCAGCAACTAGGAGGACCATCTTGACCACGTCCGGCAAGTCCTCACCATACTTCGGGAGCACCAGCTTTACTATGAGATCGTCCACAAACAAGGGAAAGAGAACGTGGTGGTTGACGCACTGTCGCGCATACCGAAGAGCACCTTGTCTCACGTCTCGGGACCCGTGGTTGACTCACTGGATGAGATACAGGCCGAGGTGGCCCAAGATCCCGAACTCCGGGCGATCGTGGTGGCGCTACAGCAGGGACAGACCACGACCCTCGGATACCATTTGCAAGGAGATCGACTCTACTACCACGGCCAAGTGATTATTCCCGCCACCTCAGCGTGGCGAACCGTCATGATGCATGAGTTTCACTCATTACCGACCGGCGGCCATGGCGGCGTGCTTCGTACACTGCAGCGGGCCCGTGCCAATGTCTTTTGGAAGGGCATGCGATGGGATGTTCAACACTTTGAACGGCAATGTGAGGTTTGCCAGCGCCAGAAATACAAGACGACATCACTCGCGGAACTGCTTACCCCGTTATAGATTCCACATCAGATTTGGGACACAGTCTCCATGGATTTCATTGAGGGCCTGCCCAAGTCTCAAGGCAAGTCTGTCATTCTCGTGGTGGTCGACAAGTTGTCCAAATATGGGCATTTCCTTGCCCTGAGCCATCCTTACACAAGGGAGTCGGTCGCTGAGCAGTTCGTACGGGAGATTGTTCGACTTCATGGTATCCCTCGATCCATCATCTCCAACCGGGACCCCGTTTTTGTGAGTAAATTTTGGAAGGAGTTATTCCGGTTGCAAGGCACCACGTTGCGCATGAGTACATCCAACCACCCCCAAACTGATGGACAGACGGAGGTCCTCAATAGGGGGGTAGAGACCTACTTACGTTGCTTCGTGATGGACGAGCCACGCACGTGGACCCGTTGGTTGCATTGGGCCGAATATTGCTACAACACTTCTTTTCATACGGCTAGCAAGCTCACGCCATTTGAAGTCGTCTACGGGCGGCAGCCACCCACTTTGGGCTCGTATGAGCCGGACAGCACCGCCCTCCCGGCGGTCGATCGGACGCTATAGGACCGAGATCGCACCTTAATGGTGCTACGGGACAACCTACGGGCAGCACAGGAGCGCATGAAGGCACAGACAGATAAACATCGCACCGAACGGGAATTTGCGATCGGTGACGAGGTTTTCCTCAGGCTCCAACCTTACCGGCAGCTTTCAGTCTCTCGGCGGGCCAATCAGAAACTGGCTCCACGGTTCTACGGGCCTTTCCGCATTATCCGGCGGGTGGGTCTGGTGGCTTATACCTTGGCACTACCAGAGGGGTCTCGCATACACACGACGTTCCATGTCTCTGTTCTTAAGAGAAAAATTGGAGACTCGATTCAAGCCAGTCCATGCCTCCCGGAGGCTACCACCTCCGGCGATTTAAGGCCTTCACCGGAGGCCATTCTGTTGACCAAGTGGAAGAAACGGGCCACTGAATACCGTCCCGAGGTGCTCATTAAATGGAAGCATATGGCGGAGGTTCACAATTCATGGGTTGATCTTCTGGAGTTTCGCGAGAGGTTTCTGAGCTTCCACCTTGAAGACAAGCTGATTCTTGATGGGGAGGGGAATGTTATGCCCCCAAATGTACTGCGTTTCTCGGGGCATAAATACACTCGACGGTCGAAGGAGCGCACGCGAAGCAACAGGGCTGAACCATCCGGTTCAGCCCCCAATCAATAAAAGAGGTCGAGTGGGGCTGAACCACCCCGGTTCAGCCCCTTCTTACCCCGGGTATTAATAGGCCCGGGGCTCTCTCATGACGGCAATCAAGTATTATTCTCAGGTATTTCTCTTCCTCCCTCCTAAACCCTAATTTCTCTTCATCTTCTCTCTAGTTTCCTCTATTGCTTCTCTTCCCCCCTCTAGTTCGTAACAGATTGCCTCATTCAGGACAATCCAGAACACTCTTTGTAGCCTCATATTATTTCTTGTGGCAGATTACAAGTCAACCTCACGAAGCTTCCACATCCTCGGTCATTACTCATCTTCATCAGCTACAAAGTATTATGAATTCTTACCCACCCACCCCGCCCCCGGGGGGGGTTTCTTGGAAACGCGCAGTCTCCCATTGCATCAGCAGACATACCACAAAATCCCTCTCATCATTGAGGTTTAATCCATTTCGGCCAAGCCATACGACACGTCCAAAAGGATAAGATAGAGCGACGTGCCACGAATCTTAACCATCAATCTTATCCATCGGAGTGTGCCACGGATCTTAACTATCAATCTTATCCACCGGAGTGCTGGCCCATTCTCGGGTGCGGTGTTGGACCGAAAGAAGGGCGATAATTGGTGTTTTTGTATCGACGACCATGAATTGAACAGACGATAGAGGTTGACAAAATCCAATCCCGATCATTCAAGACCTACTTCATGAGTTCACAATATGTTGATGGTCATGCGATTCATATCAACCAACGCGCAACTACTTTTCAAGTAACCATGAACAACATTTTCAGTACGGTGTTACATAAGTGTATGTTAGTATTTTTTATGGCATACAAGTGAACTTGAGTAACATCTCATCCTCGGGTATTTCCATGGACTCAGACAAGGTCTCGACAGTCATTCAGTACCTAATGTCCGTCTCTCTATGGAATGTGTGTGGGGTTTTCAATCGGGTACTATTTGCGCTTTATCAGGGATTATGGAAAGCTAGCTTAACCATTGAGTTCCCTTCTCAAGAAGAGTGTTGACATGACTTTCAGTTGTGCCCCAAAGGCCGCGACGACATTTAGTGTAGCAGGCCCTGGTAGAAGCCCCGGTGTTAGTGATGCATATTTCTCACAACCATTTATCTTCATGCGGCGCATCCGCGCAGGGATGAGCGTGGTCTTTATGCAAAGCTCCCACCCAATTGCTTATTTTAGCCGCTCTAGCACAATCCATTCTCACTTGTCGTATAAAAACAAGTTGATGATCTCGTTTTCTCCATACAGCAATGGCGACCCTATTTCTTGGGTCGTCATTACATGGTTCATATAGATCATCATAATTTGAGGTCTCTTCCCAAAAGATTTCCACCCCCTCCCAACAGGTTTAGGTACCAAGTTGCTGGGTTACAAGTTTACAGTGGCTTTCAAAGAAGGGAAGACTAACCGAGTGGTTGACACCTTGTCACATCGATCAAAGTCAGTCATGGCAATGTCGCTGCCAATCTGGGAAGAGGCGGCATCATTCAGCATAAGATGGAGTCGGAATGGAACCGAACCTCCGAAATATTATGAACGGCTTGTGGAATGATTCCACCGCATATTCTCAGTCCTAACTAATAGGCGATCGATTGCACCACCAAGGCCGTTTGATGATCTCGCCTACATCCTCCTACATATCAAGAATCCTTAAAGTACCGTCGACTATGTTGGGCCCTTCTACGCGTACCGCCGACTCACCGATTCACTTTACTTGCAGGGCACACCACCAAGGTCGTTTGATGATCTCGCCTACATCCTCCTACATATTGAGACTCCTCAAAGTACCATCGGCTATGTTGGGCCCTTCTACGCATACCGCCAACTCACCAGTTCACTTTACTTGCCGGGCATGTTGCGGTGCATGGAGGAATTGTCGTCGCTTGCCTTGTTTGTCAGTTTGTCGCCACTTCCCTGTATCTCGAAACTTACAGGGGAACTTGTTTCAGCTCCTCCTTACGATGATATTGCAATGTATTTCATCACACATTCCTGTAAGTCTTCCGGGCTTGATTGTGTTTTGGTAGTAATGAATCAGTTATCAAAATGCAACAATTTCCTTTCCCTCTGCAACGCTTTTACAGTCCCATATATAGCTGGTGTCTTCATCCATGGGTTGTTCATCTCCACGAGTTCCTTAGACAATTGTTAGTGATCGTGACCCAACTTAAGCTCCAAGGAATATGACTTCATATAAGCACTACCTACCACCCACAAATGGACGGGCAATCGGAGGTTCTCAATCGATGCTTGGAGGCATATTTTTGTTGATTCATTTATGATCAGCCCAAAATTGGTGCAAATGGCTCAGTTGGGCTGAATATTCATACAACACTTCTTTCCACTATGCAACGGAGGCAACCCCATTCCAAGTTCATCCAGGGTCAATTGTTAGGTTGAGACTCTTTGTGATGAAATCTTGTGCCAACTCAAATTTCTTCTTTATCGTGCCTAATAGAAGATGCCCAACCAAGACAATAAACAACAAAGGGACGTTTACTTTCAGGTGGGCGGCTTACTATTTGTGAAGCTCCGGCCCTACCAAATTTCGATGGCTTCTTGACCACGCCTGAAGCTATCCACCACTTTCATGGGCCCATTACAGTCGAGACACATGTTGGGTGGTGACATCTTGCATGTGCTTCCGAATTCAAGTCGAATCCATTCGGTCTTTCACGTCTCACAACTAAAGTGAGTGGTGGGCTTACCAAGTTGAGAGAATACTGCCAGTGAATATGATGCAACATGCGGCACATGATCGTAGTCGATATTTCTATTTCTTCATTTTTTATTTTTATCACCTTTGTATTGCGCATATTCCTCACGCGCGCTATTCACATTCATTTATTTTTGTTCGCATCAAACATCTCACTCAAGCCCTCTATTACGGTTTATTACTGTGACCAGGCAATAAGAGACATAATGGAAAAGTCAGCCAAATTAGGCCGTAGAGACGATTAGGGCAAGTGAAACTCAAATTTTAAAGTTAAATACTTTATTATAAGATATTATTAGTGATTTTGAAATTAAAAGCATTTAATTTTTAAATTTCGGAATTACTTTAATTTAAGAATGCCAAGGGATAAGAAACTCTTTAAAGTCCCAGTTTTGAACCTTTGATATCCTGCCAACATAAAATCCCCATTAAAATAGCTATCCTATTTATTCCCTCTTCACTCACGACCTAAGTTAAGGGAGGTAAATCGAGAACAGGCGTTCAGGCCCTGTTCTCATCACCTCCTCCAAACAGAGATTACAGAACTCACCAGGGCACACTGTCACCTTGGCTCACTTCCAGAGTCGCCTCCTAGAGGCTCGCTTCTGAGCTGCCAGCACCCCTCTTCTGCTTGCTATTGCCTTTTCTAACAAACCCTAAACCAATTAGACCTCTCCCGCCGCCGCCAGTCACAGTGCAATCTATAGACGCCTTCCCAGCCGTCGCCCGGCCTCTCCCACCTCCGTCTGGCCACCCCATGCTCCACAAATCTCTGACCAGTGTCCAACAATCTTTCCGGTCTTCCACAACCTTACTTCCTCCCTTTCACCTTAGCCGAGCCTATACCCTAACCTTAAAAAAAAGTCAGTCCACTGTTAAAATTGTCAGTACCCTCAATGCACATCCCCAACTCCAGTTTTTCTCGAGCCCAACATTTGAATCCTGAGTTGATTCCCCTGCTGTCCTCTAAAATCAACACTTCAAATTCTACCAATTACTTCCTGAGCCAACCCATACCCACCCCACTGCCACTGCCTTTCTTCTACGCACTAACTCATTTGGCCCGCTTCCCTAAGACTTTCGAACGATAGGCATTGTGTGTGAGTTGTAGGAAATGCAAGATTAAATACTTATGTTTAATTACCGTCGAGTCGACACGCGCCGCTTAATTTAATTTTGTAAAGAAAATTATTTGATATTGAAATTTGCATTTCATTTTTACATCAGTTTGGTATCAAAGCTTAGTTAACTCACTTTATTGTTAGTTAGTCGAGTTTCTCACACCGGAAAAAAATTCAATATCATTTTTTTTTTAAAAATTCCTTTTTATGGAAAATTGTATAGGACGATTGGAGAGTAGCGTAGAGGATCTGAAACAGCGAATAGAAAACCAATATAAGTTGGTAGAACCACTCACCGCCAACACGGGAGATGTAGGAGTGTAGGACACTCCAGGAACGAATTGTACACTATGATTAATTATACTGAGGCAAACATTCACTTCGAGCAAGCACCTAAACCTGCACCACAAGAGAACCCTCACCCTAGGCACTAGAGCCCACACACTCGACTGGAGATGCTTCAGGACGTCACCCTAGCTTCGGCAACCTATGTACTCATTGACCACAGCGGGTGGATCCAGCTCTTCATCATTGTCAAGCCCACCTACCACAAGCTCACTCTCGAGTTCTTTTGCACATTCACTTAGGACGACCAGAACTCCCCGCACAATGTGGAGCTCGAGTCATTGGTTTCCACAACTCCATGGCAGTGGCCTAATTATTTGTACTCCAGGGGATCTTTGATGAAAAATTCATTTGATCGCCGCTCTACCCCGCCTTGCTTATCGACTTTCCACTAGTCGTCCACCTAGCACAATTGGCACCAGTTTAGCACCGACACAATGCCATATGAGGCCCGCTGTTCTAAGGGTCGCCATCTTCGCACTCCCTCCCTCGGCTTCGTCCATTATTTATTGACATATACTCTCAGCGGCAGTGGCGATAGCCATGGAGTCGGTGGGCAGAGTGATGTTTTCTTTTTTTACAGCATGCAGGAGATGACAGTCATCGACATTTATGCTAGCTTCTTTCTTTCACCACCAAACAGAAAATCCACGCCTCAGAACTACTCATAGAAGCCCGTACATCACTTGCTTTGTTAAGTGGATGGGTCTCTTTGATGATTTGCATGTGTGAGAACTTGAAAATTTTATTTCCAAAAATCTAAGTATTACAAGAGTATTGCCTCCTTTATATAGACTAGGAGGGAAAGAGGAAAATACAAATACACAATGTAAAACTAAATATAAATACAATACACAAAGCAAGCTGGGCGGTCAGGCGGTCAGGGAGAATGAGACCGCAGCGACCTCCGCGGTCTGGAGAGAAGACGGTCGGTCACACGACAGGAGGAAGGTCGTGTGACAGAGGAAGTCAACTGATCGTGAGACCGCTCTGGCGAACACTCCCCCGTAAGGGAGATGTCGGGGGTACCAGACCGCTTCTCTTCACATGAAACGATCTGGTATATCTGAGGAGAAGCGGCGGTCTGATACTGGGAGACCGCACAGACCGCGGTTATCAGACTATTATTTGATGGAGCTGGAGACCGCTGATCTTCATACGACGCGATCTCGCACTTCTGAGGAGAAGGCGCGGTCTGATGCTGGGGGACCGCACAGACCGCGGTTATCATACCGTTATTTGATGGAACTGGAGACCGCTGATCTTCATACGGCGCGATCTCGCACATCTGAGGAGAAGTCGCGGTCTGATTCTGGGAGACCGCACAGACCGTTGGCTCGAGACCGCGCGACTTCAATTCTTTGAGATCGCATGGCTTCAACACTCCCCCGCAAGCTGGAGCATATATATCAATCATGCCTAGCTTGTTGCACACATCAGAGAAGGATGAAGATATGGGTTTGATGAAGATATCAGCCAGCTCTTTATCCGAAATTACGAAGAGTGCAGATTTATTTCTTCAAGATTTCTTCCCTGATGAAATGACAGTCCACTTCAATGTGTTTGGTTCTCTCATGAAAGACTGGGTTTTGAGATATATATATTGCAGCTTTATTGTCACAAAACATTGGCAAGGGATGGTTGTAAACTTCTCCAAAATCTAGAAGGAGAGTTCGTAACCACTTCAATTCACATGTAGTTTGGGTCATGCTCTTGTACTCGGCCTCAACACTTGATCTAGATACTACTGCTTGTTTCTTGCTCTTCCAGCTCACAAGATTTCCTCCCACGAATGTACAGAACCCAGACGTGGATTTTCTGTCTCCTTTATCATCAGCGTAGCTAGCATCTGAGTAGGCTTCTATCTTGAGATGGTTGTTTCTTTAGAACAGAAGTCCCTTTCCTGGAGATCCCTTAACGTATTCCAATATCTTTAGAGCAGCCTGAAGATGGCATTCCCTTGGGGCTTGCATGAATTGGCTGACCTTCCCAACGGCATAACAAATATCAGGTCTTGTTACAGTTAGGTAGATGAGCTTGCCTACAAGACGACGGTATCTAGTGCTATCAGGTAGAGGTGGAGAGTTGTCATTCCAGAGTTTGTCGTCTCCTATTGTCATTGGATACTTAGCAGGTTTAGCACCAAGAAGACCTGTTTCCTTCAGAAGGTCAATAGCATACTTACGTTGTGAGAGGACAACAGAGCTATGCTTTCTTGAGATCTCAATGCCAAAAAAATACTTTGGAGTCCCCATGTCTATATACAAGAGTATTCTTCTTCTTCTTCTTCTTCTTCTGTGTAACAATTTCTTCAATTTCCTGTACCTGCTTCCATAAAATCAGGTGTAGCACCAATGCAAAATTCTTCAATTTCTTGTGCCTGTTCGATTGTTCTGTGCAGCAATTTCTTCAATTTCCTGTACCTGCTTCCATAGAATTATTATTTATTGGAAAATCAGGTGTAGCACCAATGCAAAATTTTAAATAACAAAAATTAAACCCCTTCCAAAAATTGCAGGAACTATTTTGAACATAGGAATTGGAGCACATACTCATTCATTCACTCATTAAGAAGAAATAAAATACTACCACAACGAGCTGATGATTTGGTGTATGTGCATAGTAATCTACGCCTACTCTCCAGAAGAAATGAAATCTACGGTAAAGGGAGAAGTCAAATGTGGGATATAGGAGGAGATGTTTGGGCAAATCCTTTTGATGGAGTTGGCATGCTTGCAATTGCCAACTTGTCTTTAGATGAGCCAGAAATTGAAGATGCATTGATCTCCAACAATACTGAGGATGATGAAGAAAATGAGTGATGGATAGGCCGTACTTCATTCTATGATTATGAACATTTATAATTTATGTCTAAGAACTTCATTCTATGTATTAATTATGATCTTGTATTTCAATTGACTATTTATGCTTCTTGTTTTATTGTTTTGAGAATTTATAATTGTATTTGTGATATATATATATATGTATTTATTTATTATATTTAATACAACGTATCCCGCCGTACTCGTATCCTTGTTTTTTAAAATTTGTCGTACCGCCGTACCGAATACGTATCGTACCCGGTACCCGTACCGGTGCTTCGTAGTCTACAGAGCTGCGGACAAATCCAATTACCTTGATTACTTCGTTAAACTTTTCAAACCAGGCACGAGGACTTTGTTTGAGACCATAGATAGTCTTCTTTAGCTTACATACACGAGTCTCCCCCGGAGCAACATACCCTGGAGGTTGCTCCATGAAAACTACCTCTTGAAGATCACCATAAAGAAAGGCATTCTTGACGTCTAATTGAGAGAGTTGCCACCCTTTGTTGACGGCCGCAGAGAAGAGGACCCTGATGGTTGTAAGACGAGCAACAGGGGAGAATGTGTCAAAGAAGTCAACTTCATATGTCTGAGTAAAACCTTTGGCAACCAAGCGAGCCTTGTATCGGTCGATAGAGCCATCGACACGGTATTTGATCACAAAAACCCATCTACATCCAACATCTACCCCAAGAGGTGGAGGAACAAGTGTCCACGTGCCACGGTCCTGAAGAGTGGTTATTTCTTCATCCATGGCTGCCTTCCACTGTGGGATAGCAAGAGCATCCTGATAATTAGCTGGAGTGACAGTATCTGAAATAGCAATAGCAAACGCCCTAGCAGAGGGGGTGAGTTGAGCATAGGTCACAACATCATGAATAGAATGTTGCGTACATGAGCGAACTCCCTTTCGAAGGGCAATAGGGAGGTCTTCGGTGGTGACTGTATTAGCAGGAGAGTCATCATCGGAAGAAGATAGTGCTGGCCCAAGAGTTGGGAGAGGAGGCCCCGAAGTAGGATGACAAACGGTAGGAGACTCTGTAGATGGTGGAGTGAAAGGAAGAGGCGGTGGAGTTGGGAGAGGAGGTGTTGTCGGTGGGGAGTGAATGAGAGGAGGTGTTGGATGAGTTGCAGGAGGCAGGGAGGTGGAAGAGTGAGAAAAGTATGGTATATTCTCAAAGAAGGTGACATCAGCGGAAACATATTGTTTGCGAAGAAGAGGATCATAGCATCGGTAACCTTTTTGAGTGGGAGAGTAACCAACAAAGATACACTTAACTGCTCGAGGGGAGAGTTTGTCCCGACCTGGTGAAGGAGTGTGGACAAAAGCAGTACAACCGAAGACTTTGAGAGGTAACGAGAAAGGTTTCGAGGTAGGATATATAAGAGAAAAGGGTGTGGAGCCTTGAAGAAGGGTGGAGGGAATGCAGTTAATGAGATAGCAGGAGATGAGGATGGCATGACCCCAATAGGTTTTGGGCATATTCATCTGGAAGAGTAAGGTGCGGGTCATGTCGAGGAGATGACGATTATTACATTCCGTTATCCCATTTTGTTGAGAAGTATAAGGACAACTAGTTTGATGTATAATTCCATGATTCATGCAAAACTCAGAAAATGATGAGAGACATATTCTTTAGAATTATCAGTGCGAATAGCTTTGATAGACACTCCAAATTGAGTGGAAATTTCATTATAGAAAGTTGAGAAAACAGTAAACAGTTCGGAGCGCTCTTTTAAAAGATACACCCAAGTACATCGAGAAAAGTCATCAATAAAAGTAACAAAATACAAACTACTCCCACCCATTGTCTTGGTAGGGGAAGGACCCCAGACATCGGAGTGAATTATATCAAAGGGACGAGTCAAGCTACGACCATGTTTGGCAGGATAGGAAGCTCGATGGTGCTTTCCTAGTTGACAAGCTTCACAGTTGAGAAGAGAGGTATCGTTGGTGAGGTGAGGTAGAAGTTGATACAGCAGCCGAGGTGGAGGGTAACCAAGACGGAGGTGTCATTGATGGAGAGAATCAGAGGTTGTGGAAGCAGAATGAGCAGCAAGAACGTCAAGGAAGTAGAGGCCTCCACTCTCAGTCCCAGTAGCAACTGTCTCCTTCGTGTGCAGATCCTGAAAATAACAGTTAGTCGGAGTAAATATAATAGAACAGTGTAACTGTTGAGAGAGAACCTTGACTGATAGTAAGTTGCAAGGAAATGTAGGCACATAAAGAGTGTTCTTAAGAGAGATAGTCGGAGTGACTTGAACTATTCCAGTCCCACACACGTGTGAGGGAGAACCGTCTATTGTTAGAACTTGGGGCAAATTCTTGTGTTCTAGTAACTGTGAGAATAGTTGAGGGTTCCCTGTCATATGATTTGTTGCTCCAGAATCAATAAGACACTTACCTTCAGTAACCACGTGCACGCTACCTGAGGAGGTAGCAACAGAAGCAGACGGTTGTGTAGTACCAGGATGAGAAGACGCAGCCGCAGGGCGAAGGTGAGGATGCTTGAGATAGCAGCGATCAATAGTGTGATCCTTCCGACCACAATGAGAACAGATGTACCGAGGAGGTCCGCAACCACCAATAGATCCACCACGGCCACCGGAGTGACCACGATCAGCCTGGTGAGCAAAGCTCTCTGGAGGAGGAGGAGGATAACAAGGGTCGTTGGAGAAGGGAGGTAACAGCAGAAACCCGAGCAGCGGTGGCATCAAGGGTTGGAGAGTCAGCTTCCCCAAGAATTTGTTGTCGGATCATATCATACGACTCAGGAAGACGGAGAAGGTAACACACAACTAGGAGCTCCTGGAAGTGTGTATGCTGCTCTGCAAGGTCAGCAGAGAAGGGACGATGCTGAAGGAGTTCAGCCCCAAGGGCCTGAACCTCTTGATATGCTGTGGTGGGATCTATGGTTGGGCGTGCAAAGAGATCAGCATACAAGGTGTAGATGCGGGAGGTCTTGGCGCCTTTGGAGTAAAGGGCAGCAAGATGGTTCCAAGCTGCTTTGACGGACTCATCATGACGAATGATAGGAAGACACTCATCAGAGAGACTGTTAGCAAGTCAGGTGCGGACCAGAGCATCGCTAGCATCCCAATCATCAAAGGTAGCAGACTCTTTGAGAGGAGGATCATCGGTGAGATGGTGTCTTAGATGCAAAATTTAATTTAGATTCAAGACGGGAGAATTTCATTATGTCTACAGTGCTATTAAATGAACTATCATTTGAATAATATGATGCACTGCCGGTTTCCCTTCTCCCTTGGAATTTAATTTAGATTCAAGAAAGGGAGAATTTCATTATGTTAACATAGATTTATCGTTACTATTCGACTACTCCCTTGGAGTTGTTATATAAACTGTAGGTTGTCAAACCTAATCCGAGTAACTTAGCTCTGATACCACTTGTTGGATCTACTAGGCAATTTTTAAGGTGGGAGGGGGGCATATAAAGTTGTGTTAACTAATAATTTTTTTTACAAATGATTTAACGTTGCACAACGAAAAATGAAACATTAGAGAAAGTAAATTAAAAACATGAGTAAAATTAATTTTTTCATTATATTTATCAAGTTAAATGATTACAAAAGATATAACCCCAATCTCTGGTGTGCTTCACCAATGCTCTGGATGCTGAATGAAGGAAGCATGGGTATGTGCACATAAATCAAAATGGATTCTTGGGTCTGCCCTCTCTGATGTCTTTGGCTTTGATTTGAGGGCATGATTCCGCAGCAAACGCAACTGTATAGGGGGTCACTATTTCAGTGGTACTCTGTGAGCAGCCACTTTGTGCATTTATTGTCAAAGGTTAGGTCTTTCTCCTCTGAGAGAAGCCACTTTGTGCATAGTGCCAAAGGTTAGGTCTGTTTCCAATCTTCCCCCGCCCATACCCCCAATGATTGGGGACTATATGGGTTCTGTTGTTGTTGTTGTATATATTTTGTGCACCAGAAGAAGTAAACATTATATTGTAACTTTTTTATATCTTTTTATATTCATTATTTAGTTTCGTAATAAAAACATTAAACCATATATTTTTCATGCAATATAAGTTGTTAACTGCAATATATCATCTGCAAAGTTAGTAATATTTGTTTTTTAATTAACATAACTTTTTTAAAATTTTCTTGAGATTTCAAATAATAAAACTGAAAAGGAAAATCGAACATAGTAACCAGACCAAAAAATCGAACCAATATACATCGGTTCGTTTTTAGTTCAAGTCCAGACCAAACCTCCTGCACCCATAATGACATTTTTTCGCCGATGTGCGCCTCGACCATCTTACTTCAGAGCTCGTTCAAGTTTGAGCTTCCCAAGATTGGATGGAAGACGCCATGGACGAACTTCGCAATCATTTTAAGGTAGCTTTGCCTCCCACTTCGACTTGCCAATGCCAGTGTCGATCTCATCGAAGTGGAACTCCTCCACCATCTTTTAATTATTGTCTTTGTTCTTTTTCTTATTTTTCAAAACTTTATTTATGTCTACCTTTTATTTCACTTTGTTTTCTATTTAATGTTTTCTTTACTAATTTACTAGCCCTTGCCTAGTTTATTGATGACTCTATTATAAGAATTCTGGATCTTCCTCTACGGCATAAATTCAACGGAAATTTTCTTTCAACGAAGAGACCCCACTAATTTTTCCTTCATTTTACTATTTTATTTTTTACTCACACGACATTGAGGTCAATGTCTAACTTAAGTATGGGGGGATATTTATGCAAACCCTTCTACAAAACCTCATCGTATTTTATTTCAAAATCCCTCAATTATTTTTAAAATTTTATGTTTTTTTCTTTCGCAGAGTCCAAATACAACAACACTCAAGCCTTTATCCCACCATAGTGGGATCGGCTATATGGATCCCTTGTCGCCATTGCGCCCTATCTTTAATCATAGCCCCACTAATGCCTAAGTACATCATATCTTTCCTTATAGTTTCATTCCAAGTCTTTTTTGGTCTACCCCTCCCCTGTTTAACATGTCTAGTGAGTAAACTCTCACAACGCCTAACAAGTGCCTCTAATGGTCTCCTATGTACATGTTCGAACCATCTTAAACGAGCTTCTCGCATCTTCTCTGCAATTGGCGTCACTCCTGTCTTATCCCTGATACATTCATTCCTAATTTTATCCAGTCTCGTATGACCACACATCCACCTAAGCATTCTCATCTCCGCAACTCCCATTTTTTGCTCATGTGCACCATTCACTGCCCAACACTCAGAACCGTAGAGCATTGCTGGCCTAATTGCAGTACGGTTAAACTTGCCTTTAAGTTTTAATGGTACTTTACGATCACATAAGATCCCAGACGCGCCTCTCCACTTCAACAAACCTGCTTGGATTCTATGTATCACATATTTATCTACACCTCCATCTTTTTGAATTATCGATCCCAGATATTTAAAGCACTCACTGCGGGAAATATCTTGGTCACCCAATTTAATGACGGAGTCATCCGACCTTCTTGCACTATTAAATTTAAGCTCTATATACTTCGTCTTTGTCCTGCTCAATCTAAAACCCTTCTTTTCTAAAGTGTCTCGCCAAGATTCAAGTTTCGCGTTTACACCCTCGCGCGTCTCATCGACCAAAACAATATCATCTGCAAATAATAAACACCAAGGTATTGCTTGTTAGATATGTCTGGTGAGCTCATCTAAGATAAGGGTAAAGAGATAAGGGCATAAAGCTGACCCTTGATGTAAGCCAACAACGATAGAGAATTCTTGTGTTAATCCTCCAGATGTCCTCACCCTGGTCAATGAATTTGTATACATATCTTTGATTACGTCAATGTATGATACATTTACACCTTTCTTTTCTAGGACTCTCCACAAGACCTCTCTTGGAACCTTATCATAAGCCTTCTCCAGATCGATAAACAACATATGCAAATCTTTTTGTCTTTCCCGATAGTTGTCAATGAGTCTCCTCAAGAGATGTAGCTTCCATGGTTTCCCTCCCTGGCATGAATCCAAATTGATTCTCTGAGATGCTAGTCTCTTGTCTAACTCTTCTCTCTATTACTCGTTCTCATAATTTCATAATATGACTCATTAATTTAATTCCCCTGTAATTGACACAATTTTGTATATCTCCTTTATTCTTATACAAAGGTACCAAAATACTCTCTCCATTGGTTTGGCATCCTCTTTGTCTTTAGTATCTTATTGAAAAAACTTGTATGCCATAAAATTTCTTCCCTCCCTAAGCATTTCCATACATCAATGGGTATATCGTCTGGCCCAACCGTCTTTCTATTTTTCATCTTCTTCAGCCTGTCATCTATCACTGATGCTTGAATTTTATGATAAAAAATTATGTTTCTATACTCCTCCGATTTACTTAACTCTTCCAAGTTCAGTTCATTGTCCTTTCTTTCATTGTATAGTTGATAAAAAATATCTTTTTCATCGCTCTTTAATAGTCACATTATCCGTCAAAATCGTATCTGATTCATCTTTTATGCATTTAACTTGGCTTAAATCTCTTGTATTCCTCTCTCTAGCTCGAGCAATTTTATATATATCACGCTCTCCATCGTTGGTATAGAGTCCAAATATTCTCACAATTTTATTTTGATTTTCTAAAGCAAACTACTAACACGTGAATTTTTAAATTAAGACTCGCTATATTTTTTTCTTTAATTTGCAATTTTATATTCGCCGAGTCTGGAATTCCGCTTCAATCAAGCGGTCGAGATCTATGGATTCTGCAACGACGGAGGATGGTGGATGCGGATACGAGCACGGATGTGTGGGAGGAGCCCATGCAGGAAGAAGTTGAGGTAGTGGTTCGGTGGAAGGCCCAGCACATGCATCGCGAGGGTGATGAACTCATCGATGTACTCGTCAAGTGAGCCCGTCTGGCGGACACTGCAGAGACGCTCCACCGCGGAGCCTGAGTAGCGGGTGTCATAACGGCGAATGAGCTCCTGCTGGAGGTCCGACCAAGAAATGGTCGGTTTGGAATGTCGGAGCCAGCGCACCCAGTGGAGGGCGGAGCCCTCCATGCCGATCAATGTCGAGCTGACCTTCTGTGGCTCCGAGATCTGTTGTATCTCAAAGAACTGTTCGACCCAGGCAATCCATCCCATGGGATCGGTGTCGTTGAAAGAGAGAACATCAAAGGAACAAGGACCCAGTGAGCACACCACGGGCAAGGGGGATGTTGCATGGAAGAGTTCCGGGGGACCTCCGAGGAGGGACGGCGAATCCGCCGCCGACGTCGCGGATGTGGTAAGGCGGCCTACCAAGAGGGAGTCAATCTTAGCATCCATGCATAGCATGAGGGCCTGCAGCGACGCGATCGAACCGTCGTGTTCATCCAAACGACGAAGGATGGCGGGATCGGTGGTTGGGGGCTGCAGTGTTGCGTCGGTGTTGACCATCGATCGCAGTCGAGGGGGCAAACACTCGGTCGGGGAGGAAAGGGAAACAGAAGTCGCTGGAAGCCTTAGACGGGAAGAACGAACCCGTTAGAGCAGCGTCTAGGGCAGGCGAGACAGTCGGGGTTGCAGATCTGGCGATGTGACCGGGTGGAGGAGGGGATCTGGATGTCGGAAGCCTTAGGCGGAGTCGGGAAGCCCGTTGGAGCCTCGTCTAGAGCCGGCGAGTCGATGGCAGCGGACGAGCCACGCGAAAGGAAGCGGCGATGCGGACGACGCGCGAAGGCACAGGAGCGGCGGATCGAGCACACGACGGAAGAGCGGAAAGGGGCGTGATGCACGACTGCTTAGGCGCAGGTACTGGGCGGCGAAGAACGCGGCCGGAAGGCGGCACACGACGGAAGAGCGGAAAGGGGCGTGATGCACGACTGCTTAGGCGCGGGTACTGGGCGGCGAAGAACGCGGCCGGAAGGCGGCAGGTCGGACCAATTGTTAGGGCTAGGGAAAAGTGAGAGAGAAAGGGGGAAAGAATTAGAGAGGAAGAGAGGGAAAATCGAGAAATTCCAAATATCATCAAGCATGCCAAAATACAATAGGTCTCCGGCTTATATACTCGTCGAGCTCAACATAACGAAACTGAAACATAAATGATACTCCAAATGTAACGGACACAATAACTCCACTCAACACTTGTCGGCTAGGCCGACATAATATGCGCGCCGCGCTCGCGACGTTGATACACCCGCTACACTGGCAGTCGCCCCTCGCCTTCGTCCGCTCCGTCGGGGTCCGTAACAGTTTGCCTCTCCTTTTATGATTAAAAAATGTTTTCACTTTCTTACTCAATATACTAAGTCAGACTAACATTTAGTGATGAAATAAATGATTTTTACTCGCTCCAATTTTTTTTTGAATCTCTCTTCAAATTTTGAGTGTTACTTTTTGTAGTAATCATGCTTTTGTAGACTAAAGGGGTTATACTTACCGATTATTTCATGTTTTCCTACTTTCGCTAGATTTTATTTCATATACTCTTGAAGCGAAATTTGATAAAAACTAAGAATAAGGATATGATATTAAACCTTCTTTCAAAAGTCTGAGCTTTTGTGTAATCTTATATATTTTCCATTGTTTATCCTTTTTGAGCTATTGCCATGATTTCTTTGACACCCCATAAATTTTATTATAGACCAAAGTCATATTTGTCTTTATCTAATATCACAATTTTATGCACTTATTATATATTGAGCTTTCAATTATTTTGAAAAAGGAAGGTAAAGGGGAATGAAAAAATGAAACACTTTTGATGTAATGTCATTATTTTGAAAGAATGGCCATTTTTGGGGTTGCAAAAAAAAAAGAAATATATATTTATGTTATATGATATTCATCTATGATCAGTATCTAGAAGATAGAAAGAACCTAGATACGATAAAATCATTCAATGATAAAGAAAGTGCGTACGCTTCTGAAGCACAGAGCGACCCAAATCCTATGGATTAGAGTTAAATCTAATAGCGAGGTTCACAAATCGAGAAAGCAACTCTTAGGGGTGTCAATTTGCAAAGACATTTCGATCGACCAACCCAAGGTTAGACGATAGTTATTTCGACGAAGAAATTATCATAATCGAGGAACCTCCATGATCTGGATTTACTATTAAAGTGAATGACATAATTATTTTACTACTTTTTAATTTATAGGGTGATTCTAGATTGAGGTGTAGATTCTCTCACATTTTCTTCTCCGATATTCTTCGTAGATGTTGTTTCTTCCAATTTCGTTTTCACTTAGCTATAACCTTACAAAATTTTAATCGATATGATAATAGTGATTTATGTGAGTAAAAGTACTCGACGAGATCCTATGGAATATGACACTTGAAATCTTCATATCCTATATTATAAAGTGATAGGTACACTTGTCTATTCAAGTTATAGATTGGAAAACTCAAGCTATAAGCTTTGTTTGGGACAGTGGTGGAGGTGAGAAAAAAATCTATTCTCACCACCACCGCTATTTTAGAGGTGTTTAGTTTCTCGGTGGTGGGAAAAGTGTTTGCGAAAAAAATATGATTTGGGGATTTATTGGAAAGTAGTGATTAGTAACCCTCCCATTTTCAGAAAAGATAAAAAGAGATTGTTGTGTTTTCATGGTTCTCTTCCTGTTGCACGTATGTCAACAGCCCCCTTCTTCTCCCACTACTTTTCCTACCACTACTTTTTGACATCTCTAACTCCGGCACTAATTTCTCACCGCTGCTTTTCCTGCCGCCACAACCATCCCAAACAGAGCCATATTCTGCCAACGCTTTAAGTCTAGTACTTGGGCACATCACTTCTCTCACATTATGAAGAAAATGCCAAAACCATACTAAATTCCCAAAAAAATTCAAATGACTAGCGTCACAAAATTAATAGAAAACAACATGAATGTATTCCAAATGAGCTCATTTACATTTAATTAGCTACTTAATATGAATAGCAACAGTTCCATGCAGTATTATATGCATATGATAATAATCTAAGCTGAAAGTCAGACTTTGAACTTTTGGCATTGGATGTTAAGACCGTCATCATACCTGCTTACGCAATCTTGACCTTCTCGCAGACTCCCTGTTAGATTGCTTCCTCCTTTCTCTCTTTAACTCACGGTCATCCTTCAAGGAGAAATACATGAGTCAGAGTAAGAACTTGGTAACAAACAAATTCATTCTAGATATAAATGTCAAAAAATGAACCAAGGATGCCGACACCTGAACCCAATTATGGTCAACTACCGTGGCATTATCTCGAGTGGGCCTAACCTTCAAAGGGGAAGCTTCGGGATGAGGTGGATTCCATATGCCCATCCCAATATTCAAGTTAGTTGTAGGGTCAGGCAATGATGTTCTACCAGGCGCAGAAACTGGAAGTTTCGGAGCCCGCTTCTTTTGAGTGAGACTTGCTGAATGTGAAGATTCTCCTAATAAATTTTCAAGAGAAAAATTCCTTGATGTAAACAAAATGTAAGACAGAAGAAAAAATAAAGGAAAAATAAAACCAATTAAGCAAATTTATGAGGAAACTCGCCCTCTTGAAAAGCATCTCCGCGAGATCTCTTTTTCGAATTTTCCTGAATACAAAATATATGTAAGAAAACAATCAGGCAGATAGGTAAGGAAGCTCTGTCTGGACTAAAATGTATTATTTTGCCCCCCAAATTCTTCTAAGACCATCTCGACTACATGAAGCATATATAAAATGAATTATTTGATTTCAAACAGGTCAAAAATTTGTCTTCTACATTGAGCTAATAAGCTGAGGGAAAAAAATGATAGAATAATACAGATCAAGATTTTCCTTTCTGTTGCTAGGGAGGAAAAGATCAGCTACCAGTCTAAAAATTAGAACTTTACATCCAATAAGAAAATGAAGACAGCGGCTGATCATATAAAATGCCGAAGAGAAATGATCAAAATACCTGCACGTCAGTACTCTCATTCCCAGTATCAGAAGAACCATCTGTTCCACTGCCTCCGCTGCTCCAATTCCAAATCAAACCAACCAAGAACTCCCCAAATCAACTAATCCAAATTCAAAATCAAAGAGGAACTAATCCTAAAAGATCAAATTCTCCAAAATTGCTCATACCTGTGTGAGCTTTCATCGTCCCCTGAGACAGATGCCCCCTTCCCTCCTTCCCCAGACTTCAGCAGAGCACCCTTGGACTTGACGTCACCCAATTCTGTATTCGGGTAGCTCATGCCCTGGGAAATTAAGAAGAAATATATTACCCCCAAAGCTTCTCTCAAATTCTACCAATGGATTATCAATTCACAGCAACCTGGGTCATGGAGGGGTGCGCGTAGACTGCACCGGGAGCATACATCGGCGAGTAGGCGATTGGGGCATAAGGAGACATAAGATGCTGCCAAGGAAACAGGGAAGGAGTTAATCCTAAGAAGAACCAAGCTCTGCGAGGAAGGGAAGGCGATTGAGATAAAGTGACCTGGCCTCCCCAAACGGGCGGGAAGAATCCGTGCGGAACGGCGGCCCCGCCGCCGTAAAAGGCCTGCACCGATGCCGCCCATTCGGCGGAGTACGTAGACGTCGTCAGAATCTCCGGCGGCAGCGGAGTCGCCGCGACGGAGGAGAAAGACTTTGAATTAGGAGGTTTCGCCGGCGTCGTGGTCTCCTCCGGTGATCCCATCGGCATGGGTTTGTTTACTTTTTAGAGAAGCTGATGCGGAGAGTGCGGGGGAGTACGTGGAAATCGAAAATCGTGTCGCTAGGGTTTTATGCCGCGATGGAAAACTTGTGCAGTTGTGCTGACTCGTTTACTGCATATAGTACCTTCTCTTCCTTTCCTTCCCTCCACGACGGCAAGACCAATTAAAAAAGAGAATTTTTAAGAGGGGTGTTATAGGCACACCTATAATCGATATGCGCGCTCAAAATATAAATGCAGCTCAAATTTGTTTATTTACACACCAGATTATAATGACACATCAAAACTAATTTTTAAAATTAATAATTAGCTTTAAAAAATTACTTATGAACACCCTCCTGACTTTTGAGATTTTCTTACTTGAACATGTATAACTTATGATATATTTCAGGTTTTTGAGCACAATAAAACTTCATTCAAAACATAAAAAATTTAACAGTACATTACATCAAATGAGTCAGATAACTAAAATAACTACTATGTAAGTAGATTGTATCAATTCTTCAAAAACCTTCATGCATTTTTGTAGTTATCTCGACCTGCATAAAATGTCAAAAATAAAAATTAGGTACGTAAGAATTGTTGGGTTTTTCTTAACGATAAAGTGGACAGCATATCACATATGCGCAACGAAAATAATAGCAAGAACAACTCAAAGAGTTAAGGATCTTGCATATTTCATTAATCAAGAAATAGATGAGGCAACAATAAAATTACCTTCACAGAATTGAGTCAACACTCAATCAAAAGGCTCCAAGAAAAGTCTTCTCGGATTCAGAATCCTATTCCAAGTCCTTGCTCTGAACTTCCTATGTGCTCCGTCAACAGTGGACTGCTCGTCAGAGGAATAAGTGTAGAATCGTGTCCACACCTCTATAAAGGTCCACACAAGAGAAGGAGAACCCTAGCTTCTTGTCGCACAAGAACTAGGTCGGAGAAGAGGAGTCCTCAACGTCTTCCACAGACTGCTAGGTCCGATTACAGGAAGAGGCGGCGACCGACGGAAGAGGAGAAAAGCTCTAGCGGAACGATTCCGGCACTGCTCTCTCAAAACACGAAAAAGGGTTCGGCCGCAATTTCTGTAACCGTATTTGTAACCCTAAGATCGTGAACTGTTATATACCAGAAGACTGTGTTCGACGAACTCAAAGAGACCTGCGTTCGACGAACTCAAAAGGCCTGCGTTCGACGAACTCGAAGAAGCCTGCGTTCGATGAACTCCAGAGGCCTGCGTTCGACGAACTCGAAGCAGCCTGCGTTCGACGAACTCCAGAGGCCTGCGTTCGACGAACTCGAAGCAGCCTGCGTTCAACGAATGCGCTACACTAGCCCTTTTGCCGTCTCAGCGGTCGACGAATGCCTTCAGTTCGACTATGCATATGTTCGGCTATACTCTATCACCGAATTCGATTATACACTATAGACGAATTCGACTATATAAATTCGGATATATAAATTCGTCTAAACCCTTTAGCCGAATTTTGACTTAGCCGAATTCGTCTAAACTCTTTAGCCGAATTCGTCTAAATCCTTTAGCCGAATTTGACACAGTTCGTCTAAACACTTTAGCCGAATTTGTCAAGTATAAATCTGTTGGAACCCGGATACCGGTCCAACCTGTTCGAGACTTGGGGAGTAGCTTGAGTTACTTCTCTCTTCTTCGGACCCCTAGATCTAAGTATTCTGAGCTAAGAATTGACCCTCGTCGGTTGGTAGGTAGCTCCCTAAGAATGACTCACTGGCTGCAGCGAGGAGGTCCCGCCACTAACCCGGAAATCTCACTTGATTTCCCCTCCAAAAAACCAGAAGCTAAGCCTGTCTCAGACAGCACAAGGAAGAAAGCACATGCTCTCAAAGGGGGGGTGGATCCGTGCTGATCTGAGACATAATGGGTCCTATTTATAGGGAAAGACTTCCCAGGGGTAAAATGGTCCTAAAGGCCTGCGGATAACGTCCTCCGCCTTAATCAAATTACTATATGCAGACCAAAGTGTTCTGCGAACAGCCTCCTCGCGTTTTTCACATACACTAACCACACCTCCTACTGGTCTGCGACTAGTGAGGGGGGGTTGATGAGCCAGGGTGGACCGTACTCGCCCTTCCCTCCCGGAGATTGCGGCCGAGACAACTAGGTCCAGACCTATTAACCAAGGGCGGGCTCTCCTGAGGCGGTCTCGTCTCTCCCTGGATGAAGGGGAGCTTGACATGCTGGATGCGGCGGGGAAGGGTGTATTCACTTCCTTTCCCGGGGCGAGTAAGACCGTCTCTGGTATACTCGCTGAAGGGTGTCGATCTGGTCGCTGAGGCCTACGGTCCTACTCGCCGAATACGGGTTGTACACAATCCCCGCTCTTTGCGAGCTCGCTAGAGATCAGAAAGAATAGTCCAACCCCTTATTCGGCGAGGTTGCGCGCTGGCTGACTTTTCCTCTATAAATAGAGTGGGGGTACGTCTTTCATCCCGTATGCTGAAATGTCTTCCAGGGGGGGTCTTCTGCAGCCGCCGACCGGGGGCTCGTTGATGACGAGCCTGAGGCTGCAGCCGTCCTTGACATCATTGGAGAGTTCCTAACGCCTCGCCCCCCTGATTCCACGAGGAAGAAGAAGCCCAAGCGGAAGAGAGTCGACCTGGAGCCCCGCGAGAGATCTTCCACAGATCCGGAATCCACGACGAGGTGCGGACCCTTGCTTGGGAAAGTGATGACCTCGCCCATTCATGAAGAGCTCGTCGCTGACTCATCTCGTCAGCAAGGTGGGGGCGAGGTTGGAATCACAACAGGTGGGCTCGAGGAGGCGAGACTGCATCCAGCGGATCAGGGTGCCCCGCTGTTTCCTCCAGTTCGTCCAACCATGACACCTGGTAAGGGCACTATCTTCTCCCCCCACTGGGCTGAATTTGTACTGACCTTTTGTTATCTGCAGTGCTTCCTAACCGCCTAGTTCTTCCTGGCCCATTCGGCGCGACGCTTTCGATAGGTCTTGGGACCGCGTCCTCCTCGGCCTCAGGGCAGATTTTGACCCTCCTTCCTCCTCCCTCACAGTCGCCTCCTCAGCAGTCTGGGGTAGGCCAGCCGACCTGCCCAACTACTGGGGGGAAATCTTTGACGATAGGGCCTTTATTCGGGGGGACCGGTGTGGTTCTCCCCTTGTCTGCCTCTACTGGGAGGTTGCGGGCATATCCGACTCACCACTAGGAAGGGAACAATACTCACGGGGGTAAAGGTTTCAGGCAAATTCATGGTGTTGACTATGATGAAACCTTTTACCCTGTAGTTATGGTCAAGTCTGTTGGATCTTACGGCGCCCTTAGAGGGGGGGTGAATAAGGGAATAAAATTCTTTCTATAATTTTCAAGATAATTACTAAATTGTTTTATAATGAAGGAGATTGACATAAACAATTTAGATTTAGAATTGAAAACTTAGAACACAATATAATAGAGATTACACCAAATGATAGAAATCAAGTAAACACAAAAGAGACATGATTATATTATATGAAAAAGTGTTTACATAAATTTGATTTCTATATCGCTAGAAATCGGAGGCGTACAAATGTAAATTTCTTTTTGTTTACCAATCCTTCTCCCAAGGATCGGAAAGCTATCACTTGTCTCTCCCTAGACCAAGCCCAAGCCTATCCTCTAGATCTTCCCAAGATTTAGACGTAGCACACAAGGCCACGATTTTCCACCAAGCCACGCAAGGACTTAGACGCTCCGCACAAGGAAGCGATTTTCCCCTAAGCCACGCAAGGACTTAGACGCTCCGCACAAGGAAGCGATTTTCCCTACCAATACAAAGTAAAATGTATATAAATGAAAATACAAGATAAAATAAGAACTCCCTAGAAATTCAGATCTCTGAAAGGAAGGTTGAAGCCTCGAGATGATCCTTGATGTAGAAGCGCGTCCGATCTCGTCTTCAATTTCAAACCTTCTCAGCATAAATGGGAGTTCATGAGGTTCTGGAGCTCTCTGGATGGAATGCACTCAGGAAGGGACTTAGAATCTTCAGGGCTCTGAATGCACGAACAAAAGGAGCCAATTTATAGAATTTCGCTGTCTCTTGGGCGACATCAGCTGTCGGAAATTTCCGACAGCGCAAAACTGCCGGTCGTGGTGTTGTCGTGGGCAGTTGTTGTAACCTCCGAGCTGTCGCCTAGGCGACATCGATGTCGGATTTCCGATAGCTCAAAACTGCCTTTCGTCGTGCTGCCGTGGGGAAAGTAGTTGTAACTTCTCTACTGTCGCCTGGGCGACATCCGCTGTCGCCTGGGCGACATCAGCTGTCGCCTGGGCGACATCCGCTGTCGCCTGGGCGACAGCTCCTCTTCATTTTTGCAGTCCGAAACTACTCCAGACTGTAGATTGAGTCGTTCTCATCTCCGAAATGGGGTGGCACGTTCTGTAACTCTTTCTGGATTGAAAGTTATGGCCATTTTAAGATCAGCACACAAAACTCATCCAACCTGAGACTTGTCGTTCTCGGATCATGCCCATGAACGAGGACTTGTCTCCTCATTGAACCTGTACAACCTGGCCACTATAAACACACAAAAGACTAGATCAAATACAACACGGTATTTGTTATTCTCAAACCAAGAGATGCGGAAAGCAAGCTCCAACAATCTCCCCCTTTTGATAATAACAAATACTCATATGAGAAATTAGTGAGTTTATAGATAAGTGCGATAAAAGATATGCATGAATAAAAGGTTTACTGCGTGATAGATTTTACTCCCCCTAAATATATATGTCACTAGATTTCTCATTTTATTCTCCCTCTTTTGTTATTACCAAAAGTGGCTTGTCATGATCGAGCAATATCACTCCCTCTACATAGACGCTTTCCATGAAAAATTTTTAATATACTCCCCCTAAATTGTATTCTTCCCCTAAATGTATGCTCCCCCTAAATGTTATAATTAATTGCAATGGTGCATTCTGAAAAATTGAGATTAGTAAGAGATTTCTTGAATTTATATTTCTCCCCTTTTTTGATATTATCAAAAGTTATTTTGAAATAAAGAATGAATAATTATGAAGAAATAATAAATATGGGAGTATATAAGAGTAATAGATTTTATGTCGAGAAGAAAAATAGGATGCAATCAAAAGCATGTTAAATACTACTTGTTGAGAAAAATATAAGCATGATGTAACATAAAGTAGTAAGCAACATAACTAACATGATAAAGTAAGCATTCTATTTTAAGATACCACTTGCTTAAAGGAAAACACAGTGTTAAAAATAATAAGCACTCTTAAACATAAACATCATTTTAGAAGATAAAATCATATAAAGGATAATGAGTTTTAAATTTGAAAAGTTGATGTTTGAGTTAAAGATTGAAGAGATGCTATTCCATTAAGATTAAAAAAAATTGTAAGCATGATTTCATAATATCAAGAAAAATACACAAACTACAATGTAATAAAATTTTCATTTCAAGTAAACATAAACATTGTAGCGGTCATGCTTTGTTATCTAGTGCATTTACTTAAGTTTGTAGAGATTTGAGTAGATGAGCATTAGGATCCAATTCTCATGAGTAGAAGTTTTATGAAAGATAATGATGTGTACAAAGTAGTGTTTTGATAAAGTATACAAGTGAATCAATCAAAAACACATGACATATATAATGAAATAACACAACATTAAAATACACAAATAATATTACTTCCACACTATTTTAATGCACATGAATAAATAGTACAACTACCAAGGTGCTCTGCACACACAATGCTTATTAAGACTTATCAGGGTGCAAAGTAGTGCTTGGGGGATCACTTTTATACTTTTTAGCTTTATTTTCAATTTTTTTGTGATCCGATGTACTAAAGAGAAGTGGTGTATAAATTGTTTGCTACAAGACACTTTACAATTCTTAGCCAAGGTGCTCAACCTCACAATGCTCATTAAGACTTATCAGGAGGGTGAGTAGTGCTTGGTGGAGTTTTCCTTGTCATTTATTATTTGCTTTTTAGTTTAGTGACTAAGGACTCCGAATTCACTTATTTTGCAAACATAGCATTTTAAACCACATTTCTCTAAAGAATAAGTGCATGAAAGACAAAGAATTGTAATAACCAATTCAATGTTGTGTAGGTAATCTATTTAGGCATTTTAATTATTTATGTTATTACACTACACAATCATGTAAGAATAAGATTGTAAACACATGTAGGTTAACAAAAATAAGTGAGTGAATGAATCATTATCAAACATAATACATTACTCATACTTAGAGGCATGCTAAAACATTTCTACACATGTTTATCTACAATCAATTTCATTGCACATAACACGATAATTTTCAAGGCATGACAAATACAAAACAATGTTTTTAAGAATCTTGAAAGTTAAATTAAACATTGTATTTAATCTTTAATTGATATAATTAATCATCCATCCTTGACAATGGCAATGAATAACAATAAGTTTTTTTTTATATATATAAATTTTAGAATTTTTTTTTGTATATATGCACAAAACAATAAACACGCATAAAGAAAAACATATTTTTGTTCTTTGAAATTGTTTTGTAATTTTATATTTGTTTTATATATATATATATATTCTCTGGAAATCATAGAAGTCTTTAATAGCCCTTTCAGTAAATGATATTCTATGTCAGAGAAATAAACAAAAATAATGTATGAGAAAATACATATATATTTTTTTAAAAGAAATAAATTTTTGTTTTAAAAGGAATACAAAGATAGAAAACTTTTTACAAACACACAGAATATTAAAATAATACCAGAAATAATTGAAAACAAAAAATATTTTGGAGCAAAGGAGCTAACGGCAGGCATTAACTTCTTAAAGCCAAAATAGAACTGCATTTCTTGATGTTTTGAAAAATATTTTTCTCAATTCATTTGTATTATAAAGAGACCTTCCTTCAGTTGAAATTTCAGAGTATATTGATTAGATTTGAAGGCTCTTTTAGCATGTATTTGGTGATTTTTTCAAATACTTGTGTTTGGTAAAATCATTAAAGTTCGAAATATTAAAATATGCAAACACATGTTGCAATGTTAGAATAAAAAAATATGCATGATTTATGTATAAAGAGTGAGATAATGTTCATGCAATGAATATAATATAAGTATATCTAAGATCAAGATACCTTAACTACATGACTACACTCTAGCCTCGTACTAAGTGACGGATGGGCATGAGGAGCTGCACACATGCCGTAGGTTGGGGTGTTAATCCCATATGCATACAAAAGACGACGCTCAACCTAGCACTCTTTCCCCCCAGTGCCTCTCAAGGCTTCACTGGAACCCTCCCCGGTTAAGGACAAGACATGACTTAGAGGTTAGGTTTCTAATGCACACAATCCTACGCCCTCGCTATTGTGAGACACGTGTCAGAGGTTTATTGATTATAGACAGACTAAGCGTGTAAGCCTTAAATATATTAACTGTGTTATAATTTCATGATTAGTTTTGGATTTACAATTTTATCGAAGATTGTTGATTTTAAATCCATTTAGAAAAGTTTTATTCATGCAAATAACTACAAAGGAAAATAAGATTTTCATATTTTAATGATATAATTTACTTTAGCATTGCAAGATATAACTAGCATGAACATTGATTTATATCTATGGTACGTGATAATGCTAGTGTGATGAATTAGGACAACATGATGCAAAGCTAAGTAAAGATGGACAAATATAAGATTGAGTTGCATGTATTCAAACATAGAGTTTTGAATTTTCATAGACCTAGAAAGAAGTGACAATTCTATTTGATTTCATCTTGTTGATATCAAGTTAATTCATAGGTCTAAAGATAATGAGATTCATGCAAACAATAAAGATGCACAACACACACACAAAACAAGATATGAAACTATAATACCAATTGCAATCATATATTTCATAATTCCTAAGGTTGATAGAATTAGTTGATTTAAGATAGGTCTTGATGGATCATGAATTATGATATATGATTATAGTGAATTTTAGCATAGGATATTAATAGATCATGATGGTGATTGTGAAATCATATTCATCATTTTTGTAAATTTTCTTTTTGATTTTTTTTTTTAGAAATTAGACAACAAATACAAGGTATTTGACAACAATGATGGTAAAAATAATTTTTTAGAGAAAATCAAAATTTTTAGGAAAATATGTTACCGCCAGCGTTAGTGATAACGCCTGGCGTTAGCAACAGAGTTACTATATTTGATTTAAAACACATTGTTTTTTATATTATTTGATTCTGATTTTTCTCGATTATGATTTTCAATATATGGGCTATTATATGCATCAACGAAAAATAGACAAATATGCAATTAGTTGCGCATTTAATATTTTAGCCTAAGACCCCTAAAAATCCATTTAAAACTAATTTTGAAAGTAATTTCATTAGTCTTGATTATATCATTTAGAAAATTTAGCATTCAATTTATAATGATAATATAAGACATTTATAGGCAAAGGATTTAAAAAGGATAAAACAAAAAGAAAAGATAGATCACTTAAAAATTATGACTTTATGTTTAATTTAATTCAATTTTGATTTGATAAACATTAGGCTTAAAATGTAAAAGTCATATTTCATAATATATCTAAGTGACCTTAGCGTGTTGGCTCAAAAATAAGAAAACAAACAAAAGAAAAAACAATTAAGCATATCATGAAGTAGAGAATTGATATTCCATTTTTAATTGTTTCTACTTCATGCAAATGATAGGATACTAATGAATAAGAGATTTAGGTATCCAAAGGGGACCATGAGGGATGGTTCCTTTGGGTACCCAAATACGACATGATGATTTTTTAGGAGACAAGGATAAATGAGTCCTTTCTATTAAAGTTAATGTATCATTTTTCTTTAAGGGTCGCCATTCATACCTTGGTTGTTTATCTTTAAAATTCATATTATGATTATGTGACATCTTTATATGATTGTATTTGTTTGAAAAATAATTCATTTGAGATTTATGCCTATTCAAATTATTTTTCAAAATAGATTGATGTTGATAATCATAATGAATTTTATTATATGGATTCTTTGAAAATTTATAAGAGTGATTGTCTTTCTTTAGAATTGAATGTTGAAAGAGTGAGTTACAAAATGTTGTAAATGATTGGTCCTTATTTAGATGATTTTCATTTCCACTCTTTCTTATAGACCTACTCTTATAATATGAAGTTAAGCTTTTAGACTTTTGAAAATTTGATAAACTAGAAAAAAGAGATTTTTCATTATATGAAAATTTTTGAATAAACATTTTTAATGATTCTAGTTTATCCTTTAAATTATCATTTTCTTTTATCAATTTTTCATTATGTTCTTTTGAAATTAAAAGTTCTTTTTCTAAAACCTTAAGTTCTTCTTTAAAAGAATTATAATCAAAACAAGGTTTAGCATTTTCAATTAAAGAGCATGAACAAGAATTTGAAACATCAATATAAGATTCTACTTTAGTGTTTGCTTTTAAAGTTTTATTTTCTAAACGTAATTTGGAATTAGCATGTTTCAACTTTGAAATTTTACGTTTAGCAAATTTAAGCACACGAAATGTAGAAATAGAATTAGTTACTAAAAGAGAAGATTTAGATTTTCTTACCTTGCTATAGTTTCTGTCTTCTCTTTTGCTTGATGTTTTGCCATCAACTGAGTCCAATATTGTGACGTTGTCTTCTTCATCTTCCTCTTCCAAACAAGAGTGTCCATCATCCTTTCCGCTTGATGAGCATTCTATGGATCCATCCTTTGTGTAGCTTTCTTGAATATTTGCATATGCTTGCATATTCTCCGGTTCTTGTGAATGTTCCGTACCTGTAGAAGGAGAATCATAAGTTCTTTCAAGAAAACTCCAAATTTCATATGCGGTAGGTAAAGTATAAATAAGTTTGAAAATATTTTGGTCTAACGCACAAAATATACTATTCATAGATTTTGCATTTAAAATAATTTCGTTTCTAGTTAGTACGCTAGATGGCTTTTTAATAGTAATATTCCAAACTTTTTCCTCTAAGGCCTTAAGAAAATTTTTCATTAATATTTTCCACCCTTTAAAATTTTTGCCCATAAATAAAGGTGGTGATAATATTTTTTCATTTATATTAAAATTTTCCCCACTAGTAGAAGCGAGATCATGATCAAGAGACGTCATTATTCCCGGTTGTTAAGCCGATTTGGAATAACCTGCCTCTGATACCACGTGTTGGATCTTACAGCGCCCTTAGAGGGGGGGGGGGGGGGGGGGTGAATAAGGGAATAAAATTCTTTCTATAATTTTCAAGATAATTACTAAATTGTTTTATAACGAAGGAGATTGACATAAACAATTTAGATTTAGAATAGAAAACTTAGAACACAATATAATAGATATTACACCAAATGATAGAAATCAAGTAAACACAAAAGAGACATGATTATATTATATGAAAAAGTGTTTACATAAATTTGATTTCTATATCGCTAGAAATCAGAGGCGTACAAATGTAAATTTCTTTTTGTTTACCAATCCTTCTCCCAAGGATCGGAAGGCTATCACTTGTCTCTCCCTAGACCAAGCCCAAGCCTATCCTCTAGATCTTCCCAAGATCTAGACGTAGCACACAAGGCCACGATTTCCCACCAAGCCACGCAAGGACTTGGACGCTCCGCACAAGGAAGCGATTTTCCCCTAAGCCAAGCAAGGACTTAGACGCTCCGCACAAGGAAGCGATTTTCCCTACCAATACAAAGTAAAATGTATATAAATGAAAATACAAGATAAAATAAGAACTCCCTAGAAATTCAGATCTCTGAAAGGAATGTTGAAGCCTCGAGATGATCCTTGATGTAGAAGCGCGTCCAATCTCGTCTTCAATTTCAAACCTTCTCAGCATAAATGGGAGTTCATGAGGTTCTGGAGCTCTCTGGATGGAATGCACTCAGGAAGGGACTTAAAATCTTCAGGGCTCTGAATGCACGAACAAAAGGAGCCAATTTATAGAATTTCATTGTCGCCTGGGCGACATCAGCTGTCAGAAATTTCCGACAGCGCAAAACTGCCGGTCGTGGTGCTGTCGTGGGCAGTTGTTGTAACCTCCGAGCTGTCGCCTGGGCGACATCGATGTCGGATTTCCGACAGCTCAAAACTGCCTTTCGTCGTGCTTCCGTGGGGAAAGTAGTTGTAACTTCTCTACTGTCGCCTGGGCGACATCCGCTGTCGCCTGGGCGACATCAGCTGTCGCGTGGGCGACATCCGCTGTCGCCTGGGCGACAGCTCCTCTTCATTTTTGCCGTCCAAAACTACTCCAGACTGTAGATTGAGTCGTTCTCATCTCCGAAATGGGGTGGCACGTTCTGTAACTCTTTCTGGATTGAAAGTTATGTCCATTTTAAGATCAGCACACAAAACTCATCCAACCCGAGACTTGTCGTTCTCGGATCATGCCCATGAACGAGGACTTGTCTCCTCATTGAACCTGTACAACCTGGCCACTATAAACACACAAAAGACTAGATCAAATACAACACGGTATTTGTTATTCTCAAACCAAGAGATGCGGAAAGCAAGCTCCAACAAAGTCCATCAGAATTCTACTTGCTATTGCTACGTATTATGACTATGAGATCTGGCAAATGGACGTCAAAACGGCTTTCCTTAATGGAAACCTCCCTGAGGAAGTGTACATGACACAACCCGAGGGTTTTGAATCTCCAAGTGAAGCCACTAAAATATGCAAGTTAAATCGATCCATTTATGGATTGAAATAAGCTTCTCGAAGTTGGAATCTACGTTTTGATGAGAAAATCAAAGAGTTTGGTTTCATTAAGAACGAAGATGAGCCTTTTGTTTACAAGAAGATTAGTGGGAGCATTGTTGTCTTCCTGATATTGTATGTAGATGACATACTGTTGATCGGGAATGACATTCCGACCCTGCAAGTTGTTAAGAACAACCTAGGGAAGTGCTTTTCTATGAAAGACTTGGGTGAAGCGACTTACATACTTGGTATTAAGATCTATAGAGATAGATCGAAGAAGTTGCTGGGTTTGACCCAGAGTACATACATTGACAAGGTGTTGAAACGGTTCAACATGCTTGAGTCCAAGAAAGGATTCTTACCCATGTCATATGGTGTGAGTCTCTCTAAGGACCAGTGTCCAAAATCTTTGGAAGATAAGGACCGCATGAAGTTGATTCCATATGCTTCGACAATTGGATCAATCATGTACGCAATGTTATGTACTCGACCCGATGTCTCATATACTTTAAGCATGACTAGCGGGTATCAGTCTGATCCGGGTGATGGTCACTGGATCGTAGTCAAGAATATCCTAAAGTACTTGAGAAGGACTAAGGATACATTCTTGGTGTTTGGTGGAGAGGAAGAGCTCGTTATAAAGGGTTACACGGATGCAAGCTTCCAGACTGACAGAGATGACTCAAAGTCACAGTCAGGTTTTGTGTTTTGCCTTAATGGAGGAGCTGTAAGCTGGAAGAGTTCCAAGCAGGAGACAGTTGCCAATTCTACGACTGAGGCCGAGTATATCGTTGCAGCAAATGCGGCGAAAGAGGCTGTATGGATTAGGAAATTCATCAGCGAGCTTGATGTAGTTCCTAGCTTTGTTGATCCCGTAGTTCTCTACTGTGACAACAACGGTGCAATTGCACAAGCTAAGGAACCTAGATCTCATCAGCGCTCCAAGTACATACTTCGGCGCTTCCATCTTATTCGAGAGATTGTCAATCAAGGAGATGTGAGCATATGCAGAGTACCAACTGAAGAAAATATAGTGGATCCACTGACAAAGCGTCTTGCGCAAAAGAAGCATGATGGTCATGTTAGATCAATGGGTATTAGATACCTGAATGATTATCTTTAGTGGGAGCCTTGTGGATTGCATATTTGTTGGTTGTTTGTTCATTAGATGAATTGTAATATGTATTATGTATTTCATTTTATATTTATGGCAAATTCTTTTATTATGTCATTCATATCTGTCTGATAAGATTAATTAGCATATTAAATGCCCTTAGAGTGTTTGCTTCCATAGGAATTCAAGTACGTGACTTGAATGTGAGGATCTATGTTTAAATGAAGCTTCATTCTTAAATGGTCCCTGGTTGAGGTATCATCCTAGAAATTTAGGGCAAGGATGAGACCATAAGACTAGCATGTGTGTTGACTGATGACCGGTTCTCACAGGTCATGATATTGTGATATCAAGTCATCACATGGGTACTTGTTAAGAACAAGTTGTACTGGACAGACCCCCCGTGAGACTACTTTGCGGATTGTTATATGAACGTGTCACAAGTAGGTCTCAAGTGACAATGGTGTTTGTGGTCCTTTGACCTGAAGTCATAACATTCATCAGGTGAGGAAGAGCGTACTTTGATGCCATCTAAAGTCTTCTCTTGAGAAAGGTTGACGATAAGGGTGGTTGTTAGGTATGTTACGAATCATTTGGATGTTTGTGTATGAGCAGAAATGGGGTTTGTCCTCCTGTATGACAGGAGTTACATCCATGGGCCCCTTGATGGAATGAGACTGAGAAATGCATGGCCATGCTTGGTTGAGTCAATATATGATATTGAGCTCACCAATTTCAGACAGTCTATTCTAGATCAGGAAACTAGGATTGAACAATTATGAGGGTGACACGGTCCATGCCTCTAGTTCTATCCGGATGTAAAGGACAAAGGGACATGACAACACTGATACATTGGTCATGACAGGCTTATATGAGTTATGAACTCTTATTGCTTGGGTAGCAATGATGTATTGCTAGTTGCCGCTCATTGTTTGTGAGACTTTTGTTGATACTTTGTGATCAAGTGAGAGACTGTTGGAGTTTCTGAGATGATCTCAAAGCAATCAACAGTTAGTCTTGCTGCCAACGCAATATGAGCCTATAGGGTCGCACATAAAGCGTTTGGAGAAATTGGAGAAAGGATTGTGTTGGTCTTACTCATATTGGATATGAGTGAAGAACCAATCCTGTGACTGCTTGAAATCAAGTTGAGAATGTCTCAAAAGGGAAATCGTTTAAAGTGTTTAAACGAACGGATTTACACTAGGTAATTCGGCTAAAGGCATTAACCGAATTCGGCTAAAGGGTTTAGACGAATTCGGCTAATGGCAAATTCGGCTAAAGGGTTTCACCGAATTTATATAGCCGAATTTATATATAGTCGAATTCGTCGAAATGGTTTCGCCGAATTCGGTTATTGTAATTAGTCAAATTCGGTTAATGTGATTAGTCGAATTCGGCGAATGTAAATCTGGACAGATTTTCTGTTTTTTCCCTCTGGTCTGCGGATAGTCGATTTTATGCCTTGCGTATAAAAAGGACGTGATTAGGGCTTCGAGAAAGACGGTTTTAGATCGAGCCTTTTCGCGAAAGAGAAACGACGGAAGTGTTCCGACTGTTCTCGTTCCGTCCGCCGATCGTCGTTCCGCCGCCGCTAGACGTCGCCGCCGGTCGCCGCCTCCTCTGGATCGGACCTAGCAGTCTGTGAGGACGTTGAGAGCTTCCTTCTCCGACCTAGTTCTTGTGCGACAAGAAGCCAGGGTTCTCCATCGTTCGTGTGGATCGCTGTAGAGGAGCTGATACATTTCGGTTCTTGGAACTCAGGTTTCGGATTTCTCCTTGGAGCACCTTGGTTGAGTATTGACTCAATCCCGCAAAGGTACCTTGTATTTCGATTTGCTTATTCTCTTGAATCATGAAAAACCGCAAGATCCGTTGATCTCTTTTTGGGTTGTTCTTGTTCATTTCCGCTGCGCATATTTGATATGTCATCCCTTATGAAGGGGTATAGAAAACCCAACAGACGGCACCCTGTTTTTCACCAGTGTGTGCGTTAAGGTTGCCGAGACGCTCAACAAGGTCCATCATTGGACCGATAAATTCATCCTGGTGCGAGGCAACTTTGCGAACATTCCCTTCGCCTCCATTCAGAAGGTAGAGACGGAGTACAAACCGCCTCGCTTGAAAGGGGACGCTCTGAGCCTCTATACTTACATGAAGGATAAGGTTATGCATGTTGTCTTCCTGCGGCGAGGCGTGGATCAGCTCGCCTTCGTGAATCCTAGAGCAGGTTAGTCCTGGGCAATACTCGTCGCGCTCCCCCCTCCCCTGATCCTCTGCTCTTGGTAGGGATCTGAATTAAAGTTCACCCTCTTGCAGGTGAGCGCGCCGTCCCCACCCGTCCTCCTTGCGATGCCTCGCGACGTCAGTCAAGCGAGCCTCACCTCGAGGGGGCCCTTGGAGCGGCGGTGGTCTCGGTGGACAGTGGGATGCCCCCGCCAACGGACAAGGGGAATGGTCGGGTTGAACCCGAGGCCTCCTCGGCTAGCGAGCCCAGGGCGAAAGAAGCAGAAGACGGGGAGATCTTCTCGTCCTCCGGCGAGCCCGCCTCCTGAACCCTCGTCCCACACAAATTTTGGGTTGGGGATGCGGAGCGAGGACCCTAAAGGTAACCCGCTGTTGATATGGGACCACGACGCGAACAGGGTCCTGGTGAGTTCGCTCCTCCCCTCCTGGGAGGATTTCGAGGAGGTAGGCGATTAGGCGTACAATCTGCTCTACGGGTTGTATAGGCGAGAAGACGCCGAATTTCTCGCAGAGGCTCCTATTCGCGAGCTAGCCAACCTCACCAGCCGTTTCGCTCTCTGCACCGCCGAGCTGGCTCACCAGACTGCGCGGCAGGGGCTTCAATCGAATAGGCGACTTTGCGAACTAGGCGCCGCCTACAAAGAGCTGGAGAAGAAGCTGGCGGCAGTGGAGGAGGAACTTGCCGGGTCCAAGGCTAAGGAGGTCGTTCCCCCTGAGGTGAGAATCCTTGTTCGTTTACTTCTCACTCGTTGGTCGACGCTATCGTCTGACCTTTGTAAACGCAGGAGTCCACCATTGCGCTGATGACGCAGGTCTCTGAGCTGGAGGCGCAGCTGGCCGCCTCGCAGCGGGAGGCCAACTACTTGGGGACTCGCCTCGCCGAGGCGGAATCAGAAATAGCTTAGCTCCGACATCCCAGCAGAGGGGAGTCGTCCACAGCTCCGCAGCTCCTTCATTTCACCCCGGCTCAGGTCGCCGAGACGCGTAGGCAGCTGGCCATCAAGACAGCGGTGTTTACACGGGAGCGGCTCCGGCGGCGATTTCTTCTTACTGCGGAGGGGGCCAAAGTCGATCTCGCGAACCTTCTCCCGGAACTATATCGCGAGGCGATGAGCCCTATCCCAGCGAGAACTCCAAGTGACG
Source organism: Dactylorhiza incarnata (assembly GCA_033032865.1). NCBI lineage: Eukaryota > Viridiplantae > Streptophyta > Magnoliopsida > Asparagales > Orchidaceae > Dactylorhiza > Dactylorhiza incarnata. The sequence continues at coordinate 11,076,046 of JAWHQI010000065.1, read as the reverse complement.
GCTCATCTGGCGAATCGGAAGAGGGGGACCAGGCGAATAGCTCGTTTTTATAGTGTGTCAGCCTTGTAATAATGTTTTCTCTTGGGAATGCTTTCGGCGTACTCGCCTTTCCTGTTTGACTAAATGGGCGTGCTCGCCCTATTTTAATCCGCTCGATATTTTCTCTTTCCTTGTCGTAAATCTCGTCTGACGCGCTCGTTATTATTTTTATTACTTTTATCATATTTTTTGTGGCGCGCTTGCCTATGTAGCATACTCGCGCCTAGGGGTTAATCGCTCACGGCGAGGGCTCGCGCGAGAGCTCTCTTCGCCTTAGTCAGGTGTGTTTTTGCTTATTCCTTCGCGGAGTATGAGGCGGTTGGAGTGTGCTTCTCGCCCCGGTTAGGGATTTTCGCGAGATGGTTGACGAATATACGAGTAATTTCGATATTCACGAGTCTGTGCGGTTTTTTGGGTACTCGCCTCGCATCCCCTTCCCTTATGAGATTGATTTTTTGGGGTTGGCACTTATTAGGGTCTGGGGCTCACCCGAGGGGGCAAGTAGCCAGCCTGCAGGGGAGGAGCCCAGTGCTACGGCCTGGTCTACGACAACTCTCAACTCGAGGACATAGAACTCACTCGAGGGGGCAAGTAGCCAGCCTGCAGGGGAGGAGCCCAGTGCTACGACCTGGTCTATGACAACTCTCTGCTCGTGGACATAGAACTCACTCGAGGGGGCAAGTAGTCAGCCTGCAGGGGAGGAGCCCAGTGCTACGGCCTGGTCTACGGTAACAACACATCTCGAGGAATTCAACTCACTCGAGGGGGCAAGTAGCCAGCCTGCAGGGGAGGAGCCCACTGCTACGGCCTGGTCTACAGCAACAACACATCTCGAGGACTTCAACTCACTCGAGGGGGCAAGTAGCCAGCATGCAGGGGAGGAGCCCAGTGCTACGGCCTGGTCTACGACGACAATACATCTCGAGGACCTCAATTCACTCGATGGGGCAAGTAGCCAGCCTGCAGGGGAGGAGCCCAGTGCTACGGCCTGGTCTACGACAACTCTCTGCTCGAGGACATAGAACTCACTCGAGGGGGCAAGTAGCCAGCCTGCAGGGGAGGAGCCTAGTGCTACGACCTAGTCTACGGCAACAACACATCTCGAGGACTTCAACTCACTCGAGGGGGCAAGTAGCCAGCCTGTAGGGGAGGAGCCCAGTGCTACGGCCTGGTCTACGACAACAACACATCTAGAGGACTTCAACTCACTCGAGGGGGCAAGTAACTTGTCTACAGGGGAGGAGCCCAGTGCTACGGTCTGGTCTACGACAACAACACATCTCGAGGACCTCAATTCATTCGAGGGGGCAAGTAGCCAGCATGCAGGGGAGGAGCCCAGTGCTACGGCCTGGTCTACGACAACTCTCTGCTCGAGGACATAGAACTCACTCGAGGGTGCAAGTAGCCAGCCTACAGGGGAGGAGCCCAGTGCTACGGCCTGGTCTACGACAACAACACATCTCGAGGACTTCAACTCACTCGAGGGGGCAAGTAGCCAGCCTGCAGGGGAGGAGCCCAGTGCTACGGCCTGGTCTACGACAACAACACATCTCGAGGACCTCAACTCACTCGAGGGGGCAAGTAGCCAGCCTGCAGGGGAGGAGCCCAGTGCTACGGCCTGGTCTACGGCAACTCTCTACTCGAGGACATAGAACTCACTACTCGGTATCTATCGCCTAGGTGGTGAAGCGTTACGAGTTTGCCATGGAAAGTGTTATTGTTTTTAAGCATAACAAAAAATAAACTAAGTATTACATGAAGGCTAGGAGTAGAAACGCTTCAAGTCGTCTCCACTCCAAGTGTTTCCTAGGAGTTCTCCCTTGACGTTTTGTAGACGGTACCCGCCTGTTTTCAATACCTCGAAGACAATGTAGGGGCCTTCCCAATTGGGGTGGAGTTTACCTATTACTGCGGATCTCCCTGCGCCGTCTACTTTTTTGAGGACCAAGTCTCCTTTGTCGAATTGCTTGACTCGGACGTGCTTGTCGAAGTGTTTTGCCATCCTCCGCTTGATTTCTTCCTAGCGGATCGCGGCCTGGTCACGAAGCTCCTCCACAAAATCCATGGCGAGTCGTTGCGCGTCTTCGTTCTCAAGTCTCCACCCTTCGTCTCCTTCTTCCGCCGCCACCACCCTAGGGCTTCGGACTTCGAATTCTATTGGGATGAGAGCCTTCGAGCCATGTGATAGCTTGAATGGTGTTTCGCCGGTTGCTGCGGTGGGAGTACTCCTCAGGGCCCAGAGGACTGAGGGGAGCTGCTCCACCCAGTTCCCTTTCAGGTTTTCACCTTCTTTTTGAGCAGGTTGACGATGATTTTGTTGGCCGCCTCCACCTGACCGTTGCTCCTCGGATGATGGACTGAGGCGAAGCGGAGATCGATGCCAAGTTGACTACAGAAGTCGGTGAGTTCAAGGCTTGCGAATTGCGGACCATTGTCGGTGACGATGGCGAGGGGTTAGACCATGTCTACATACGATCTCCCCCCAAATGAAGTTCTTCACCACTAGGGAGGTCATTTTTGCCAGGTCCTTCACCTCCATCCACTTGGAGAAATAATCGATCATCACCAGGAGATATCTCCTTTGCCCACTTGCCGGGGAGAATGGTCCTACCAGATCCATCCCCCAAATGGCGAAGGGCCAGGGGGTGGTGATTGACCGGAGACGTTGGGCTGGCTGTAACTGGAGCGCGGCGTAGAGTTGGCACTTTGAGCATCTCTTCGCGAACTCCTCTACTTCTTTCTTGATGGTGGGCCGGAAGTACCGTGCTCGGAGTACTCTCTTCTGCAGGGTTCTGCTTCCCGAATGACTACCGCACTCGCCTGCGTGAATCTCCTCCAAGACCCGGGAGGCTTCCTCCTCGGACAGGCACCTAGCCAGGGGACCAGATAGAGTCTTCCTATAGAGCACCCCGTCAGTTAGTAAATAATAAGCGGACTTGTACCTGAACCGCCTCTTGTCCTGAACCTCCGAAGGCAAGCACCCTGTGGTCAAGAAGGTGACCATGGGATCCATCCACGAAGCGGGTTGGTCGATGTCCATCACCTCTCCCTCCTCGATCGAAGGACGAAACAACTCGGTGATTGTTCCCCCGACCAGAGGGCCATATTTGGCCAGTCGGTCTGCTCGGGCGTTCTCCTCCCTTGGCACGTGTTGTATGGAGAAAGACTTGAAGGCGCCCACCAAGTCTTTGACTTTTACCAGGTAGCGCTGCAGTACCGACTCTCTTGCTTCAAACTCTCCTCGGATCTGGGAGGTGACCACCAGTGAGTAGGCGTGGACTCTGATGTCATGGATTCCCAACTCCTGGGCTAGGCGTAGTCCTGCGATTACGGCCTCATATTCTGCCTGATTGTTGGTAACGGGGAAGCGAATGCTGACGGCCTGCTCAATTCTGGTGCCCTGAGGGCTGATCAGGATGATGCCTCCTCCACATGAATTCTTCCCCGACGCTCCATCCACGAACACTTCCCAAGCCACCTGCTGGGGTGTCTCCTCCTCGCCTACTTCCGCGGTGTAGTCGGCTAGGAAGTCTGCCACCGCTTGGGCCTTCATGGCTAGTCGGGGCACGTAGGTGACGTTGATCTCGCTAAGTTCTACTGACCATTTCGCCAACCTTTCAGAATTCTCTACTCCTTCTAGGATACTGCGGAGAGGGTGGTCGGTCACTACCTTGATCGGGTGGGCCTGAAAGTAAGGTCAGAGTCTCCGCGCTGAGACAATCAAGGCAAACGCCAATTTTTCCAGGATGGGGTACCGCAGTTCTGCCTTCCGCAGGACCCGAATTACGTAGTAAATGGGGAGTTGGCGCTTCCCCTCCTCGCAGACCAAGACCGAGCTTACCGCTTCCGACCCCACCCCTACGTATAGGAAGAGGTCTTCCCCCTCTCTAGGCCCTTGCAACAGGGGTACCTGGGCCAACTGGAGTTTCAGGCTTTCGAAGGCTCCCTGACACTCTGCTGACCATTCGAACTTCTTATTGTCTCGGAGGGTTTTGAAGAAAGGTGAACACTTCTCTCCTGCCCTAGAGAGGAACCTACTCAGCCCTGCTAGGCGACCTGTCAGGCGCTGAACTTCCTTGACGTTCCTGGGGCGGGGGCTCCTCCCCCTTCGATTCTCAACATTTCTCCCTCTCGCTCCTGATGCCCTCCTGGGTTCCTCCAGCTCCCCTCCTCAACTCCAAGAACTCAAGGCACGTGGCCGTCGCATGGCCCTCCATATGATGGAAGTCGCAGTAGGGCATTGCTCGACGCTCCTCTTCACCTCGAGGCTGTCGTGGCCTTCCTACTCTTCCTCGTCCTCATCCTCTCCTGATCATATTAGCTTCTCTGGGCGGCGCTTGGTTTTGCCTCCACTGCCCCTGCCTCCGCTCGGGAGAGCGACAGCGGTCTCGCCGCTCCGGGTAGTACCTCCTTCCTGGTCTCCCTTGGTAGCCTCCTCCAGCAGGTCTCCAGGCCGGCCGGCGAGGCGGGGCCTGGAACCTCCTCTCTTGATCTCGCTGGTCCTTGTTCTCCCGGGATCCTCCCTCTTCTCGCCTTCTCGGCTCATCCCTCTTCTTGGACTCACGCCGACCGCTTCCATATCCTTCCTTCTCTCCTCCCTCCAACCTAGCTAACTTGGCCACGAACTCCAGGCTGGTTGCCTCCCCTTCGATCTGCCTTGCGGCCCGATCGACCAACTCCTCGAACGATAGAGGGGATTGCAGGTGATCTCCATCTTGAAAAACCCTGGCTGCAGCCCCAACTTAAATGCCAAGATCAGGGTGTGTCCCGGGACCTCCTGGACTAGGAGGATCTCTTCCTGAAAGCGATCCAGATATGACCCGAGCATCTCTTGGGGGCTTTGCTTGATAAGGAAGAGGTCTTCCGAACCCTTCCTCCTCTTCTTGGAAGTAGAGAAGCGAAGCAGATAACTCCTGCACAGGTCATCAAACTCGTAGACGCTTCCCGCGGGTAACTGGTGGAACCAGTCTCGGGCTTTTTCCTAGAAGGTTATGGCGAACAACCGACATTTGAAGGCGTCCGTCATCGGCTTGATGGAGACCATATCTTCAAACCATTGCAGGTGCTTGATGGGATCCTTTTTCCGGAGTAGAAACTCATGGCGGGCTCTGTGAACCTTACAGGAATGGGGGCGGACATCACAAACTCGCAGAATGGACTAAGCGGGGCGAGCTGGCGAAGGGGAGGAACTCGGTCGTACTCGCCCTCTGACTGGCGAGTCTCCGTCGGGCTTGCAAAGAGCACTCGTGCGTGGAGCGGCTGGTCTTCGTCTTCGAGGAGCGCCTCCTTGCCTAGGCGCTGACTCGGTCCCGCCTCAGCGGGCGAGGCGGCTGCGACAGGGGAAGATACTCCCGCCTCAGCGCGAAGTGTGAGTAGCCTCCGGATGATATCCTCCATCGCCTTCATCCCCTGCTCGAAGACACTCTTGGTCACGAACTCGCCTAAAGGCGGCGAGTTCCTCTGGCCGGTTCCTAGCTCGTCATGTTCAGTCATGGGATCGTCAGATGAGATTTTCTTCTCTTGCTACAGTCCACGCTCACTGCACCAAAAATGTTGGAACCCGGATACCGATCCAACCTGTTCGAGACTTGGGGAGTAGCTTGAGTTACTTTTCTCTTCTTCGGACCCCTAGATCTAAGTATTCCGAGCTAAGAATTGACCCTCACCGGTTGGTAGGTAGCTCCCTAAGAATGACCCACTGGCTGCAGCGAGGAGGTCCCGCCACTAACCCGGAAATCTCACTTGATTTCACCTCCCAAAAACCAGAAACTGAGCCTGTCTCAGACAGCACAAGGAAGAAAGCACATGCTCTCAAAGGGGGGGGGGGGGGGGGGGGCGGATCCGTGCTGATCTGAGACATAATGGGTCCTATTTATAGGGAAAGACTTCCCAGGGGTAAAATGGTCCTAAAGGCCTGCGGATAACGTCCTCCGCCTTAATCAAATTACTATATGCAGACCAAAGTGGTCTGCGAACAACCTCCTCGTGTCTTTTCATATACACTAACCGCACCTCCTACTGGTTTGCGGCTAGTGAGGGAGGGTTGATGAGCCAGGGTGGCCCGTACTCGCCCTTCCCTCTCGAAGATTGCGGCCGAGACAACTAGGTCCAGACCTATTCGCCAAGGGCGGGCTCTCCTGAGGCGGTCTCGTCTCGCCCTGGATGAAGGGGAGCTTGACATGCTGGACACGATAGGGAAGGGTGTATTCACTTCCTTTCCCGGGGCGAGTAAGACCGTCTCTGGCCTACGGTCCTACTCGCCGAATACGGGTTGTACAAAATCCATTCTTTTAAACCTTGTAAACGATCTTCCATTGAGACATTCTCAACTTAATTCTAAACAGTCACATGATTGGTCCTCCACTCATATCATATATAAGCAAGGCCAACTCAATTCTTTCTCCAATTTCTCCAAGCACTTTTATGTGCGACCCTATAGGCTCATATTGCGTTGGCAGCAAGACTAACTGTTGATTGCTTTGAGATCACCTCAGAAACTCCAACAGTCTCCCACTTGATCACAAAGTGTCAACAAAAGTCTCACAAACAATGAGCGGCATCTAGCAATACATCATTGCTACCCAAGCAATAAAAGTTCATAACTCAACAAGCCTGTCTTGACCAATGTTTCAGTGTTGTCATGTCCCTTTGTCCCTTATATTCGGATAGAACTAGAGGCATAGACCGTGTCACCCTCATAATTGTTCAATCCTAGTTTCCTGATCTAGAATACACCTCAAGAGAATGGTAAGCTCAATATCATATATTGGCTCAACCCAGCATGACCATGCATTTCTCGGTCTCATTCCATCAAGGGGCCCATGGATGTAACTGCTGTCATAAAGGAGGACAAATCTCATTTCTGCTCACACACAAACATCCAAATGATTCGTAACATACCCAACAACCATCCTTATCGTCAACCTTTCTCAAGAGAAGACTTTAGATGGCATCAAAGTAAGCTCTTCCTCACCCGATGAATGTTGTGACTTACAGGTCAAAGGACCACAAACACCATTGTCACTTGAGACCTACTTGTGACATGTTCATATAACAATCCACAAAGTAGTCTCACGGTGGGTCTGTCCAGTACAACTTGTTCCTAACAAGTACCCATGTGATGACTAGATATTACAATATCATGACCTGTGAGAACCAGTCATCAGTCAACGCACATGCTAGTCTTATGGTCTCATCCTCGCCCTAATTTCTAGGATGATACCTCGACCAAGGACCATTTAAGAATGAAGCTTCATTTAAACATAGGCCCTCACATTCAAGTCACGTACTTGAATTCCTATGAAAGCAAACATTCTAAGGGCATTCATCATGTTAATTAGTCTATCATATAGAAACAGTTGACATAATAAAAGAACTTTCCATAAATGTAAAATGAAATATATAGTACATATCACAATTCATCAAATAAATGAACAGCCAACAAACATGCAATTCACCAGGCTCCCACTAAAGATGATCATTCAGGTATCTCATACCCATTGATCTAACATGACCATCATGCTTCTTTTTTGCAAGAGGCTTTGTCAGTGGATCCGCTATGTTATCTTCAGTCGGTACTCTGCAAATGCTCACATCTCCTCGATCGACAATCTCTCGAATAAGATGGAACCGCCGAAGTATGTGCTTGGAGCGCTGATGAGATCTAGGTTCCTTAGCTTAGGCAATGACACTGTTGTTGTCACAGTAGAGAACTACGGGATCAACAATGCTAGGAACTACATCTAGCTCGCCGATGAATTTCCTAATCCACACAGCCTCCTTTGTCGCATTTGCGGCAGCAATATACTCGGCATCTATCGTAGAATCGGCAACTGTCTCCTGCTTGGAACTCTTCCAGCTTACAGCTCCTCCATTAAGGCAAAATACAAAACCTGATTGGGACTTTGAGTCATCCTTGTCAGTTTGGAAGCTAGCATCTGTGTAACCACTTACAACGAGCTCTTCCTCTCTACCATACACCAAGAATACATCTTTAGTCCTTCTCAAGTACTTTAAGATATTCTTGACTGTAATCCAGTAACTCTCACCAAGATCAGACTGATACCTGCTCGTCATGCTCAAAGCATATGAGACATCAGGTCGAGTACACAACATTGCATACATGATTGATCCAATTGCCGAGGCATATGGAACCAACTTCATGTGGTCCTTATCTTCCAAAGATTTAGGACACTGGTCCTTAGAGAGACTCACAACATATGACATGGGTAAGAATCCTTTCTTAGACTCAAGCATGTTGAACTGTTTCAACACCTTGTCAATGTATGTACTCTGGGTCAAACCCAACAACTTCTTCGATCTATCTCTATAGATCTTAATACCAAGTATGTAAGTCGCTTCACCCAAGTCCTTCATAGAAAAGCAGTCCCCTAGCCTGTTCTTAACAGCTTGTAGGGTTGGAATGTCATTCCCGATCAGCAGCATGTCATCTACATACAATATCAGGAAAACAACAATGCTCCCACTAATCTTCTTGTAAACACAAGGCTCATCTTCGTTCTTGATGAAACCAAACTCTTTGATCTTCTCATCAAAATGCAGATTCCAACTTCGAGAAGCTTGTTTCAATCCATAAATGGATCGATTCAACTTGCATATTTTAGTGGCTTCACTTGGAGATACAAAACCCTCGGGTTGTGTCATATACACTTCCTCAAGGAGGTTTCCATAAAGGAAAGCCTTTTTGACATCCATTTGCCAGATCTCGTAGTCATAATACGCAGCAATAACAAGTAGAATTCTGATGGACTTGACCATGGCCATAGGCGAAAAGGTCTCATCATAGTCAACACCATGAATTTTCCTGAAACCTTTAGCCACCAGCCGACCTTTGAATATCTGTACATTCTCATCCATGTCGGTCTTCTTCTTGAAGACCCACTTGCACTCTATGGGTTGTACCCATTCAGGTGGCTCCACCAAGGTCCAAACTTGGTTTGTATACATGGAGTCCATTTCAGATTTCATGGCCTCAAGCCACTTCTCAGAGTCAGGTCCACACATAGCCTCTTGATAGGTTGCAGGCTCATCATCATGATCCATAAGCAACACACTACCTATTTGAGACACGAGAAATCCATATGTCTCAGGCTCAAATCTTGGTCTATCAGATCTACGTAGGACTTGTGTTTCTTGAGCAGGTTCTCCAGCTACAACAGATTGTAGTCCTTGCTCAGGTTCCAATTCACGTTCATTCATTGTTTGTGGTTCTTGAACCTCTTCAAGTTCCACCTTTGCAGTCTTTCTGGATAAGAAATCTTTCTCCAAAAAGACGCCAGTCCTTGCGACAAATACTTTGCCCTCGGACGGCAGGTAGAAGTAATACCCTTTGGATTCCCTAGGATATCCCACAAGATAACACTTATCTGATTTGTGTTCCAGCTTATCAGATATTTGACGTCGTACATATGCCTCAGAGCCCCAAATCTTAATGAAATACATACTAGGACGCTTCCTAGTCCATATCTCATATGGTGTCTTTGAACCATTTTCGTCGGAACGCGATTTAGTGTAAAAGCAGCAGTCTCTAGAGCAAAACCCCAAAAGGAAACAGACAGATCTGCATGACTCATCATCGACCGCACCATGTCCAACAAGGTATGATTCCTCCGCTCAGAGACACCATTATGTTGCAGTGTTCTGGGTGGGGTGAGCTGTGATACAATACCACACTCTTTCAAATGATCACGGAACTCCTGACTCAAATATTCGCCACCTCGATCAGATCAGAGTGCTTTTATCCTTTTTCTCAGTTGGTTATCAACTTAATTCTTAAACTCTTTGAACTATTCAAAGGTCTCAGATTTGTTCTTCATAAGAAACACATATCTGTATCTACTGAAATCATCAGTAAATATAACGAAGTAGTAGAACCCACCTCTAGCCATAGAACTCATGGGTCCGCACACATCACTATGTATGACACCCAAGAGATCATCTGCCCTCTCAGTATGACCAGTGAAAGGGGCTTTAGTTATTTTGCCTAATAAGCAAGACTCGCATCTCTCAAATAATTCATAATCAAACGAGTCCAGTAGTCCATCTCTATGGAGTTTGGATATGCGTTTCTCGTTTATATGGCCCAAACGACAATGCCAAAGGTATGTAGGATTCGAGTCATTTGTTCTTAGTCTTTTATTATTTTCAATATTATAGATCAGATGGTCTAAGTTCAAAACATATAAACCATTCAACAATTGGGTTACACCATAACAAACATCATTCATAAAAATCGAACAACAATTGTTCTTAATTTTAAACGAAAAACCTTTCCTGTCAAGACATGAAATGGATATAATGTTTCTAGTTATGACTAGAACGAAATAACAATTATCTAATTCTATTACAAGCCCAGTGGGTAAAGAAAGACAATAGACACCAACGACAATGACAGCAACTCTTGCTCCATTTCCGACGCGCAGGTCTACCTCCCCTTTACCCAGCATTCTTCTCCTTCTCAATTCCTGCACATTTGTACAAATGTGAGAACCACATCCGGTATCCAATACCCAAGATGAAGGAGAAGAAAGGTTTATCTCTATAACGTAAATACCTGAAGTGGAAGTCACACTTCCTTTCTTCTTTTGCAGATCCTCAATGTAGAGGGGACAGTTACACCTCCAATGCCCTGCCTTACCACAGTGGTGACACTTTCCTTCCTTCGCTAGACCTTTTCTTTTCAGTGCAGAAGACTTGGGATCAAGAGGAGACTTAGATCCAATCTTCGTCTTCTTAGATCCCTTGGCCTTGCCCTTGCCCTTATGCACCATCAGTATGGGGTTGGCAGGCTTGGCCTTCTTCATGTTGTTCTCGGCAGTTCTCAACATACCAAGGAGCTCGGGCAGTGTCTTTTCTATTTCATTCATATTATAGTTCAAGAAGAATTGCTCATAACTGTCCGACAATGGTTGCAGGATCAGATCTGTGGCCAACTCTTGGCCCAAGGGAAAACCCAATTTTTCAAGGTTCTCGATATACCCAATCATCTTGAGTACGTGAGTCCCTACTGAGTCTCGAGCTCCCATTTTGCACTGAAATAATGCCTTGGATATGTCAAACCTCTCTTGCCAGGCTTGCCCCTCGAACATTTTCTTGAGGTGCCCAATTATCTCATAACCACACATGCTCTCGTGTTGCTTCTGAAGCTCAGAGGATATGGTAGCAAGCATGAGACATTCCACATCCAAGGTATCATCCTGATACTTCTTGTAAGCATCTTTATCTGCTCTTGGAGCATTCCCGGTCGGCTCTGCAGGGGCTTCCCCTTCTAAGACATAGAGATTGCGCTCTTGCCTGAGAACAATTCTCAGGTTTCTATACCAGTCGAGGAAGTTCATCCCATTGAGCTTGTTCTTCTCAAGGATGGCTCTCAGGGACAACGTGGAGTGAGATGTATAAGCCATGGAAATTCTACAATAAATTTGCAAAAAATTTCAGTACTATATTTCAAAATACATTTTACTTTAATAAGGACTTTAATTAAAAAGGGCTCCCACTATTTTAATCAAATCGATAACCCTTAATATCGATTCAGAGAGTTTATGTGAGCTACTCTCTTAGTGGACAAGATCCGTATTTCACCAACACAATGAGTACGCTTTGGCGTTTCTCTCACGATGTGGTTATTTAGGTAGACAATACTTGTCAATTGCATCACTATGCAACATTTGTATGGTTGGTGAATAACTCTTTATTCGCATCCATCATATGGTTCATGTCAACCCTATGCCTCTAGGCACTCAACCTTTGAGGTCACCTAGTTAAGATAGACCCGATGTCGACAGTGGGATATCACAATTATCCGCTCGCACCCTTACCAAGATAGATTAATGCACCTTGCTTTGGCAAGCCCACACTTCATCGATCGATGCAGGAAGAGTGTCATCCACCGGAAGGCATCCGAATACTTAATATTGGATAAGGGATTTTATCTTTCAATTGATGAACATTTCATCGCGATTAACATTTAATCACCGTGCACATTCACAAAATAGAAATACAATATTTCAAACCAAATGCATCCCCAATGCGCACAAAAATTATCAATACTTTGATAAGAAGGGCTAAATCTGAATACTTAGAACACTTCCAAATCTCCAGATTCACATGCATTTGTCACAGCAAAAACAACTCCACTTGTGCAGTAGACAAGCTCGTCTCTCAATGTCAGATTCAAAATCTCAGACATGTGATTTCACAAATCACTTGGAGGGACAGTTAATGCAAAGGAGAAACTATTTCTGAAACAATGAAATCGCAATGCAATCACATGCGTTCTTGGCGGGGTCCCAAGAAGAAATCAGGACATTTAAAACGCTTCTACAATCCTGATTTACACGCACTTGATTGCTAACCTAGCTCTGATACCACTGTTGAGTTTTTCTTAACGATAAAGTGGACAGCATATCACATATGCGCAGGGGAAATAAAAATAAGAACAACACAAAGAGTTAAGGATCTTGCAGATTTCATTAATCAAGAAATAGATGATACAACAATAAAATTACCTTCACGGAATTGAGTCAACACTCAATCAAAAGGCTCCAAGAAAAGTCTTCTCGGATTCGGAATCCTATTCCAAGTCCTTCCTCTGAACTTCCATGTGCTCCGTCAACAGTGGACTGCTTGTCAGAGGAATAAGTGTAGAATCGTGTCCACACCTCTATAAAGGTTCGCACAAGAGAAGGAGAACCCTAGCTTCTTGTCGCACAAGAACAAGGTCGGAGAAGAGGAGTCCTCAACATCTTCCACAGACTGCTAGGTCCGATTACAGGAAGAGGCGGCGACTGGCGGAAGAGGAGAAAAGCTCTAGCGGAACGATTCCGGCGCTGCTCTCTCAAAACACGAAAAAGGGTTCGACCGCAATTTCTGTAACCGTATTTGTAACCTTAAGATCGTGAACAGTTATATACCAGAAGACTGTGTTCGATGAATTCAAAGAGACATGCGTTCGACGAACTCAAGAGGCCTGCGTTCGACGAACTCGAAGCAGCCTGCGTTCGACGAACTCAAAGCAGCCTGCGTTCGACGAACTCAAGAGGCCTGCGTTCGACGAACTCGAAGCAGCCTGCGTTCAACGAATGTGCTACACTAGGTCGACGAATGCCTTCAGTTCGACTAGGCATATGTTCGGCTATACTCTATCACTGAATTTGACTATACACTATAGACGAATTCGACTATATAAATTCGGATATATAAATTCTTCTAAACCCTTTAACCGAATTTTGACTTAGCCGAATTCGTCTAAACTCTTTAGCCTAATTCGTCTAAATCTTTTAGCCGAATTTGACACAGTTCGTCTAAACACTTTAACCGAATTTGTCAAGTATAAATCCATTCGTTTAAACCTTTTAAACGATTTCCCATTGAGAAATTCTCAACTTAATTCCAAACAGTCATAGGATTGGTCCTCCACTCATATCATATATAAGCAAGGCCAACTCAATTCTTTCTCCAATTTCTCCAAGCACTTTTATGTGCGACCCTATAGGCTCATATTGCGTTGGCAGCAAGACTAACTGTTGATTGCTTTGAGATCACCTCAGAAACTCCAACAAGAATTTCATTATGCATCAAATGTCACAAAAAAAAGGTGCAATGGTATACCTCTAGATTGTATATTGTGTTTTTTCGATGAACATACACTTATAAATATGAGACTTTAACTACCAGCACACAAAAAAATTATATCAATATTACAGCAACAAATTAGATTATTGTAATAAAATGATGATTTTACGTACATGTTATGGATCCGCCAAATTAGTAATTTCTTCATCTCTATCTCTTGATGTGTAATTGAAGTCTCACTCGTCTGCAACTGTATAATGATATCTCGTCCACGTAGAGATTACTGACGGTAATGGGCAATCATCGCTCATCAGCGAGTAAATGTAGTGATTATTATTGACATATCCAATAAAGATAGTCTTCCTAGTTGTTGGAGGGGGTAGAGATAGGAATGTGAAAGACTGAAACTGCGAGAAATGAACTACCGCCACATTATAACAAGATGCGATAATTAATATCATGTCCGACATTGTCATCCATTTCTCTAATGGAGCTGGTATTGTAGTACAGTCCAAAGATAATTAGTAGCTATGCATGCCTCACATTCCCAAATAGATTGTTGTATAGATTTTCATGACTTTTCATCTCCTTTGCTAGGCACTTGCAACCAATTATCACTCATATCTAGTGCATTGCTAACCACTCGGTAGACACAATGTCCATCGCCAATTACATTTACCGCCAATTACATTTACCGCAGATCTGGAGCAAAAATGACGCCCAATGTGAGAAATCCTAACCAAATGGAGAGCTTTGAATCCCGAAAAATGATACATGAAAGAGAAGAGGGTCTCTTACCAGTCACATGGATGAAGTCGCCGACGAAAATGGTGGCCGGCGGTGGAGATTGGGCTGTCGGCGAGAGAGGGAGGCGGAGGTTCTGCGTGCGCCTGGATTTTGCGAACGGGAGAAAGGGGGCGGTAGGTGTGCGTGTATATGCGGTAGAATTTAGGTTTAAGTTTCTTTATAGAGTTTTTTTTGGTGTGCATATATCCATTATAGGTGTGCCTATAACGACTCATTTTTAAAGGCAAATCAAAAAATGCTATCAGCACACCAACATAGCTTAAAATTTTCATCTAAAATTAGTTTCGATTTTTGTATGAACAAACCAAAAAAATGACTATCCGCACACCAACATGACTTAAATTCTCATCTAAAGTTAGTTCCAATTTTTTGATCGGCAAACCAAAAATGGCTATTCGCACATCAACATAACTTAAAATTCTCATCTAAAATTAGTTCGAGTTTTTTTTACAGGCAAAACCAAAAAATGGCTATTTGCACACCAAAATAACTTTAAATTCTCCTCTAAAATTAGTTCTGATTTTTTACGGGCAAACCAAAAAATGGCTATCAGCACACCAACATAACTTAAAATTTTCATCTAAAATTAGTTTCGACTTTTTTACGGGCAAACCAAAAAAATGGTCATCCGCACACCAACATAACTTAAAATTCTCATCTAAAATTAGTTCCGAATTTTTCTACGGGCAAACCATAAACCGAACACCAACGTTGAAAACCCTCCCTAATTCTCTCTCGCGCTCGGCTGAAAATGTCACATTCTATAATGATTTGTTTATTCAGTATGTGCATGCACAATAAATATTAATCGACAAAAAATTGCAATAAGATGTATATAATCACCTTCTTATCTTTTAGAAATTTCTAATGGGTAATATAGCATAACAAAACGCTCTTGAGACTACAAAGTTAGAAAATAAAAAAAACTCTACAGGAAATTTGGTGATCATATTTTACTCATGCATAAACTGAGATTATCAGTTAACTTCTTTGGTTAAAGCATGAATGCTGAGATCAGAATTTTCATTCATAGATTAAACATTTGTTATTCAAAAAGCTAAACTCACTGAACCAGCACTTCAACAATCCCTTATGTCATTATAAAATAAATTTGAGCATAACATTTTGTAGGATTATTAAGCATAACAAGCTATTACAACTTCACATATAGATCAAAATTATATCGCACATATATCATAATTTAGAGAAGCAAGAACATATCATTTACTTCCTTTTCTTCCTTTAGTCACTTTGATTAGCAAATATCCCCAAAACTCTCTCAATGGTGAATACTCAAGCAAAATTCACTGAAATTAGGAGAATGTAACTAATAAAAAAGCTCCATTTATTTTATATTGATTAGCTCTATTTAATAAAAAAAATTGGAATATTACTCTAAATTGGTTCAGAGTGATGTAATCTAAAGTTCATCATGCCCTAAAGTTTATGAGTGACTATATCAAGGTTAAAAAATGACAAATTTTCTAATTTTAGATTTGACTTGCTGCTAACAATATCGGTTTGTCGTTAACATATTTGTTTGCACCGAATAATTTCCAAAAAGTATGGTTTACTGCTAACAATGATGCGCGGATATCCATTTTTGATTTGCCTTTAACAATTCCCTTAAAAAATGCAATGCTACAAACACACGCAATTAGGCTACTAACACACCTAAAAAATTACAATAACATCAAAATCCTAACATTAGCGCACCCCCTCATGAGTTACGCGTACACCCACCCCTGTATGCCGGCCGACCCCGACGTCAAACATGCTATGAAAGAGGGAAGGAGGAGAGATGAAAACTCTTTGTCTATTCGAGATATTTCTGTCGGTTTCTATCATAACAAGCCATGGAAGCCCTCAAGCCTCCCGTCGTCGTCCTCCTAGGCGTCCAAAAGTCGCTCACGCTGTAATTCACTCAAGTAAGCGCGGCGTTCTTCTTCAGATCTTTATACATGTTGTTTATGCACGGTGAAGTTTGTTGTTACTTGTTTATGGCCTCGTTAATCTGGCAATGTTGGCACAGATTGAAGCAAAGGGAATGTGAGCTCAACGAGAAATGCATGTATGCTTTTACTACAATTTTGAGCTTCTTTTAATAGTTCATAACTTCAAATTTATGGTTTTCAATAGTATAAATTCAGTAGCGAGGATTTGGGTTTGCGGCGAGCGGAGAGCGGTGGCCGCTGCGCAAGAATGAGCGGAGATGTCTCGGATGCTTCCCGAGTAGATTGTTTTCCCTTTTTGTCCACCATCTGTGCTTCTTTCCTGCTTTTTCTGTTTCAATTTCTTAAATTTATGATAAATTTCGCTCCTCTCTGTCTAAATTCTTACATCCATCTGTTGCCCGTCAATTCGATAAATCCATGTTGTTTTTGCCTCTTTATCGGTTGATTTCTAGCAATAATTTTTTACTCCTAAGCTTATATATATATGCCCCATTTGTTTCGCCTTTCACTCCATCGCGTTGGAGGGAAAACGCCATCGGCGTTATTTTCTTGTTTGGTAAAAAAATGGCAATGTTATAAGCAGTCCTATAACCGCTAAACGCAGTTCATTGATATTCACAGTCCAATGAAATTAAGTGTTTTTAAGACTGCCAATAGCCGTTTTAGATACTTTTAGGACTGTGAATAGCCGTTTTAGATGTTTTTGGGACTGCGAATAGCCGTCGTAGGACTGCTAATAACATCGCCCAAAAAAGATCAGATGCCAACGGAGCCAAATATTCCGTTCCAACGGCACTTTCCCACTGCTCCTGGGAGCTCCTTTCCAACGCCATGCACTTCCGTTTTTCTTCTCCCGCTGCAAGGAGGTGCGCAGATCTGCAACCAGGCAAGGGACCTGTAACAGAGGATCTCTCTCCACGTGTTAGTTATTGGATGGCTCTGCCATCATGTCCTCCGACCGGTCCAGCTGTACAACAATAAAATAGATAAGGATATATTAGTAAATAAGAACATTACTTGTAACGGTCATATTGTAAGCATGTAGTTATAAATACTGCATGTGATTAGCAGATGTAGGCTTCGTTTGGCGCAGCGGGGGCGGGCGGGGACGGCGGCTCGATCCGTCGGTTTGGAATTGGAGGGGGGAGGCGGCAGCTCCAAAAGCCGCTTTTTAGCGGCGTTTCTCCTTGCGGGCGGGTGGAAACGGAGCAAACGCCGTCGGAGGGGCATTTGTTTTGCCGCCTTCCGGCGGCGTTTGCCCCAAACGGGGCGGCGAAACGCCGCCCCAAACGAAGCCGTAATGATTATTATGAAATATGATTCTGATTCCCCTGCCTATCTTCACCTTATCCTTTACAATGCCCTCTCCTTATGGGCTTCTTCTATTCTTCATGCTCCCTTGCCTGGGTGCTTCAATGGTGCTCTCCCGTTGATGTTCTTCGCCTCCACACCGCCTCATCAAGGCCAACACGTTCGAACCACCCAATACCCGCTTGAAGGAATTGGCCTCCAACCAACAAGAAACGCGCCAAGAACTGCTTAAAGAAATGAATCTTCACAGCGAACAATTGGCGGCGCACAAATGCGACACCGATCAAAGGTTTACACTGCTAGAAGAACAACTCAGCAACATATACAAAGCCGTGGAACAGTCGTCTGCTCAGATTCGAACCCTTTTGGATCTTTCGATGAACACTGCTCAAGATTACCGTCCCTGCCGCGGAAAGGAGTCAGTCGAGGAAGCCATTCCGACGACAGCTTCATGAGGACTGTTAGGCAGTCCTTCAAACGTATGAATCTTGCCTTCTAAAGGTTATCATCAGACAACCAACGACGAAGAACCGTCCACAACGCGACAACGATCTATCTTTGATGAGGACGCTGCTGCTGATATGGCTACAAATTGGCCATACAATCAAATCAAGACATATCGCGACAATGACACGCAACTCCATACTTTTCAGAATCAAGGTCAGATTCAGTTTTTTTCCCTCGATTTGCGAATGGTGACCCAACCGATTGGCTAGGTCATAACATCCCGCAAACCGATTTGGTTTTTATTGCGTCCATTCATCTTGACCGCCCAGTTCTAGGTGGTTCCACTCAGTACAAGACAGTTTTGCAAATAACTAGGATGAATTTAAAAACGCGGCTATGGAATGTTTTGGACCATCTTTTTATGATGAACCAATGGGCAAACTAACTAAACTAACTCATATTACTGTCATTTTAGCTTATAAGGATGTCTTTGAAGATCTGTCTTGTCGAATCACCGATATGTCCCACGAAGTCCCAAAGAATACCTTTATTTCAGGGCTTAAATCTAGAATTCGACGCGAGGTTCTGGATCGACTGCCTAGGACATTACATCAAGCTTTTGGTTAGCAAGAATGTTTGAGGACCGATCGACGAAGACTACCGCGCACCACCAAATAATTTTCCTATGACCGCTTGTAACATCCCGACTTTTATTGGGCCACTAGGACCCTAGGTGACTCAATAAAAGTGACCCGATCACCTATATGGTACCCTAGAAGCTAGATGGTAACACGTGTAGAATATTGAGCATACGTGCTCTGAATCGACTTCAGTCAGATGCATTAGGCTCGTATAGTTGATACGGGTTCAACGAAACTTGTTTCATTCCGATCCGAGGTCATTTAGAGAAAATAATCATTTTGAGTATCGTAGCGCGCCACGATAACGCCATTTAAACATATTGAGCATACGTGCTCTGAATCGACTTCTGTCAGTCACATTAGACTCATATAGTTGATACGAGTGCAATGGAACTTGTTTCATTCCGATCCGAGGTCGTTTAGAGAAAACGACCATTTTGAGAATCATAGTGCGCCACAGCGACACCATTTTAGCATATTGAGCATACGTGCTCCGAATCGACTTTCGTCTGTTGCATTAGACTCGTATAGTTGATACGAGTGCAACAAAACTCATTTCGTTCCCATCCGACGCCGTTTAGAGAAAACGACTATTTTGAGTATCGTAGCGCGTCACGATGATGTCGTTTTAGCAAATTGAGTATACGTGCTATGAATTGGCTTTCATCAGTAACATTAGACTCATATAGTTGATACGAGTGCAATAGAACTCGTTTCGTTCTAATCTGAGGTCGTTTAGAGAAAACGACCATTTTTTGCATCGTGACGCGTCACAACGGCGTCATATTGCGCATATAAACTCAGAGTTGACCTCAATCAGTTGCATTGGACTCATATGGCCAATACGAGAGCAATGAAATTTGTTGAGCTCAATTTTGATGTCGTTGGTCAACTTAGTCAAATTAAGCTTTATGGTGCATTGAAAAGCGTGCACACATCAATATTACTCCAATACCCCAACATTGACCCGTCACTTGACGACTTGGACCTACATTGACTTTGACCCACCTAGGGGACCCACCATATGGTTGACTTGGTTAATCATATCTACTCTCTCTACAAATTATAAAGCCCTCCATTAAACCTCCACCCATGCCCCCCCATTATGAACCCAACCCCAACCCTATTGGGCCCTAAAAACCAAGCACCATTTGGCCTAAGAAGTTTGAGGACCAAGGCAAAAGGCTTTGGGAAGAATTAAACTCACTTCCTCTCTTTCCCCAAGCCCAAAGCAAGCCCACCCAAACCTCAAGCCTCCATGATTCCTACATATGGTTGTACCTCCATACCAGATGGAAGCCAGTGTTGGAACATGCATTATGTATCTCTTTAGTTTGACAATATCAAATCTCATACTGTATTTGAATATACATGTCTTGGGTATAGTGTGCATGTTTACAGGTGTGTGAAGACGTCGAGAATTCCACTCTTTCCGATCTAACGTCAGGCGCTAGTCCTACCGCCGACGCTAGCCATATCGACGGGACTTGCAATCGACGTAAAGGCAAATATCGACGTGAAGACTTGTGTCGTAGAGATGATATCATCGATAAGTCTACCACAGCGCGCTAACTTACCGCGGGCGCTAGCTATGTCGACGAGACGGTCAACGTCGACTTGAAGGATGCATCGACTTGAGACCATGGCATCAAGATGAATGCGTCGAGATGATCTCGACGTGAATGCTACCGCGAGTGATAGTAGACTGCCGCGCACTAGCTCTATCGACGAGAAGATTACGTCGACTTGATGCTCTACTGTCGTCGAGATGGATTCGACATGACTACTACCGCGAAGCGCTAAGCTTACCGCATCGCTCTATCCAAAGACAACAAGAGAATGTTCACCGACACCCTCCTGATTTGTTGTTGGACAACTGGCAAAAGCGCGTAAAGACGCTATCGCCGCGCGGTAACTCTACCACCGACGGTAACTTACAGAAACGACTATAAAAGCGTTGTTTTCTTTTCCAGACGTGTGGCTGCCGAAACCTAAAAGAAGTCGGTTGGTTTGTCGTTTTTGCACGAAGGAGCCATCACCGGAAGAGAGGAACCCTTTCCCTCAAGCTATCAAGAAGAAGGTCATCGGAATGCGGAATATGAACGAGAATTTGAGCACCAATGAGCGCATATTGCACGAAGATCAAAAGCGATGTTCGCTCACCGCATCAGGAGACATACTTAGAGGGAGCACAACTTCTCATCTCTTCTAGTTCTTCTCTTTTACTGTTTTACATTTTTGGTGTGTGAAACCGTCCGGTGTGGACGTCGGAATCTGGTTTGGAATCCGTGGAAATCGACCGGGGAGGTCGTCGGAATCCGGGGAGGATTCCGTAGGAAATCGTCCTGGGAAGGCGTCTAAATATGGGAGATCTAGCGGGCTCCAAGAACCTTTCTGGGAGGAAGGTGAGGAGCGGCTCAAAGACCTTTCTGGGGAGGAAGGGAAGAGAGCCAACCATTCCTTGGATTAGGGTCGATATAGAAAACTCAAGGTTTTAATATTCATCGCCTCTGATCTCCGGCGTCATGGAGATCTAAGTGTATTTTTATAAATAATGTTTTATTATTCAATGCTATCAAGTTCATGTATTTTATTATATAATCTGCTGTGATTTTCTGGTGAAACATTGGTTGGAGCATTGCAAATTTCGAAACATTATCCTGCAGTAATTGTGTTGTTTCCGCCCAGTACCAGCTCTAATGCGCGCATTCCTGCAAGTAATTATTATTAAACTCCAGTAATTGATTAACATGTTCCTTCTTTATATGGTCTCTAATGAAATGATGTCGGACATCTATATGTTTCGATCTAGAGTGATGTACGGGATTGTTTGTGAGATCTATAACGCTCTTGTTGTCACACTTTAATTCTATGTTATTTAGATGAACACCAAAGTTTTTTAACGTTTGGGTCATCCACAAGGCCTGTGCACAACAACTACCTAGTGCGATATATTCAGCCTCGGTGGTGGAGAGGACAACAGAATTCTGTTTCCTACTCGACCATGATACAAGTGAAGGGCCTATAAAATGACACGTGCCACTAGTGCTCTTACGATCTAATGAACATCCCGCATAGACTGAATCAGAAAAACCGTGTAGAATAAAACAATCATTATGAGGATACCATAAGCCTAATCTAGACGTTCCGATTAGATATCTAAAAATACGTTTCACCGCTTTTAAATATGATTCTTTTGGGTTAGCTTGAAATCTAGCACATAAGCAAACAAAAAACATAATATCGGGTCTAGATGCGCTTAAATATAGCAATAAGCCTATCATCCCTCTATATAATGTTTGCTCAATAGAAATACCTGTTGGATCGATTGGCACCCTTAGAGGGGGGTGAATAAGGGAATAATAATTCTTTTTAATAATATTATGAAAATTGCTAAATTGTTTTATAATATGAGAAAGGCAAAATAACAATTTAGCTAATTTGTGAGAATATCATAAAAACCAAGTTTAGAAACAAGTACTAAATTGTTTTAAGATGAAAGAGATTGAAATAAATAATTTAGATAAAGTAATTTGAATTGAAAACTTTGTAACCAATATTTTAGAGATAACGCCAAAGGAGAGAAATCAAGTAAACACAAATAGAGACATGATTGTATGTATATAAAAGAAAGGTGTTTACATAAATTTGATTTCAATATCGCTAGAAATCGGAGGCGTACAAAAATAAATATATTTTCCTTTTCTATACCGAATTGTATCCCCACAAACCGGTTGGCTTTAGCCTATCCTTCCCCGGATAAGGCCTCAAGCCGCTCTAGCCAATCCTTCCCCGGATATGGCCTCGAGCCCCCTAGATCTAATCACCTAGAACTAGTCGCCAACACAAGGTGAATTCTCTAAACGGTTACAAAAAGTATGGAATGAAAATAATGATAACAATTAATAAACTCCCTATATGAGATTTCTGAAGATGAGGATGAAGGATCGTTGTAGTATAAGCGAGGTTGAAGCGATCGTCCTTCGGATGTAGCGTGATGTTGTCCTCCTCCATAATTCTCCTTAAGCTTTTAGTGGGAGATTCATCTTCGGCAGCATAGCAACAATAGAATTGTGGCACTTGCAACCTCTCTGGGATGGATTAGCCAAAACGAGAAAGAGCCCATCAATTTATAGAACTTGCAGATAGCGCCTACGGTAGCTCCTAGCGCCTGCGGTAGCGTTCGTGTGGAGCGGTTGCGAAACCGTCGGTGGCGTGGCGCTATGCACGAACTTGAGATAGCGCGAGGCGATAACGCTAGCGCTGGCGGTAGTGTTCGTGTGGATTTGTTGCGAAACCGTCAGCGACGTGGAAGAACAAACTTTCGTTGAACGAAATTCATCGAACAAAATTTTCGTCGAACGGAGCTTCAAGTTCGTCGAACGGAAATTTTCGTCGAATGAAATTTTCGTCAAACGAAACTTCAAGTTCGTCGAACCCAGTTGTCGAGCACAAATTCGTCGAACGGAGCTTCAAGTTCGTCGAACCCAACTTGTCGAGCACAAATTCGTCGATCGCAGCCAAATTCGTCGAACGGAGCTTCAAGTTCGTCGAACCCAACTTGTCGAGCACAAATTCGTCGAGCTCAGCCAAATTCGTCGAACGCAGGAATATTCGTCGAACGGAGCTCATCGTTCGTCGAACGGAGCTTCCTTCAGATTTTGTCGAACGCAGCTTCCACTTCGTCGAACGGAACCTGAGCTAGCGCCTGGCGGTAACTCTAACGCTGGCGGTAGTGCATTCTTCCAGATTTTTGAATTCAGCTGCTTTCTACCTGTGGAGTATTGCACCTATAGTTCCTGCACACTATAAACACACGACAAGCAAGATCAAATACAATTTGGGATTTGTTATTCTCAAACAAAGGGATGTGACACACATGTCCAACAATCTCCCTCTTTTGATAATAACAAATCCACTTAGCAAGAAATCAATAATAGTGTTTATAGTATAGGATAAGCAAGATGATAGTGCAACTATAGTATATGATAAGCATGATAATGTGCATACTCCCCCTATCTTAATGCTCCCCCTACATAAATGTAATTTATGTTTTACTCCCCCTAAGTGATAGATTACATGAATTATTCTCCCCTTAATCTTCTATATTTCTCCTATATAGATTTCTTTAATTAATCTCCCCCTTTTGGTATTATCAAAAGAAGGTGGGTTGAGTGTAGTAAGGAGGCATTCTTTAGGCTTGTTTATAAATCATGATCGAGCTTTTGTAATATATGAAATGATAAAGAGTTTAAGCATAGTATAAATCATGATCGAGCTTTTGTAATATATGAAATGATAAAGAGTTTAAGCATAGTATATATAAGAGAATCCAAAAGATAAGAGTTGTAAGCAAGTAGAAGATTATAAGAAACATCTTTTTGTAAGCATGAAAATCATAAGTATAAATATGAATTTTAGTTCAAAATTGAAAGATGTTTTAACCTTTTTGAAATCTCAAAGTTTTTCATAAAGATACCAAGCATGAAATGAACATATCAAAGAAAGATTATACTACAATGTTACTTAATTTTAAGTTCAAGAAATACCAAAATATTGTAGAGATCATGCTAGGTTATCTAGTGCATTTCTTATATAAAGAGTAGTATAGATAAAGCATTAGAATCCAATACTCATGAGAAGAAGTGTTATGAAAGATAATGATGTGCACATAAGTGTATTTTGGGTAATGTTAACAATTGAATTAAATCAACAAAATACAAGACATATGTAGAGTAAAGTGCACAATAAAACACAAGTATATTACTTTCACACACTTTAATGCACACTATTTTTATAAGAAGTGGTGTATTAATCAAGGGTTGCACAAGATACTTTACTATTCTTTCCAAGGTGCTCAACCTCACAATACTTATGAAGACTTATCAGGAGATTCAAGTAGTGCTTGGTGGAGTTATAGTTGTCTACATATATAAAATTTTTTTGTTCACATTTGTGAGACAACATTCTTCGAATACACTTGTTTTGCAAACCCAAAAATTTTTAACTTAACCATTTTTCTAAATTTCATAAGTGCACTTCAAATGTAGTGTAGGCAATAAACTTATGCAAGTTTTAATTCATTGTACAATTACAATACACAAGCAAGCATTTTAGATTTAAACACACATGTTGATTACCAAAATAAGTGAGTGAAATGTATCATTATCAATCATAAAACATTTACTCATACTTAGAGGCATGCTAAGCTTGGTTCTACACATTTTTCAATACAATTGATGCACTTTAAATAGATATATCAAAGCATGATAAACAAAACAATGTTCATAGTAATTTCAAGAAATAAATTTTAACATTGTAAATAATTCTAAATAATAGAATTCATACATGCTTGATATTGGCAATAAAGATCATACAGTTTTTTTTGTTTTATCTTTTTTAAATCAATTAAAAACAGAAAATCACAAAAACATATTTTTGTAATTTTTGAATTTTGAATTTTTGTAGTAGATTTTTCATAATATGAATAAAACACAAATATCAAAAACATATTTTTGTATTTTTGAATTTTGAATTTTTTTTGTTGATTTTTCATAACATGAATAAAAACAGAAAACCATAAAACATATTTTTGTATTTTTGAATTTTGAACTTTTTTTAGTTGTTTTTTTTATAATATGAATAAAACACAAATAACAAAAGTCAGAAACACAACAAATAAGTAGTACATATGAACTAACATATTTTTATAGATTTTTAGAAATTTTAAAAATCAGAAAAATCAAACACCTACGCTAGCGCCGGCGCTAGTGATAGCGCGGCAAACAATACGTGATTTTTGAGAATTTTAAATTTTTGATTTTTGATTTTGATTAAGTGTCCTTAGAGTAGTCTTATGTAGAAATTTTGTAATTTTTGGAGATGTCTTGATTGCTCAAATTTGCATAAAACATTAGCATTTTCAAATACATGTGTTTTACAAAAATATTTAATCTCAAAAATATAAATTATGCAAGCACAAGAGGACACATTTTTTATTAAACAACCCCAAATATGCATGATTTAAGTGATAAGTAAATAAAATGATCATGCGAAGAGTAATATAAGTATGTCCTAAGATTATAGACTACCCCGACTAAATGTCTACACCCTAGCCCCGTACTAAGTGACGGATGGGCATGAGGAGCTGCACACATGCCGTAGGTTGGGTGTTAATCCCATATGCACACACTAGAGAACGATCAACCTAGCACTCTTTCCCCCCAGTGCCTCGCAAGGCCCCACTGGAACCCTCCCCGGTCAAGGACAAGACATGACTTAGAGGTTAGGTTTCTAATGCATACAACCCTACGCCCCCGCTATTGTGAGATATGAAGTCATAGGTGAGTAATCCTTGGACAACCTATGCTTTTAAACTATGGGTTGATTTATAAACTATGGGTTTTGTTTAATGTGATGAGTTATATAAAGGCATAGTTTTTCTACATTTATGAGATGACGATATGAGATAACTAGCACAATTACTAATATTCAATAAGTGATAAAGCTAGTATGATGAGTTTTGGGTTTAATGTCATGTCATAAGATTAATATTAATGTTGCATGTATTCCAAAATAGAGTTTCAAAGTATAGATCTAGAATAGAGTGATGATTAAGTTTGATTTATACTTTCATTACAAAGTTGATTCTAGAGTCTACAAATATGAGAGATACATGCAATCACTAGCAAAGCAAATCAATACATCAAATAATGTAAAGGAAACATTATTCATATTTTTATCATAAGATTCATAATTCCTAGGTGATAAACATTATTGTTTTGAGATATGTCTTGATAAAACATGAATTATGATTTATGATTATAGAAAATTTTGCATAAAATATATGTTAGATTATCATGATGAATGTGAATTCTATTCCTTCCAGACTTATGACAATTATGATTTGATGATTTTCTTTTGAATGAGCATGTTTGATTTGTAAGTCTAGAAAAAAATGATGATCATCCAATCATACCAAAGACAAAGATCACATATATAACGTTTTGAAATTTATAATAAAATTGCATTGGATAATTAGATTTATTGATCTTTGGTTTTGCATGATGATATATAGTTTCATGATATATATACTAATGATCAAACCATAAACTATGTGTTTGTTGGAATTTTAGTATTCTATTATAATTTCAAATCACATAGTTATCATCAAATTTAAATAACATTGTACATGTTATACCTAGCATAAATATATAAGCATAGACTAAGAAGTGATGCTAGGATGATGAGTTTGAATGCAATGTTATTACATAAGATTAATGGAGACAATGTTGCATGTAATATGAGAAGTTTTCAAATTAATTTTCTTTAGACCTAGAATGAAATGATTAAACTTTTGATTTGATCTTAATGATAAAAGATGATTCTAAGGTCTAAATTACATGCAAACATTGGTGACACACATCACACACATAATATCTAAATTAATATATGAAACAATTATACTAAGGATAGCATGTGATGAAAAATCCATAAACACAGAAATTTCCAAATCAAGCAAACTAAGATAGCTTTTAAAACGGAGTTGAAATTGGGCAAATTGACAGCACCAAACGAACTCAAATGGGCAAGCCTAGTTTGCCGTTGGATGGAGATTTCTGTGCTCTTTCTGAAAATATATTAAACTCGAAAATCGGCGAGCGGATCAAAAGATATGGCTATTTGAAGTTTTGATCGTAAACTCGCATTTTTGAAAGATTAAACATGCGTTTAGATGAATTTATGTTTTCAAATTTTCTAGATAATATTCTTCATTATAAGGGCTATCATATGCAGCAAACAAAAATAGAAAAGAATCAAAAACGTTGCGCATTTTAATTTTTAGTTTAAGCCCTTTAATAAACCATTTAAATCCAATCTTTAAAATAGTTTCAATAGTCTTGATAATAATTTCAATATTCAATTTCTAATGATAATTCAAGGCAATTAAGGGTAAAGGATTTAAAAGGATAAAGAACAATCAAAGATGAGAGATAGATCACTTTGAAAAATATATGACTTAATGTTCAATTTTAATTCAAATTTGATTTGATAAACATTAGGCTTAATATATGAAAGTCATATTTCATGATATATAAAGTGATCATATCATGTTTGTTCAAAGATAAAAAAATAAACAAAAGAAAAGAGACAATAAGCATATCATGAAGTAGAGTAGTGATATTTCATTTTTATTTGTTTCTACTTCATGCAAATGATAGGATACTAATGAATGAGAAATTTAGGTATCCAAAGGTGATCAAGTGGGATGGTTCCTTTGGGTACCCAAATACATCGTGGTGGCTTTTTAGGAGACAAGGATAAATGGGCCCTATCAATTAAAGTTGATGTGTCATTTTTCTTTAAGGGTCTCCATTCATACCTTGGTTGTTTATCTTTTAAATTCATATTATGATTATGTGACATCTTTTTATGATTATATTGGTTTGAAAAATAATTCATTTGTGATTTATGTTTATTCAAATTATTTTTCAAAATAGATTGATGTTGATAATCATAATGAATTTTATTATATGGATTCTTTGAAAGTTTATAAGAGTGATTGCCTTTCTTTAGAAGTGATTGTTGAAAGAGTGAGTTACAATATGTTTTAAAAGGTTGATTATTATTTTGATGATTTTCATTTCCACTCTTTCTAATAGACATACTCTTATAATATGAAGGATAATATTTTGTACTTTGATTTTCATGTAAATGAGTTTTTAAATTTGAGTCATGATTGAAAATATATTGAGACTTATAATAGTGACTCTTAAGAATTTTGTGAGGGTCATAATTCTTTTTGAAACTAAACTTCTTTTGAGTTGATGTATGAAAAAGGTCCTTTTTAGAAATGATTTTGTAAGTTAATTTATCCTTGTTATTCAAAATCTTATGATGAAAGTCATTACTTGACATTTGAAATTTTTCAACAAAATATTTTAATTGTCTCAACTTACAAGTTAAAGTATCATTTTCAATTATCAAATTTTCATTATGCTTTTTAGAAATTAAGAGCCCTTTTTCAATTTCCTTTAATTTTTCTTTTAATATATTGCAATTCAAACAAGGAGTAGGAATTTTAACTAAAGAGCAAGAGAGAGTATTTAACACATCAATATTTGATTCTACATTATCGTTTGCTTTTAAAGATTTATTTTCTAAACGTAATTTGGAATTAGCAATTTTTAACTTTTATATTTTACGTTTAACAATTTTAAGCATACGAGAAGTAGAAATAGAATTTGTTACAAAAAGAGAAGTTTTTGATTTTCTTACATTGCTATGGGATGAGGCAAGATTTGAACCAAGAGTCTCTTTTGCTTGATGAGTTGCCAACAAATGAGCCCAACATTGTGACATTGTATTCTTCTTCCTCCAAGCATGAGTCCTCATCGATTTCTTCTCTTGGATTCATAAGGAATTCCTCTTGTTCATCATCTATGGAAGGAAGACTATAAGAATTCTCAAGAAATTTCCAAACTTCATAAGCAGTAGAAAATGTATAAATAAGTTTGAAAATATTTTGATCTAATGCACAATATAGACTATTCATTGATTTGACATTTAAAAACATTTCATTTTTATTTAAAATACTTGGGGGCATTTTAATAGTAATATTCCATACTTCCATATCCAAAGATTTAAGAAATTTTTCCATAAGAGTTTTCCACACATTATAATTTTTATCTTCAAATAAAGGTGGTGCTAAAGATTTTTCATTTATAAGAAAGTTTCCCCCACTAGTAGAAGCGAGATCATGAGACGCCATTATTCCCAGTTTTTAAACCAATTTGGAATAACCTGCCTCTGATACCACTTGTTGGATCGATTGGCGCCCTCAAAGGGGGGGGGGGGTGAATAAGGGAATACAAATTCTTTTTAATAATGTTATAAAAATTGCTAAATTGTTTTATAATATGAGAAAGGCAAAATAACAATTTAGCTAATTTGTGAGAATATCATAAAAAACAAGTTTAGAAACAAGTACTAAATTGTTTTAAGATGAAAGAGATTGAAATAAACAATTTAGATAAAGTAATTTGAATTGAAAACTTTGTAACCAATATTTTAGAGATAACGCCAAAGGAGAGAAATCAAGTAAACACAAATAGAGACATGATTGTATTTATATAAAAGAAAGGTGTTTACATAAATTTGATTTCAACATCGCTAGAAATCGGAGGCGTACAAAAGTAAATATCTTTTCCTTTTCTATACCGACTTGTATCCCCACAAACAGGTTAGCTTTAACATATCCTTCCCCGGATAAGGCCTCTAGCCGCTCTAGCCAATCCTTCCCCGGATATGGCCTCAAGCCCCTTAGATCTAATCACCTAGAACTAGTCGCCAACACAAGGCAAATTTCCCCCTAAGTCCTACCCAGACCTAGTCGCCAACACAAGACGAATTCCTCCCTAAGTCCTACCCAGAGCTAGTCGCCAACACAAGGCGAATTCTCTAAACGGTTACAAAAAGTATGGAATGAAAATAATGATAACAATTAATAAAACTCCCTATATGAGATTTCTGAAGATGAGGATGAAGGATCGTTGTAGTATAAGCGAGGTCGAAGCGATCGTCCTTCGGATGTAGCGTGACGTTGTCCTCCTCCAGAATTCTCCTTAAGCTTTTAGTGGGAGATCCATCTTCGGCAGCATAGCAACAATAGAATTGTGGCACTTGCAACCTCTCTGGGATGGATTAGCCAAAATGAGAAAGAGCCCATCAATTTATAAAACTTGCAGATAGCGCCTGCGGTAGCTCCTAGCGCCTGCGGTAGCGTTCGTGTGGAGCGGTTGCGAAACCGTTGGTGGCGTGGCGCTGTGCACGAACTTGAGATAGCGCGAGGTGGTAGCGCTAGCGCTGGCGGTAGCGTTCGTGTGGAGCTGTTGCGAAACCGTCAGCGGCGTGGAAGAACAAACTTTCGTCGAACGAAATTTTCGTCGAACGAAATTTTCGTCGAACGGAGCTTCAAGTTCATCGAACGGAAATTTTCGTCGAACGAAATTTTCGTCGAACGAAACTTCAAGTTCGTCGAATCCAGTTGTCGAGCACAAATTCGTCGAGCGCAGCCAAATTCGTCGAACGGAGCTTCAAGTTCGTCGAACCCAACTTGTCGAGCACAAATTCGTCGAGCGCAACCAAATTCGTCGAACGGAGCTTCAAGTTCGTCGAACCCAACTTGTCGAGCACAAATTCGTCGAGCGCAGCCAAATTCATCGAACGCAGGAATATTCGTCGAACGGAGCTCATCGTTCGTCGAACGGAGCTTCCTTCAGATTTCGTCGAACGCAGCTTCCAGTTCTTCGAATGGAACCTGAGCTAGCGCCTGGCGGTAGCTCTAACATTGGCGGTAGTGCATTCTTCCAGATTGTTGAATTCAACTGCTTTCTACCTGTAGAGTATTGCACCTATATTTCCTGCACACTATAAACACACGACAAGCAAGATCAAATACAATTTGGGATTTGTTATTCTCAAACAAAGGGATGTGGCACACATGTCCAACAATACTGGCTTCATCTTTTCCTAATTTTAGTGATGCACTCATTGGTGTATTAGCTTGTTTTAGGTTTTCAAATACAAATATTTTAAGAATATCATGAACATATTTAGTTTGGCAAATAAATATACCATCTTATTTTTGTGAGACTTGAAATCCTAGAAAATAAGTGAGTTCTCCTACCAAGCTCATTTCAAATTCATTTTTCATCACTAAAATTACTTCATTACATAACTCTTCATTAGTGGCTCCAAAAATGATATCATCTACATAAATTTGCAATATAATCAAATCATTATCTACATGCTTAATGAAGAGTGTATTATCCGCACTTCCCATTTTATAACCGTGCTTTATCAAAAATAATGTCAATCTATCATACCTAGCACGTGGCGCTTGCTTTAATCAATAAAGCGCTTCTTCTAACTTATACACATGATTGGGAAATTTTTCACACACAAAATTGGGGGGGGGGGGGGGGGGGTTGTTCTACATAAACTTCTTCTTGTATAATCCCATTCAAAAAGGCACTTTTAACATCCATTTGAAATAATTTAAATCTTTTAAAACTCGCAAATGCAAGAAATATTCTAATAGACTCAAGGCAAGCAACGGGTGCAAAAGTTTCATCAAAATCTACCCCTTCGATTTGTGAATATCCTTATGCAACTAGTCTAGCTTTATTTCTTGTTATCCTAGAGTCACCATCTAGTTTGTTTTTGAAAATCCATTTGACTCCAATTACCGGATGATTTGATGGCCTCTCAACTAAATTCCAAACCTTCTATTATCTCATCCTCCTTTTCCTCTTTTTCTTCTCCTTTTTCTCCAAGTGATTCATCATCCTCATGCTCCAAAGGGGAAATAGGTTCGTCTTCATTTCCTGTATGATTTGAATCTACACAAGGAACAAACTCATCAAATCTTACATGTATAGACTCTTCAACTACTTTAGTTCTTTTATTATATATTCTATAAGTCTTGCTAGTTGAAGAGTAACCAATGAAAATTCCCTCATCGCATTTTTCATCAAATTTTCCTAGAGCATCTTTAGTGTTTAAAATGAAACATTTACAACCAAACACATGAAAATAAGATACATTAGGTTTTCTTTTAAAGTAAAGCTCATAAGGTGTCAATTTTAAAATAGGACGAAGCATGACACGATTAATGATATAACATGAAGTATTAATCGCTTCGGCCTAAAATGATTTAGGCAACCCATATTCATAAAGCATAGTGCGTGCTAGCTCTTGAAGGGTTCTATTTTTTTTCTCCACTACACCATTTTGTTGCGGGGTGCGAGGAGCGAAAAATTCATGTTTAATTCCTAAATCATCACAAAAAGAAGAAAATCTATCATTTTCAAATTCTCCTCCATGATCCAAACGTATGCATTTAATTTTCAAATCAAGTTCATTTTGAATACGAATGCATAGTTTAGTAAATTCAAGGAATGCATCGGATTTGGAAGATAGAAATAATGTCCAACAAAATCTAGAATAATCATCAATTATTACAAAAGTATATTTTCTACCTCCTAGACTAGAAGTGCTAACCGGTCCAAATAAATCCATATGAATAAATTGAAGAGGTCTAGTGGTAGAAATTACAATTTTGCTTTTAAAAGAATTTTTTGAAAATTTTGCTTTTTGGCAAGGCGTACAAAGAGAAGATAAATTTCCATTAAGCATAGGTAATCTCTTAAATAATTTATCTTTTGATAATTTCAAAATAATCTTGGTGCTAGAGTGACCAAGACGTCTATGCCAAAGTTCTAATTCTTCATTTTTAAAAATAAAACATTTTAAAGAAGAATTTGAAAGATCATTAAAGACAATCATATAAACATTATGCATCCTAGGTGCGGTGAGTACGACATCATTTGTTTTAGAATTTATAATTTTGCAAAGATTTGTAGATGATTCAAATAATACATTTAAGCCTATATCACATAATTGACTAATTGAAATTAAATTATGTTTTAAGCCATCTACAAATAAAACATTTGAGATTGAAAAAGAATCGTTACCCACTGTGCCGATGCCCATGATCCTTCCTTTTCCGTTGTCACCAAATGTCACCATCTCTCCTTTCTTCATCTCAAGGCTAAGGAACTTTGCTTTATTTCCCGTCATATATTTGGAGCAACCCGAGTCCAAATACAACACGTCTTGTTTGTCTTTAGCCTGCCAACATACCTAAAAAGGAGATGAGAGTAAAGATCCGGATACCCAAGAGGTTCCTCCCATAGAATAGGTGGAAACCTTAGGCACCCAGATTTGCTTTATAGCACTACGACCCTTTTTCCTACAGGAGTTAGAGGTGTGTCCAAATAAATGACATTTGACACATGATATAAAAGGGGATGAGACCCTTTTTGAAGTTTTGGATAAACTCTTGTTGGAAAATGAGGTAACATTTGAATCTTTGGATTTATTATTAACAGAATTAATTTTTTTTGGAATTATAGCTAATGCTGGCGTTAGGAGTTAACGTCTGGCGATAGCTTCCAGAACCATATATAAGGCCATATTTGGCATTTCCATGGCATTGGTTGGCTAAGATCATGTCCAGAGATCTTTGCCCAACTCCAAACTTCTTAATAGCCAAATTTAAATCATGAATACGAGCTTTGAGAGTGGTGTTTTCCGTTACCAACATAACGCACCGATTCGCAAAACTCTTCTTCCCATCCTCTATTTAAGAAAGAGAGGTTTTTAAAGTTCTTTCCAAATCCCCCTTCTCCTTAGTAAGAAGTTCAATGGTGGAGTGGGATTTATAAAGAGCTTCTTCAAGTTCTTTCACTCTTGCCAAGGAGTGATTGCACTCTTGGCAAGATACCTCTTCTTTCCCTAATTGTTTAGATAATTTTTTGTTTTCTTTTAACAAAAGTTTATTTTCAGAATTTAGAAGATTAATATCTTTTAAACTTTTATCAAAGAATTTGCAAGTTTGTAAATACTTAATATATAAATCATCATAAGACGTAGGGAGAGTTACCTCAGTGTCGCTTTGGACACTGCTTTCATCTTCGGATGTCTTGTCACCTTTTCCCATAAGGCACATATTTGCCTCTTCTTCATCGCTAGTGGATGAGCCGCTTGAATCCTCGGAGGAGGAGTCATCCCATGTAGCCGCTTTTAGGACCTTCTTCTTCTCTTTTCCTTTGTGCCCTTTTTCTTTACGCTCTTTCAGATATTTTGGGCACTGGCTCCGAATATGTCCGGTCTTTCTACAATGGTAGCACTCCGGTGGTGGTCGTTCATCATCATCCTCATCGCTACCTCTCTCTTTCTTCGATGAAGATTCCTTTTTGATGAAATATTTCCGGAAGGTGTTTCTCCTTTCCGGATTCTTCATGAGCCTTTGAACTTCTTTACAAAAAGGCTCTCCTCGTCCTCTTCATCATCATCTCCATTTGCCTCCTTTTTTGATTTTAAGGACAAACTCTTCTTCTTTGGCTCCAAGTTGTACTCTTGTTGTTGAATTTTGAGTTCAATCTCATGGGTCTTCAGGTTCCCAATGAGGCTCTCAATTTGGAGCTTCTTCAAATCGTGCGACTCCGAGATAGCCGTCACCTTTGGATTGAACTTTGGAGGGAGAGACCTTAAAATTTTTCTCACCAAGTCGCCGTTGGAGAACACCTTTCCAAGTACTTTTGAGTCGTTGACGATCTTGGTGAACCTTGTATACATTGAATCTACGTCTTCATCCGCCTCCATCCAGAATTTCTCATACTCGGATTTAAGTTGGAAGAGCTTTGAATCCTTAACCTGCGAAGTACCTTCATGAGTAATTTCTAATAAATTCCATATATCATAAGCTGTTTCGCAAGCACAAGTTCTATTAAATTCCGTTCTATCCAAAGCACAAAACAACGCATTCATTGCTTTAGCGTTATTCTTATATCTCAACTTATCATTGTCATCACATTTATCTCTAGGTTTTTCCATAGTGACTTCTCCAACAACAAATGTTGGTGGAGAGTAACTTTGTTCTACCATACCCCAAACGTCATTATCTCAAGCAGTTAAAAAACAACACACTCTAGTTTTCCAATAATTATAATCAGTTCCGGTAAATAGCGGAGGTCTACCAATCCCTTGACCCTCAACGAAAGCATGATCATTATGCGCCATTATTCCCGATTATGAAACCATTTTGGAATAACCTACCTATGATACCAAGTGTTGGATCTGATGACGCCCTTAGACGGTGGGGGGGGGGGGGGGTGAATAAGGGGTTTACTGTTTTTGGAATAAACTTACAGATTTTAATTTATAAAAAAAAAACTTTTTTGCTTTGTCGCTAACGCGTGGCGTTAAGAGTCAACGCTTGACGTTATCTCTCCAGAAAAAAAGTATTTTTACAGAAATATTCAAAATGATTTTCTTTATGAAATATAATTCCAGAAAAAATGATATATACTGAAAAAGAATTTTATATATCACTAAAATGATTACAAGGATAAAATTTCAATAACGCTTGAAATTGGAGGCAACAACTTGAAAAATCACTTTTTGTTCCTTCACTGGTCCTTCTCCCAAGGACCGGTGGCTATAACATATCTATCCCCAGATAAGACCTCTAGCCACCCCCTAGATCTACCCTTGACCTAGTCGCCACGCATAAGACGACGAATTACCCCCTAAGCCGCACAAGGACCTAGTCGCCACACGCAAGGCGGCGAATTACTACCGTTACAAGAAAATATAAAAGGATAAAGATAAAATCAGAATAAATGACTCCCTAAAATGAAGAGCGATGAAGGAGATGTTGAAGATACGCCATGACCACGTCGGAGTTGAAGCGAGCGTCCTTCTTCAAATTTGCCGTTGGAAATCTCCTTCTCACTCTTGTTCCTCAATGTTGGTGTTGGGAGTTCTCTCTGAATTCGGAATGAAATGCTCTATCAAATCTCTGGAATGAAGGCTTCAATGCATCTAACTTGAGCAAATGAAATCAGGTCTTTAAATAGACACAGGATCTAATGCGTGACATTAAGAGTTAACGCCAACATTAAACATCGTGTACGACAGTTGCTGAAATTGTGCAAACCATCGGGATCGTGGCAGAAACTAATTTTGTCGAACAAAATTTCGTCGAACGCAATTTCGTCGAATGGAATCTAATTTTATCGAACGCAGTTTCGTCGACCGGCATCTCATTTTGTCGAACGCCATTTCGTCGTGCGGCATCTCATTTCGTCGAACGTCATCAATTTTGTCGAACGCAATTTCGTCGAACGGAATCTCATTTCATCGAACGGCTAGCGCCCAGCGTTAAGACCTAATGCCTGGTGTTGTCTCTGGCTTCTCGACGGATTCGTTCTCGACGAATTCCTTCTCAACGTAAGTTAACGCGGGGCATTAACAACTAACGCGGGGCGTTAGCTCTCTTTTCAGAGAATCGTCATCAATCAGCATCCTGTTCATAGGGTTATATAACTATAGTACCTGCACACTATAAACACAAGCAAGATCAAATACATAGTGTGATTTATTATTTCTCAAACTAAGAGAAGTGGAACACAAGCTCCAACATGGGTCTTGCGGGACGGCGTGACGAAAAGTGACATTTCACGCCCATGACATTTGGGTCATGTGCGTGACCTTGGACGACTTCATTTAATGTGGCGTGGGTTCGATTTCAGCACGACGGTGTGCAGAGATCATGTGGGCAAGTCACGGCCATGACATCTGGGTCACGGGCGTGACTTAGGTTGCATTCTCGACGGCATCTCCACGTCTCGACGACAGCTAGCTGGGACAGATTCTAAGTTTACACGCCCTGGGTCACGGGCGTGACTTTGGGTCATGGGCGTGACTTGGTGTGGACTGGCTCAAGCAGCGCGACATCGAATCTGGCTTGATCTTCAGGTTACACGCCCTTGGTCACGGGCGTGCCCAAGGGCGTGACTTGTAAATTTCACCAATTTCTCCTGAAAGTTTGCAAAAATTGAAATTAAGGTAAGTTAGAATCAAAAATACAAAAGAACTACTTATATCCTAAAATTGACATAAAAGAAGAAAATTCATATTAAATAATTACAAAAAATTTCAATTAAAAGTTATATAAATACTACTTATCAATCACTTAACTTATATTGCAAGATTGTTTACAAACACTACAAACAAATCTCCTGAATTATATTCATGTACCCAAAACTAGATAAAAATCATCGTTTCTCAAGTGACCAAAATATTTTCAATTAATCTTAAAATAAACTTTAAAGACTAGTTATCAAGAGTGTTAATTAAAATTAAATTTAAATAGCCACAAACTTTTGGAAACTATAACATAGATATAAGCAGGTTGTCATCACAGAATAATTCATAATGGATAAAATAAAAACATGAAACACATAATAAATGTCCAACCTGTCTTAGTACACTACAAAAGCAAATAAAAAGTCTAGTCCTGACTGCCTTCTGAGGAAGTCGGTGAAATATTTTACTTCGTCATCATCTTCGTCATCATCTTCTTCAATCCTCCAACAACCTTCTTCGTCTCTTTTATCTCTCGCCCTTGTTCCTCGATCATTTCATACATATCTTGACGAGGCTCTAAGAGTGAACTTCCACGGCGAAGAGGAGGACGTGAAGTGGATGGGCGTGCACTAGGTGCTGATGAGATCTCTTCTACTATATAAGTTGGAAGACGACTATCGTTTGGAAATTTTTCTCCAATCGATGGTCGTATACTTGTGCGTCAACACTTTCTGAATCACGTCACCCAATGACAGTGTGTTCAGCCATTGGCGATCGGGATCTCTCAGTCGAAAAGTATATCTCATAATAGATAATATCAAATCAGACACACTAAAAGACATACCAGCTAATATATATTAAGTCGCCATCGATAGCTGGGCGGTAATCTTCTTCGTGTCCCCTGATTTGTACATAAGAGAATGGCGCTAGATGTCCTGTATGATGTGAGCATCTGGAGTGAGAGAAGTCATGGATGTGATAAGGTCCCCGTGATTTTCCTGACCTTGGAGGACCTGATTTACCAAGGTCATATCCCGAAAAGTCCGGAAGGACTCCACGATGTCGAGCCGGGTGTGGGTTGGAGTCAAGCTGTACATCCTCTCCAAGTCCTCGTGCTCGATGGTCATGATAAGTGAACCAATATAGGACTATACCCCTCCATTGAGTGACGTGAGAGCTGGATCCCAGAGATTGGTGTAGAACTCATGGACCAGCATTTATGAGAATGGGTCTTCAGACGTATTAACGGGAAGGATTTCTGCATCAACCAGATATGCATAGATGTGGGGGTATCGATCCACATTGATCTCCACGACCATAGCTAGACTCAAAGTGGCATTCTCCACAGCATGGTTTGTGTGGGTTGCAGAACGACGTCTCTTTGCGAAACTGCGTCGTGGCTGTGAACTAGAAGATGTCATGACCTGGTAATGAAGTAGAAGAAAAATCATTAGAGCAAAGTGGTCTGGAAGTTACCGCCA
Organism: Dactylorhiza incarnata; assembly: GCA_033032865.1. Classification (NCBI taxonomy): domain Eukaryota; kingdom Viridiplantae; phylum Streptophyta; class Magnoliopsida; order Asparagales; family Orchidaceae; genus Dactylorhiza; species Dactylorhiza incarnata. The sequence continues at coordinate 11,037,274 of JAWHQI010000065.1, read as the reverse complement.
TGTGGTAACGCTGTTACCGCCGCGTGGTAGTCAGACGACCACGAACTCATCTTCTTCCTCCGGATCAATTTCAAAAAACTCCAGATCCAGCCATGAAATATGAGAAATCTATGAGGCAGGATCATTCCATAGCCTATACGTAAGCAAAGATGAAATTCTACCATGGATCTATGAAAAAAATCAAAAACCCCTAACTCCAATTTCTGAGAAACCTCAAATCCATAACCTATTTGCCTAAATATAAAAAATAAATCGAAAATTCCCCATGAAATCAACTAAAAACTTCAAACTTAAAAACAATAAAAGAGAAGAAAAGGGGGATTTTACCTTGGAAGAGGGGTAGCGCCGGGCGGAAACTGCTTGAGCAAGAGGAAAATTACAAGAGGAGATGTGGGGATCAGACTTAGTTAAAAGGGCTTTAAAGAATACTACCGCGACGCGGTACCTTTACCGTCGGCGGTAGTTTATTTTTATGAAATATTTTCCTCTATTACTGAGTACTCCAAAAATGCCTAAAAATATTCCCTGTATCTGTTTGTTCTTCAGTCCATTAGTACTTTCACATTTGTTCTTGAGTATAGATCCTTTAGTTATGTCTCGCCATAGCTGGGCCTTTGGGGGGGGGGGGTGCATTAGAGATGTTGATCAGTAAACCACGTCTTGTCCTTAATCGGGGAGGGTTCTAGTGGGGCCTTGCGAGGTACTGGGGGGGAGTGTTAGGTTATATAGGCTTTAGTGTATGCACATGGACTAACACCCCAACCACCAACATGTTTGCAGCTCCCCATGCCCATCCATCACTTAGTACGGGGTTATGATGTAGTCATATCTTTGGTGTCTTAATCTTGAACGACATTTAGAAGATATAACCGCAAAAATCTGGACTGAATTCCCAAGAAATCATGGCTCTGTGAGTTTGCGGGGCGTTAGACATATCGCCGACGGTAGGTGTTTTTTTATGTTTTGCCTGATTTCTCTTCTTATGTTTCTTTATTTCTTTCTCCTATATTTTTGTTTGTTTTTAATCTCTTTCCAGTTTTTTTTAAATAACCAAAAACACATGAAAATTTGAAAACCCCCTAAATCACAAAAATATGTTTTTCTTTTGTTTTCTTTGTTTGTGTTTGTTGTTGGGCGTTTATTCTTTGAAAAACTTAAAAAAACCTGAAAATGCTCGTGCCAAAAGGGGCATGCATGACATGAAATTGAAGCTCCATGATTTCATACATTGTTTGACTTATGATTTCTAATCCTTGTGTACATTGTATGTCCTCGTCATGGTATGTCCTCCTTTAAAGGTAGGCAAACTACTGAGTGCTACTGGAATAGAAATGTATGTTTCATATGCCTCTAGGTAGGTGTGAGAATTTAGGCTTGATGATGCATAATTTGACCTAAGTTATTAATATGTATATTTAAATATTATAATATAAATATATATATATATATATATATATTGTTAATTTTATCCATTAAATCGTATCTTTTTATAATTATATCCTAACCATGCCTATTTTACTATTTTTTGCAGGATCCCGGGACAGTTGCATTATCATTTCTAAAGAGCACGCCTTTATTTAGGGCGTGTCAAACTAAATATCGAGTGCAGCAATGTTACCGTGTTACCGAACCATATTCAAGAAGAGAATGAAGCCCAAATGGTCTGATGAGATATTTTCTCCTAAGTATGAAAGAGGCTAGCCAACTTTGACTATGAATTCATCATGTGTTCATGAAGGAAGCTTCTTGGAAAGAGAGAAAGCTAGCCAACTTTGATCATACTTTTCAAGGCATGACAAGTGTGAAAAGGAGTAGCCGCCATTGACCTTTAAACCAACATGTGTTATTTGACCAAGGGAAGCTTCATGGATGCTTCATCCTCATGCCATCCACCACCTCCACCTCCTTGGTTTTGGCCCTATAAATAGACATGAAGAAAGAGGGAGAAGGCATCATCCTTCCTCCTTCATTTGAGCCTTTCAGAGAGCTGTTGAGAGTTTATTTTTAAAGTGTTTTAGCTTAATGTTTTCATGCTTAAATGTTCTTGCAATCTTTTTTACCGTACTTGTAATCTTTTTGCAATCTCTCTTTGTAGTGTCTTTTTGCCCTTTTGATGACTCCGTTTCAATAAGAATTAAAATAGTTTGTTATTCCCTTTCTCTCTCTGTGTGTCTTATTATGCATATTCTTAACATGATTTTCATTTCCTACTTTATTATGAGTAACTAAACTTTGTTTAGTGCTTGATCAAGATGATCCGAGGAATGAAATGATCTTCTCTTCTTAATTTAATTTCTTTTTCTCTTTTAACGAATGCTTAGGATTTACCCTTGATTAATATTTAGTGAGATCATATTATCGATATATGGTTTTCACTTTTGTTTCCGTATTTTAGTAGTCGAAAGGATCGTGTGTACGGTTCGATCACTCACGGGTAAAGAGAGTTGAACGCAATCCTTGAAAGAGGACGACGTAAATCTCCTGGATTGGAGTCAAATCCAATAGTGGGGTTCACCACGTAAAGCGAGCTTTAGGGGTTTCGATTGTGGAACGAAAGTTCGGTCGATCAACCTAAACTCAGTTGGGCGTAGCCTTGAAATAGGTGCGTTCATGTTTCGGGAATCTCCACGGTCCAAGTATTTCCGTTAAAGTGATTTAGAAATTTATTTATTTTTATTTTGATCGTTTCATTCCGAGGTGAGTCGAGATCAAGTGCTAGTCTTTTTATATAGTTTAAACCACCTCTTTTTAATCATAATCTCTCTTTTTGCAAAACCAACTCAAAATCTAGTTGATAGGATAATAGCGAGTTCTTTGAAGTAGAAGTATTCGAAGTGCCCTCGTTCTAATACGACCTTGATATTTCATATCCTATACTATAATCGATAAGGTACACTTGCCTTTATCGAGCATAGAATCGGAGAAAATCAAAATCATTTATAAAACACAAATTTCTCTATCAAGTTTTTGGCGCTGTTGCCGGAGAATTTTTGCGTCGATATTTTGAAAAACAGAATAGCCACTAATTTTATCGTTTTCTTTTTTATTTTTGCTTTCCGAAACAAAACAAAACAAAAAAATCCTTTCTTTTCTTTTATTTATCATATTTTCCCCTTCTCTCTTTTCATCTCTTTTAGTGCATGACCCGAGGAAGCTCTTCGAATAGTCCCGATATTCATTTTGATCCAGAAATTGAGCGCACTCTTCTGCAGCGCCTCCGAACTCGTGATCGGGATTTTGATTTGAACTTCGAAGAGTCGATCGGAGGCACTATACCAGAAACTATGGGTGAGCCCAATCCCAATCCGAATGAGGCCCCGCAACGGACCATGTCCTATTATGCGCGGCCGAACTTAGAAGGGACACAATCTAGTATCGTCCGCCCCGCGGTGGCGAACAATAACTTTGAGATCAAGTCTAGCATCATACAAATGGTGCAACAATCGGTGACCTTCGATGGTATTCCGGACGAAGATCCAAACACGCATATATCTAATTTTCTCGAAATTTGCGATACGTTCAAAATCAATGGCGTCACGAATGACGCCATTCAATTACGTCTTTTCCTTTTTCTTTGCGGTCTAAGGCCAAGCAGTGGTTGGGCTCTCTTCCTAGAGAGTCCATCACTACATGGGCCGATATGGCGGAAAAATTTCTTACTAAATATTTTCCGCCTACAAAGACCGCTAAAATGCGCATGGATATTGCTTCGTTTATGCAAATCGACTCGAAGACTCTCTATGATACATGGGAGCGCTTCAAGGAGCTTTTGCGTAGATGCCCACACCATGCACTGCCAACTTGACAACAAGTACAAATATTTTATAATGGCTTGAATTTCCAAACAAGACAAATGATTGATGCAGCCGCCGGAGGTACTTTAAATAAAAAAAACCCGGAGGCTGCTCAAGAGCTTTTTGAGGAGATGGCCATGAATGCGTATCAATGGAATATGCCCCTCGCACGGCCTAACAAGCCCGCCGGTATATTTGAAATAAACGCTACTTCTAATTTATCTTTACAAGTTGAGCGCTTAACAAAGCAAGTGGCGGAGATGTCTGCTTCCTCCGCCACTCCTCCTTGGGCTAATAATGTTTTAATCGAAGAGCAGGTTGACTACATGGGAAATTCGCCTCGACCTTCCTATAACCCGAACACCGCTCCGTATAACAACACATACAATGCGGGTTATAGAAACCATCCAAATTTCTCATGGAGCAACCAAGGAAATGCTCAGCACCCTTTAAATCTAAATCAACCTTTTAATCTAAATTCCCCTCCATTAAATTATAATAATCCACCAGCATTTCCACCGCAACAGCAAAAGTCCTCTCCACTTGAAGAGATCTTTGCAAAATATGTTGCTACAAATGAATCGAACATCCAGAACCTCACCGAATCGATCAAAAATGTAGAGAACCAAGTGGGCCAACTAGAGAAGATGTTTTCCGAGCATCAGCAAGGAGCTCTACCGGGAAATACGGAACCTAATCCAAGGGAAAGCGCGAACGTGATTACTCTACGCAGCGGAAAAGAGGTGGTTTCAAAACAGGACGAACCCATGGTAACTTCTCCTCCTCCTCCTATTTTAGCTTCAAATTTGTCCGCTACGTTAGCTCCGCACGCTTCTAATTCTAGTTCAAATATTCCGTATCCGTCTAAGCTTAGGAGGGAGTGCGCCGAGAAAAATTATAAAAAGTTTTTAGAAAATTTAAAACAAATTCATATTAATGTTCCGTTCTGTGAGGCTATCTCTCAAATGCCGAAGTATGCGAAATATCTCAAGGAGTTACTCTCCAATAAAAAGAAACTTGAGATATTTCACATATTTCCTTAAACGCAGAATGCTCTGCGGTTATACTTAACAAATTGCCCCAAAAAGCAAATGACCCGGGACGGTTCTCCATCCCATGTCTATTTGGCAATGCGTTAGTAAAACACGCCTTAGATGATCTTGGGGCAAGCATAAACCTCATGCCTTTATCGTTATTCAAAAAGCTAGGTTTAGGAAATCCTAGCCCTACCCGAATGAGTATTCAACTCATCGATCGTTCATTAAAATATCCAGTAGGGATAGTGGAGGACGTACTCGTTAAGGTTGACAAGTTCATCTTTCCGGTGGACTTTGTCATTCTTGATATCGAAGAGGACGCTGAAGTACCCCTCATACTCGGCCGCCCCTTCCTTGCCACCTCCCGCGCAATTATCGATGTAAGTGACGGAAAGCTCCTCCTACGTGTTGGAGAAGATGAAGTTACTTTTAGTATAAATCCCTCAATGCGAAATACTCTAGAAAATGAAGATTCATATTTCTACCTAGAAGAATGTTTCGAAAATGAGTTTTATTCACTACCCGAGTTAATCTCTTCATCGAGTAACGATTCTGAGCTCGCCGAGCTCTTTTGCTTAGAAGAAGTCTCTCGATCAACACCACCTGAGCCACTACACATCGAAAAATTAAAAATCAAAACATCATATGAAGAACCAACCATTTTAGAATTGAAGCAACTCCCCCCTCATCTAAAATATCTCTTATTGGAAAAAAATTCTAAGCTACCAGTTATCGTATCATCCGAGTTGAGCGATTCAGAAATTTCTGAATTGACTCTAGTCTTAAGCAATCACCGCCACGCAATTGCGTGGCAAATATCCGACATCAAGGGTATAAACCCTTCCTTTTGCACTCACAAAATTTTCCTCGAAGATAATTCCCGCAACTCAGTCCAGCCTCAACGACGACTAAACCCGAATATGAAAGAAGTCGTTAAGGCTGAAGTTATCAAACTCTTAGATGCGGAAATCATCTACCCAATATCGGATAGTACTTGGGTTAGCCCAGTACAAGTCGTTCCAAAGAAAGGCGGAATAACGGTAGTTGCAAATGAAAATAACGAATTGATCCCAACCCGTACTGTTACGGGTTGGCGGATGTGCATAGATTATCGAAAACTTAATGATGCTACCCGTAAGGATCACTTCCCATTACCTTTTATCGATCAAATCTTAGAAAGCCTTTCAGGTCACTCCTACTATTGCTTCCTCGATGGTTTGTCGGGATACTTTCAAATCCCTATTTCACCCGATGACCAAGAGAAAACAACATTCACTTGTCCCTTCGGCACCTTCGCTTATCGGAGGATGCCGTTTGGACTTTGTAACTCCCCAGCTATATTCCAAAGATTTATGCTGGCAATATTCGATGAGTTAGTAGAGGAAGTGATGGAAGTCTTCATGGATGATTTTTCCGTTTTTGGAAACTCTTTCAAAAATTGTTTAAAAAATCTCGAGCGTGTACTTCAGCGTTGTGAGGAAACGAATCTAGCTCTCAATTGGGAGAAATGTCATTTTATGGTCAAAGAATGATTAGTCCTTGGCCATAAAATATCGGGCAAAGGGATCGAGGTCGATAGGGCCAAGATCGAAGTTATCGAAAAGCTCCCCCCTCCAACGAACGTAAAAGCAATTAGAAGTTTCCTAGGTCACGCAGGGTTTTATCGACGTTTTATACAAAATTTTTCCAAAATCACGAAGCCGTTAACCCATCTTCTCGAGAAAGAATCTTCCTTTATTTTCTCCAACTAATGTCTTTTAGCCTTTAAACTTATCAAAGAAAAACTTATAAATTCTCCGATTCTAGTCGCACCAGATTGGTCACTACCCTTCAAAATTATGTGCGACGCGAGTGATATTGCGGTAGGCGCAGTTTTAGGCCAACGGGTAAACAAGTATTTCCACCTGATTTATTATGCTAGCAAAACACTCACGTTGGCACAAGAGAACTACACTACTACCGAGAAGGAGCTTCTAGCTATCGTATTCGCTTTCGATAAGTTTAGGTCGTACATCACTCTCTCCAAAGTAATTGTCTTCACAGATCACTCCGCTTTTAGATATCTATTAAGTAAATCGGACGCCAAGCCCCGTCTTTTGCGATGGATCCTCCTCTTGCAGGAGTTTAATTTAGAAATCCGGGACAAGAGGGGAGCCGAAAACTTGGCGGCCGGTCATCTTTCCCGATTAGAAAATCCCGCTACGGAAGCATTAGTGGAAGCCGATATTAATGATAAATTCCCCGAAGAGCGCCTCTTTGCTCTCAAAAATATAATGACAACTTCCACCCCCTGGTTCGCGGATTTGGCTAACTATTTAGTAGCCCGGGTCCTGCCAAAAGAATTCTCGAGTCAGCAAAAGAAGAAATTCTTTTTTGATTTAAAGAATTATTTTTGGGAGGACCCCTTTCTATTCCGTGTCTGCGCAGACCAGGTAGTGAGAAGATGTGTTTCGAGTGAGGAAGGTTTTAAAATATTGCGGCATTGCCATGAAGGACCAACCGACGGTCATTATCAATCGAACCGTACCGCGAGGAAGGTGCTGGAGGCGGGCTTCTATTGGCCCACTCTCTTTAAAGATGCTCACACTCTTGTGAGTACTTGCGACAGCTGCCAGCGGATGGGCAATATCTCCCGCCGAGATGAGATGCCCCAAAATATTTTTCTTGAATGCGAAATTTTTGACCTCTCGGGTATTGATTTTGTTGGTCCTCTCCCTCCATCTTTTTCAAACAAGTACATTCTCGTTGCGGTCGACTACGTATCGAGGTGGGCGGAAGCGCAAGCTCTCCCCACCAACGATGCGAGGGTCGTCGTAAATTTTCTAAAAAAATCATTCTCTCGTTTTGGCACGCCACGCGCTATAGTTAGTGATACGGGCACCCATTTCTGCAATAGCCAATTCGCTAAAATTTTAGCGAAATATGGTGTCACTCACAAACTCTCCACTGCATATCACCCACAAACGAGCGGCCAAGTCGAAGTCGTAAATCGAGAATTAAAAAGAATATTAGAAAAAACCGTTTCCATTAATAGGAAGGATTGGGCACTCAAGCTCGATGATGCGCTATGGGCCTATCGAACAGCTTACAAGACCGCTATCGGTTGTACACCGTATCGATTGGTTTATGTCAAGGCTTGCCACCTTCCGGTCGAGTTAGAGCACCGCGCATTCTGGGCGCTTAAATTTTTAAATCTCGACTCTACCTTAGCGACTGAACAAAGAAAATTGCAAATAAACGAATTAGATGAGTGGCGCGTGAATGCGTACGAGAGTAACAAAATTTATAAGGAGCGAACAAAGTTTTATCACGATAGAAAAATAAAATTTCCTAAAACTTTTTCGCCCGGTGATCTCGTCCTCCTTTATAACTCTCGCCTTCGCCTTTTTCCGGGAAAGCTGAAATCTCGATGGTCCGGCCCCTTTATCGTTAAAGAGGTTTGGTCATATGGGACAATTCTTATTTCCCACCCGGAAAAAGGATCCTTCAAAGTAAATAGACACCGTCTTAAGTTGTATCTTCCCGGAGAAATATCAAACGAAATGAGTGAGTCAACATTACTTCCGCCAAGTACGTGAGCGCCAAATGGGTCAAGCTACGCGACCTTAAACAAAGCGCTTTTGGGAGCCACCCCAAAGTTACCTTTTTTGTTATTTTTGTTTTAACATTTTCTGTAGGAACACCACCAGTCTTCAAAAATGTCATAATCAGGGACGTCTTACTCCCTTCTCCTTTTTCTCGCATTCCTTTTTTTTTTGCTTGCACTTAATTTTCTTTATTTTCTTGCTTTCTTTCCCTTTTTGCTTCATACTTAGTTTTAAATATTGGGGACAATATTTAACTTTAAGTATGGGGGTATAGTACCTTAATCTAAATAAATAATATATAGATATATACATATATTTTATAAAATCCAAAAATCCAAAAAAGATGCAATAATTTTATCTTCTTTCCCTTGTCTTTGTCAAAACAAAAATATAATCAAAAAATTATATTGCATAAATATAAAACTATTAATAATTTGAGTTAATTTTTTTATTTTTTTGCTAAATCATTTAGTACCCCATAACTTTGCATTTTCTTGTTTTTATTCATTTATGTACTTGTTTAGTTAATATAAATTTGATTAACTTTCATATTGTCTATGTTTCATGAGTAATATGTTGACTCATGTAGTGTTTCAAATTAAGGTACATGTTATTTTTGAAAAATTCTCTTAAATATTTGCACTTTTTCATAGTCATTTTTCTTTATGTTTTTCACTATTATAAAATTTACCATCCCGTGTTTCCTGTTAAACATCATTGAAATAATTGATTAGTGTTAAGTATAGTAGATGCGAACCGATCTAGACGCTTATTATCATCATTTTTCATGAAAAGTCAATTATCTTTATTTTCTATCCGAAATTTACTTCTCTTGAATTTCTCAATACTTTGCTTTAAGTAGACCAAAGAGCATGAGTATGATTTAGGCATCCTTTTGATTAGTTTGAGCTATTGTATCCCGAACCTTAAATTCTTAATCATTGTTAGCCACATTGTTCTTCTTTTCCATTTTCTTTGTAAGCCCCACTTATTTCTCACCAAAGCCATATAGCTTACCTATTTTGCACACTTAAAACTTCTGTGCATTATTTGTCACTTGGGTGTAATACATTTTGTGAAAATGGTAGAGATTTGTATCATATCTCAAATTACTACAAAAAAAATGATATATATATTTATATATATGAAAAAAAAAGCATTGAAAAAAAAAAGATTATGAATGACATTTTGACCCCAACTTTATATTGCAAAATTACTTGGGGTGTCAAAATTTTACTTTCTAGCAACAAGTTTTTTTTGCAAAGCTCTTCCTTTTGTTTTAAGTGTGCTTTACCATTCATGTTTATCTTTTGAACTCCACACCCTTAAAACCTAAGCCAAAAAGATACACCTAATGAAAGTCCTTTTGATTCATGCTCCCAAGGTTTATCTTTAGTACGATAGCGAGAAAGTAAATTGAGTAAGTTTCTAGGTAGCAATATTGATCTTTGATTTAGATTGATATGATTATAAAATGTTCTTAGATTTTAGTAGCAACTCAATATCCTTTTCATTCATCACATTACTCAATTTTTAATTTTGCTTAAAACATGAGATGCTTTATTTTTATAGTGAAAATTGTAAAACTTTGTGCCAAGACTAAGTAAGAATGTTTAGGTTTCTTTTCATAATTTCTCTATCTTAATTTCGCATCGTACTTGTGTTTGACAAAGCCAATTAGTTTGGTTAGTCCTTTTTATCTTCGCTAGCTCATATGTCTTTGCTTGAGGACAAGCAAAATAATAAGTTTGGGGGAATTTGATGATGCATAATTTGACCTAAGTTATTAATATGTATATTTAAATATTATAATATAAATATATATATATATATTGTTAATTTTATCCGCTAAATCGTATCTTTTTATAATTATTTCCTAACCACGCCTATTTTACTATTTTTGCAGGATCCCGGGACAGTTGCATTATCATTTCTAAAGAGCACGCCTTTATTTAGGGCGTGTCAAACTAAATATCGAGTGCAGCAATGTTACCGTGTTACTGAACCATATTTAAGAAGAGAATGAAGCCCAAATGGTCCGATGAGATATTTTCTCCTAAGTATGAAAGAGGCTAGCCAACTTTGACTATGAATTCAACATGTGTTCATGAAGGAAGCTTCTTGGAAAGAGAGAAAGCTAGCCAACTTTGATCATACTTTTCAAGGCATGACAAGTGTGAAAAGGAGTAGCCGCCATTGACCTTTAAACCAACATGTGTTATTTGATCAAGGGAAGCTTCATGGAAGCTTCATCCTCATGCCATCCACCACCTCCACCTCCTTGGTTTTGGCCCTATAAATAGACATGAAGAAAGAGGGAGAAGGCATCATCCTTCCTCCTTCATTTGAGCCTTTTAGAGAGCTGTTGAGAGTTTATTTTTAAAGTGTTTTAGCTTAATGTTTTCATGCTTAAATGTTCTTGCAATCTTTTTTACCATACTTGTAATCTTTTTGCAATCACTCTTTGTAGTGTCTTTTTGCACTTTTGGTGACTCCGTTTCAATAAGAAATAAAATAGTTTGTTATTCCCTTTCTCTCTTTGTGTGTCTTATTATGCATATTCTTAACATGATTTTCATTTCCTACTTTATTATGAGTAACTAAACTTTGTTTAGTGCTTGATCAAGATGATCCGAGGAATGAAATGATCTTCTCTTCTTAATTTAATTTCTTTTTCTCTTTTAACGAATGCTTAGGATTTACCCTTGATTAATATTTAGTGAGATCATATTATCGATATATGGTTTTCACTTTTGTTTCCGTATTTTAGTAGCCGAAAGGATCGTGTGTACGGTTCGATCACTCACGGGTAAAGAGAGTTGAACGCAATCCTTGAAAGAGGACGACGTAAATCTCCTGGATTGGAGTCAAATCCAATAGTGGGGTTCACCACGTAAAGCGAGCTTTAGGGGTTTCGATTGTGGAACGAAAGTTCGGTCGATCAACCTAAACTCAGTTGGGCGTAGCCTTGAAATAGGTGCGTTCATGTTTCGGGAATCTCCACGGTCCAAGTATTTCCGTTAAAGTGATTTAGAAATTTATTTATTTTTATTTTGATCGTTTCATTCCGAGGTGAGTCGAGATCAAGTGCTAGTCTTTTTATATAGTCTAAACCACCTCTTTTTAATCATAATCAATCTTTTTGCAAAACCAACTCAAAATCTAGTTGATAGGATAATAGCGAGTTCTTTGAAGTAGAAGTATTCGACGTGCCCTGGTTCTAATACGACCTTGATATTTCATATCCTATACTATAATCGATAAGGTACACTTGCTTTTATCGAGCAGAGAATCGGAGAAAATCAAAATCATTTATAAAACACAAATTTCTCTATCAAGGCTCGACAATGAGATTACCCATCCACACATCCTTAGAGAATGCACTCAAGTAAAAATCCAAATGCTTACATGATATAACTCGTAATATTGTGACTAACACGTTAGACATGACTTGATAAATCAATATCACGATACTTGTTGGGGAAATGATTTATCTTAACCCCTAGAATTGAGTAGAATATAAATTCTAAGAATAAAAAATTAGGCTAAGTAAATATGCGTCGAATAGTATTCGACTCAACGTTGAAATGTAGTCGACGTTTCTCTCAGAATGAGTCGAAGTAACTCCAAGAAGAATTCGACGTAATCTTTGTCGACGTACCTCTGACTTCTAGTCGACGCATTTAATAAAGTCGACGCACCTTAGTCGACACACCTTCCTTATTCTCCTCTCGACGTCCAGCCAGGATGAAATCGACGTTTACATCGAATAGTAATCGACGCACGTCAATTTCTATATGAAATTCAAAAACACGCCAGATCTCTTTCCTTCTTTCTGTAGATCTGATTTTTATGGAATGATATTATTCTTTAATAGCCATTCTGAATCAGTCTTTCCTTCTATTTGATTCTTGGCTAATTTGATTAAGATTATTATGGATATTATTTGAAATCAGAATGAATTCTTTCCTTCTACAGATTTAATTATTATGAAAACTTTTTCTCTCTAATTGCTGATTGATTATTCCCCTTTAGCAACATCTTTTGAAACAGAGCTATAAATAAAGAGGAGGTCGACAGAGAATAATGACTAGTGATCCACTATATACATTTGAAAAAGAGGAAGAGCTCCCAAGTGAAAAGTGAGAAAGCTGAGAAAAGAGATAGTGTGCTGCAGCAAAGAAAAAGCTTTCTTCTTCTTCTCCTTCTGAAGCCATACTGCTGCAATCTCTGATAGTTCTCATTGAAAGAGAAAAAGGCCTACAATCTCCTTCTCACTATAGAAGAGAGATTTCATTCACCATTTCTTGTGCTTCTAATCTTCTTGCTAGGAAGAAGATTCTTTCTTGTTTTAATTACTTCTTCTACTTCTTCTTCTTATCTTCATTTCATTTTCAAACAGTGTAAAAGAGTTTTTAGAATCTCTCTTCAAAAAATTCAGTTGTACTGGTTCTAAGAGTCTCCTTGTCAAAAGACTCAGGCTGGTTCTAAGAGTCTCCTTATCAAAAGACTCAGTGCAAGATAGTGAATTCCTACCAAGGGGGTAGAAGAGTGGACTACCCAAAGTTTGGGGAACCACTATATTTCTTTGTGTTGTGCTGTGATTTTCTTCTTGCTATTTTCCTTCTTTATTGTTGGTGTGTGGGAAGCTTAAATCTATGATTATTACACATATATATATAATTGCACAAAGTATTTTTAAATCTCTATTCACCTCCCCTCTAGAGAATTCTAGTGAGGTTAACTGTGCACTTTCAATTGGTATCAGAGGGAGGTTGATCTAAAAAGGGTAACTCCTTGATCAAAAAGATCCTACCTCATATATATATATATTTCTATAAATTTCTTTTGCATGGCACAAATCAAAGATTATGCTTCCACCAGACCACCAATGTGCAATCTTGAAAAGTTTGCAGTTTGGAAAACAAGAATTAGGATTTATATGAATTCTATTGATGAAGAATTATTTAATGTTATTTTGACAGGTCCTCCCAAGCCTTATAGAAGAGACTCAAGTGGTGAAGTGACTCAAACACTTGTCCCAAAGGCTGAGTGGACAGTTGAAGAGAAGAAGGCAGGAACATGTGATGCAAAAGCTGTGAACATTCTTGTCTCAACCCTCTCAGATGAAATCTTTCAAAAGGTTGTTGATTGTGAATCAGCCAAAGAAATCTGGGAGGCTCTTACCAAGATGGTAGAAGGAAGTGCTGATGAAAGGTCAGATAGAGAGGCTTTATTGATCTCCCAATATGAGAACTTTCAAAAGAAGCATGAAGAAAGCATATCTGAGATGTATGACAGATTCAGTCTGATCATCAATCAATTATGGAGCCTGGATAGAGAGATCTCTCTCATAGAGATCAATGACAAACTGTTAATGAGTCTCCCAAGTTCATGGGACTCAAGAATATGGGCAATAAGAGATACAAGAGGACAAAAGGAAATCTCAACAGATGCCCTCTTAGGAAAACTCAAATCCTATGAGCAACTGCTGAAAACTAGAGAAGAGAAGGAAAGAAGAGGAAGCACTCCAACCTCCTTAAAAGATAGAAACATTGCTTTGAAAGCAACAGAAGAAGAGACCCCTGTCACTGAAGAAGAATTATTCAGCCTCCTGGCCAGAAGATTCAAGAAATGGGTCATGACAGATGGGTCTAGAAGGAGATAATCAAAACCAAGGTATGATAAAACTCCTACTAAAGAAATCATTTGTTATTCCTGCAGGAAAACTGGACACATTGCACCAGAATGTCCAGAAAATACTGAGAAAATGAAAGATCTGAAAAAGAAAGATCTCAAGAAAAAGGGGAAGAAGAAAGAAAGAGGCTTCATTGCAGAAGCTTGGAGTGAAACAGATTCTGAGGACAACACCTCATCCAAAAGTGACAATGAAGAGTCTAAGAAAGAAGACCTATGCTTAATGGCTCTTGAAAGCTCAAAGGGAGAACATGGTGCTAAATCATGGAGTGAGACAGAATCAGAAGGAAGAATCTCTTCTGAAGATGATAAAGAAAATAACCTTATTCTCATAGAGGAATCTGAGGATAAGGATGAGGTAAGCATTTTTGATGACATAGATTTTTTGTGTGATGATTTCAAAAATGATTTTAAAGGATTATGTTTAGATCAACTAAAAGCTAAACAAGAAATTAAGAATCTAAAAGAACAAATTAATGTCATTAAAAACCAGAGAAATATAGAGGATACTTGTTCTAAAAATTATGAGTTAAGGGCTAACATCAGAGAAAAAGAAATAGAGAGGGCTAAAATAGAAAACCAGCTCCTTAAGAATAAGGTATCCCAAGCAAAAGCTTTTGAAGAATCAATAAAAATGAGAAGCCAAACACTTAAAGAAATCACAGAAAAACAAACAAGAAGACATAAAAAACTTGGGCTAGGAGGTGATCCCTCAGCTAGTCTAATTCCATCCAACAAACCTGCTTGGATGAGCCCTGTTAAATTCACTAAACCCACTAAATCAATAAACCAAGAAGAAGACTCACAAAATAAGGAAGAAGCCTCCCTCAATGAGATAAACCATTTTGATGAAACATCATACTATACAGATGAAGACTCTCAAACTACTTCTAAGAAGGCAACTAAGCCAAAAGAAACAACTCATAAAGAAATAAAATCAAAAAAAGGGAAAAATAAAATTTGTGAAAACACAATTGCGTCGACTTCATATCGACGCATTAATGATAGTGCGTCGAATTCTACTCGACGCAATCTCTCAGATGCTTCGACCTCAACTCGATGCTTGAATAAAAGTACGTCGACTTCCAATCGACGCAACTTCTTACATGCTACGATTTTAGATCAACACAATCTGGAGAAAGCGCCGAATATAAATCGACGCAACTATCAACATACGTCGAATAGATATTGACGCATAAAAACTCAGAGCAACATAATTACAGGACATGTCTATTCTCCAAAAACTTTCCATCTTAACCCCCATTCAGGACCCATTCATCCTGATCATAATTTCTATCCTAATCAAAATTTCTATCCTAATCAAAATTTCTATCCTAATCAACACCACTATCCCTCTCTAAACTCAAATTCCCATAATCTAAAGATAGTTAGATGTTATATCTGCAATAAAACTGGCCACATTGCCAAACAATGTTGGCACAATCAATCTAATTGTTTATAAAAATTAGTCCAAGACTGACTTAGAAAACATTAGGAGCAGGAAGAAGTAATCTCTCAAGAGAAACCAAGAAGTTTCAGGCAAAATGAAAGTCACGTAGACTTATTAATCGACACACCGTCGATAACCAATAAATATAAATAAAATCGACGCATGCGTCGACTTCGATCGATGCATACGTCGATAGGAAACCCTAACATCTTAACTCAGATTGTATCAACGCTTATGTCGAATTCCACTCGACGTAACGTCGACTTCATGAAAAAGAGCGGCAATATTAAAATATTTTTTGATCACATCTACTGTAGTACCGAATAAGCCTCGAATTGTGTCTCGTTTCGATGTTTCACCTGACTTAAACAAACTCTTCAGTTAGAAATCCTCTCGCACTCTGCATCTTTCATCCTTCTTACCTCTCAGTCCAGCCATCTCTTCCTCTCTCTCACTGACCTAAAATGGCTCCAAAGATAAACTCTGGTTTCGACATTGACCTCGAATCCTTCCAGGCCACCGCCGAAAATTATAAGAGCATCATATCTCTCTTCACTGAAGCTGGCCTAGATAAGCTCATCTCCACAAGATGCAAGCTCCTAGAGACAGAACTCACAGAGCTAATCGCTCATGTTCAGATATCTGAACAAGGAGAAATCACTGGAACAATATATGAGACACCTGTCTCAATCTCTGCTGAACACATTAGGAACACCTTTGATATTTCATCAGGTACATTCCAATATTATCCTTGTTCAAATCAAATAGGGAAAGCAAGTTATTTTCTAAAAGAGTAACTAAATTTCCTTTACCATTCCCTTATCAGGTGATGAACCTGTGGAACTCACCCCTGATGAAATCAAGAATTTACTAATCACAATGAAGTTCTCAAAAGATAGACCAATCCATCTGAAGAAAATAGATTTTTCTGATGAGTATAGGCTACTGGCAGACATAGTAGGAAAAGTACTACTATGTAAGATCTCTGCCCATGATGTAGTGCCCAGGCAGCAACTGAATCTCATGGGGGCCCTTGTGCTGAAGAAGAAAGTAGACAGGGGCAGCTGCTTACTCAAAATGATAGGCTACAAATATTCTCACAAAGAGAACGCCTACATGAGGATTATGAGTCAAGTCCTCTTCCACTCCTTCCCTGACCTATGCAGGTCAAAAGGAATTCCCATCCCTCCTGGCAAAAGGATGTCCATTGCTCTCTTCTCAAAATGGACCAGGCAAATCCCCAAGCCTGGTGCCATTCCTGAAAGGACTCCATCTCCTCCTAACTCTCCTGCTCATCCATCTATTCCTCCACCTCCTCCATCAAATACACCTCATCAAAATGATACAGTCCTCTCTCCACCTTCATCACATACAACTCCACCATTATCTCGTCCTCCTCCATTGTCTCCTCCTCCTCCAGCACAACATGAACTATCTCCATCCACTGAAATCCTCATCACCAGTGTATCCAGTCAACATCCCAAACATTTCAGGACATACTGGATGGACACCGCTCTCAAATTCACTCCTCCATCATGCACATGCAAACCCAAATAGATGGGGTCAATGCCTCTGTGCAAAGCTTGAAGACCTCTGTCTCTTCCTCTAAAGTGACCAAGTCTTTCTTTACCTCCTTGGCTAAGAAGGTCAAAATGGGGAGAAATTAGATGAAGAGCAGTCCTCAAGTCACAAATCTCTCTCTCAAAAGTCCCTTCCTACTTCAAAAACTGATCTACTCAAGACCATCGGGAATGAAGTTGCACCTGAGCTACATACTGAAGAACAGATAACAGGTATACTCTCTATAGCAAGAGAAGCTGCCCAACAAGTAGTTCTCCTTCAAGGGGAGGCTAGTAGAGCAGAGAAAGAAGTTGAAAAGAAAATTGATGCTGAAGAAGCTATAGGAGAGAAAGAAAAAGAAGCTGAAGCTCAGGGGGAGCCAAATACTGAAGCTGGAGCTGAGAAAGAAACTGAAAAGGTAAATATAGAAGAAAAGAAAGTTCCATTTCAGGAGGAGCAAACTGCTGTGACTCAGGGGGAGCTGAGTGAACCACCTATTACTGAGAAGGAGCAACCCACCTTTCCAAAAATAGTAGTATTCACTTGGAAAAGAAAAACTCCTCCTACCCCTCCTGAATGATGTGTTGAACAATATTGATACAATCTATATTTTTTTCTTTCCATGCTTAAATACTTATTATGAAGTCTGTTTATATGATTTCTCCCTTCTTCTGATTACTTAGCATATTTCTTCTCTATATAAATGCTTTGCTGTGTTGATTAAAAGCTAATACAATTTCTCTCTAAATAGGGTTAAGACAAATAGGGGGAGATTGTTGGGGAAATGATTTATCTTAACCCTTAGAATTGAGTAGAATATAAATTCTAAGAATAAAAAATTAGGCTAAGTAAATATGCGTCGAATAGTATTCGACGCAACGTCGAAATGTAGTCGACGTTTCTCTCAGAATGAGTCAAAGTAACTCTAAGAAGAATTCGACGTAATCTTTGTCGACGTACCTCTGACTTCTAGTCGACGCATTTAATAAAGTCGACGCACCTTCCTTATTCTCCTCTCGACGTCCAGCCAGGATGAAATTGATGTTTACATCGAATAGTAATCGACGCACGTCGATTTCCATAAGAAATTCAAAAACACGCCAGATCTCTTTCCTTCTTTCTGTAGATCTGATTTTTATGGAATGATATTATTCTTTTATAGCTGTTCTAAATCAGTCTTTCCTTCTATTTGATTCTTGGCTAATTTGATTAAGATTATTATGGATATTATTTGAAATCAGAATGAATTCTTTCCTTCTACAGATTTAATTATTATGGAAACTTTTTCTCTCTAATTGCTGATTGATTATTCCCCTTTAGCAACATCTTTTGAAACAGAGCTATAAATAAAGAGGAGGTCGGCAGAGAATAATGACTAGTGATCCACTATATACATTTGAAAAAGAGGAAGAGCCCCCAAGTGAAGAGTGAGAAAGCTGAGAAAAGAGATAGTGTGCTGCAGCAAAGAAAAAGCCTTCTTCTTCTTCTCCTTCTGAAGCCATACTGCTGCAATCTCTGATAGTTCTCATTGAAAGAGAAAAAGGCCTACAATCTCCTTCTCACTATATAAGAGAGAGTTTATTCACTATTTCTTGTGCTTCTAATCTTCTTGCTAGGAAGAAGATTCTTTCTTGTTTTAATTACTTCTTCTACTTCTTCTTCTTATCTTCATTTCATTTTCAAACAGTGTAAAAGAGTTTTTAGAATCTCTCTTCAAAAAATTCAGTTGTATTGGTTCTAAGAGTCTCCTTGTCAAAAGACTCAGGCTGGTTCTAAGAGTCTCCTTATCAAAAGACTCAGTGCAAGATAGTGAATTCCTACCAAGGGGGTAGAAGAGTGGACTACCCAAAGTTTGGGGAACCACTATATTTCTTTGTGTTGTGCTGTGATTTTCTTCTTGCTATTTTCCTTCTTTACTTGCTTCATTCTTGTTGGTGTGTGGGAAGCTTAAATCTGTGATTATTACACATATATATATAATTGCACAAAGTATTTTTAAATCTCTATTCACCCCCTCTAGAGAATTCTAGTGAGGTTAACTGTGCACTTTCAATACTCATCTTTGTTATATAGGCAAAGAACTATGGGCAAAATTATATTGGTAAATGAGTTGTGTATACGAGTTAAAGTGTATCTATCTATGTGGGTAAATTTTGTTTGATTTGGGAACCTTGTCCAAAAGAAAGAAAACTAATATGAGAATTTTGATTGTGCTACAAATAATGAAAATAATATACTATCAATCTTGTAGACAAGAATTTCTTCCAAGCACTACTCACTCCTGATAAGTCTTTATGAGCATTATGAGAATGAGCATCTTGGTTAAGAGAATCGTTATGAACTTGTGCCATCCCGGAACATAAATTAGTGCCCTAGTTCTATACTTGGTATTTGTGTAAGATTGACAAACATGACATGATTTATCACTTCATTACTCTTGTGTTAACATATATAATTACTGAGATATAGCTTGTATTAATTTTAATTTAACTTGCTGCTATTTCTATTGATGCATTATTTTGTCTAACACTTCCAGGCATAAGAATTGGACTTGAATTGCATTATCTATCTCTTGCACGTTTGTACTAATACATGATTGTTATTCATGACACATACGATGTTCCATGAATTAGTTTTCTAAAATCTTTTGGCATTATGTGCAAAATCATGTGTATTTAGTCTTGTGTCATGTGTCTGATTCATTTTACTTATATCAAGTTTAAAAATGCAAAAAGTTTTTAATTTGAAAGTGGTATTTCCCCCCTTGCGTTTTGGCCCATGTCCTTTTTTCAATTCTCTAATCATATTTCGGTCAACCTTATTCCTATCATGATTTATTTTGTATGTGTGCATTATTCTTCAAATCCGCTGCATCTCTCATATCTTTATGTTAGTTTGATCTAAACCACCCCTTTTGCTAACTTCAAATGGGGAGAATAGAGAATGTCCATGAGCTAGTCATGTGCCAGTCTTCTATGGAAAATCACTTATAGGGAGAGTTACTCTTATAGAGTACACATCGATAAGGGAGCACATATGTAGGGGGAGACATACTGCTTTAGTGTAAGTTCACACTTTATGATTTATCTTGATATATAAACTTGTTCATGTTTCATGATTATTGTTGATTACAATTGATAAGTAGTAAAATATACATATTTTTAGTATAATTTCTAGTATAAATTTAAGTAATATTGTAAATATTTTATATAAATTAATGAATAAATTGCTTGTTTTATTATTTTTTCTTACTAACTCAGTTTTTTTTTCTTCTGTTTTTCAGCAATATTGATATTTTTTGTTAGGTCACGCCCTAGGTCACGCCCGTGACCAAGGGCGTGTAATCTTAAAATGCCAATTTCCAGCTCGATTGACATCCTGTCCCGTCGATCGAAATCCCGTCCCGTCGATTGGCTTGCTGTCCCGTCGATTTACATGGTCACGCCCGTGTACCTCTCGATCAACTTCACTCCTGTCGATCGACCTCCCATCCCATCGATCGACCTCCCGTTCCGTCGATCGACTACCAATCTCATCGATTTTGCAAAGTCACGCCCGTGATAGAAGCTATGGCCCGTCAATTCCTTCCAGAAGCCAGTGTACACGCCAGCCATCACGCCCCAGTTGAACCTGACGTCTGCCGCCCAAGGTCACGCCCGTGACACCTCAAGTTACAGCCGTGTGCAGCCATTTTCCTGGTCAAATGCTTCCAGAAGGCGGCTGAGCTTCCTCCTCAGCATGCGCAGAAGTCATGCCCTTGGTCACAGGCGTGACCGAGGGCGTATAATTTTAGATTTTTTCCTATAAATAGGAGGGGTCGGCTGAAGCTTTAGGAATCCAATTCTAGCCAGCTTTTGTACATATCTTGAATGATTGAGAGCTATTTTGTGCATTTTCTCTTTTATCCTTTATGTTTTTATGTTTTTTTGTAATTTTCTCTCTCCTAGTGTTGTTATAATGTCCATTTTGGAAATAAAATACCTTATTTCCCTATTCTTGTTCTTATTTTCTTGATGTTGATGTGTGTGTGTGGGCTTCATTTTGTTTTCTTTTAATTTCATTTTCATTTTATGTAAGTGTGTGTGTGTGTGTATGAGAATAGATTTTATTTGTTTTCTTCAAATTTCGTTTTCATTTTATGCAAGTGTGTGTGTGTATGGAAATAGATTTGATTGCTTTCATAACTTAGATTTATCGCTTTCATAATTTAGCTTTTTATTACAAGTAAAGTGCGTGGGTGTATGAGATAGTATTTTCCATTTTGTAACTTTGCTTTATATCAAGTCTTTATTAACCATCCCCATCCCGGATGAGAGGCTAAGAACTTTTTAGCACTTGATTAAGATGGTTGGGACAGATACTATTTCTGCATTTATACAAGTCTTTTAATTTTTCATTGTTAAACGCTTATATCCGCTTATAATATTAACATGAATTTTCTTATTATTAATGTTGTCCCCATTTCGATGAGTGACTAATTTCCTTTAGTGCACGATGTCGAAGAGCATTGAAATAAATAATTGATTTTTTTTTAAAAATAAAATATCTCTTTCTAAAATCAATTAACGAGCTTAAGGTTTACCCGAGAAAAATGTTGAGTGAAACCATATAATCGATGTATGATTCTCATTTCTATTTTTATACACTAGTTAGCCGAGAGGCTCGTGCGTATGGATTGATCACTCACGGGTAAAGAGAAGTGTGCTCTACCCTCGAGAGAGGATGAGGTAAGTCTCCCGAATTGGAGTAAAAACCCAATAGAGGGGTTCACAACATAAAACGAGTATTAAAGAGTTTTGACTAAAGAACGAGAGTTCAGTCGAATATTCTTAATCTCGGGTGGGCGTACCCTCGAGAGAGGTGCGTTCATACTTATAGAACCTCCACGGCCAAGCCGTTCTAATTAATTGAAAAATCAGATATTTTACTTCTAAAAAAGGCTATTTTCATCTCAATATAATTCGACATCAGACGTTATCATTATCATCGTTTTCAAAACCCTAGTTATACTTTTATTACTGCTCTATAAAAATTAAAAAAACATATCAAAATATTACTCCCATAAAATAATAGTCCGTTCCTTATAAGTAGAAGTAATCAACGAGACCCAAGACTAGATAAATACGACCTTGATATTTTCTATAAAATATCCTATACTATTCACGATAAGGTATACTTGCCTTCATCGATTTTAGTTAGGATAATTTTCCAAAAGCTTTATAAAGAAATCTCCCAAATTAATCATCAAGGTTTTGGCGCCGTTGCCAGGGACCATTATTGTTATTTTGAAAAAGAAATCACTATTAATTTTATTACTTATATATTTAAAAATATTAAAAAAATAGAAAAAGCCACAAAAATAATAATAATAATTTATATTATTAGTATATGACCCGAGGAAACTCCTCAGACGATTCGAGCATCCCTTTTGACCCCAAAATCGAGCGCACCCTTCGTGAGCGCCTCCAATTTCGTGATCAAAACATACTCGTGTTTCCCGAAGAGTCTAACAGAGATACTTACACTGAAGCTATGACCGATCCAACTCCAGATGCGGCCCCGCCACAGACCATGACATATTATGCCTGGCCGAATTTGTAAGATACAGGATCGAATATTACATGCCAAACAGTGGATAATAATAATTTTGAAATAAAATATAGCATCATTCAAATGGTACAACAGTCAGTCCAATTTGACGGTTTGCTGGATGAGGATCCGAACTTACACCTTTCTAAATTTTTGGAAATTTGCGACACTTTTAAGATTAATGGCGTTACTGATGACGTTATTCGTCTACACTTATTTCTATTTTTGCCGCAGACAAAGGCAAAGGCGTGGTTAAGTTCTCTCCCCAGAGGATCCATAATTATGTGGGCCCAATTGACGGAGAAATTTTTAACAAAATATTTTCCCCCGTCTAAAACCGCTAAATTACGCACAGATATCGCCTCTTTCATTCAATTCAATTCTGAGTCTCTCTACGAGACTTGGGAGCGTTTTAAAGAGTTCTTGCGTATGTGTCCTCATCACGCGCTGACATCCTGGCTGTAGGTCCAGACGTTCTATAATGGCTAAAATTTCTCAATGCGACAGATGATCGATGCAGCTGCCTGGGGAAAGTTAAATAATAAAACCTCGGAGGCCGCTCAAGCTCTGTTCGAAGAAATGACCATGAATGCCTATCAATGGAATGCGCTTAGATCGCACCCTAACAAACCAACTAGGATATATAAAGTGGATGACACTTCTCACTTAACCTCTCAAGTCGAGAGGTTAAGTAAGCAAGTGGCAGAGATGTCTGCTTCCTCCTCCACTCCTGCTTGGGCTCCAAATAATAATAATTTTGTCGAAGAAACTATAGATTACTTAGGCAACCCAGTTCGGCCCCTCTTCAACCCTAACAACAACCCTTATATTAATAATTATAATATGGGTTGGAGGAACCACCCAAACTTCTCCTGGAGCAATCCAAACAACGCTCAAAGGCCCCCAATTGTGAATATGCAAGGATTTCCACAAGGATTTTCGCACGGATTCAAGCCTCCTCCTCCAAAACCTTCTCCGCTCGAAGATATTTTTGCTAAATACGTCGCGTCCACCGAGTCAAAAATATCCAGAATATTAAGGGATTGATTAAAAACTTGGAAAATCAGGTTGGACAGCTTGCGAAGATGGTCTCCGAGCAGCCGTATAGAGCTCTACCAGGGAACACGAAACCGAACCCCAGAGAAAATGCCAATGCCATAAACCTTCGCAGCGGAAAGGAGGTAACCTCCCCAAAACGGGTTGAGCCTAAGGTACCTATTTCGACGCCGACCCATACACCCTCTATTTCGATAGATAATTCATCAAGTATTCCGACTGTGCCGAACATTTTTAACTCGTTTCTTCATTATCCCTCAAAAATAAACAACGAACGGAAGGACGAGCAATATAAAAAATTCTTACAAATTTTAAAACAAATCCAAATAAACGTTCCTTTCTGTGAGACACTCTCCCAAATGCCGAAATACGCGAAATATCTTAAAAAGTCGCTTTCTAATAAAAAGCGACTCGAGGATGTTTCACGTGTTTCCCTTAACGCAGAATGCTCGGATGTTCTCCTTAATAAATTGCTGCCAAAACTGAACTACCCGGGATAGTTCTCCATCCTGTGTCTGTTCGACAATTTGTTAATAAAGTACGCTCTAGCGGAC
Source organism: Dactylorhiza incarnata (assembly GCA_033032865.1). Taxonomy (NCBI): domain Eukaryota; kingdom Viridiplantae; phylum Streptophyta; class Magnoliopsida; order Asparagales; family Orchidaceae; genus Dactylorhiza; species Dactylorhiza incarnata. The sequence goes on along the minus strand of JAWHQI010000065.1, from coordinate 11,012,950 downwards.
TTGGGCGCCAGCATCAATTTGATGCCCTTTTCACTTTTCAAAAAAACTCAATTTGGGCGTCCCGAGCCCGAAAAAGATGAGCATCCAACTCGCGGATCGCTCGGTAAAGTGTTGGAGTTACCATTGTGATCTAGAAGTGGTCAAACATGTAATGTCACTGCCAACGCGATATGAGCCTGCAGGGTCGCACATAAGAGTATGTGGAGAAGTTGGAAGATTGACCTTGTTGGTAAAGGTTACCAATCATCATAAAGAATGGGGAAGTCCAGCAATTGTTGCTGTCTGAATTCGTCGGATATGATTCGTCGGATTCGTCGGATCATTCCGTGGAATCCTGACGAATTGTCACAGAGACCCTTCACTCGGCATATGTTGCTGTCTGATCGGATTCGTCGGAATTCGTCGGATCATTCCGTGGAATCCCGACGAATTGTCACAGAGACCCTTCACTCGGCAAATGTTTCCATCTGATTGGATTCGTCGGAATTCATCGGATTGTCCCGTGTAAACTCGACGAATGCTGATTCATAGAATCCCGACGAATTGTAACAGAAACCCCAATTCTGCTGTGTGGTCTGCGGATAGCGATTCTTCTAGAAGCCTGTTTATGCTTTGGGTATAAATAGATCTTCTTTTAGGGTTCTCATAACTGATAAAAGGTTTAGCCGACGGAAGTGTTCCGCTTCCGCTCGAACCCTAGACGGAAAGTGTTCCGCTGCCCAGTTCGCCTCCGCCGACCTCCTCTCCGTCGATTGTCGTCGGGATTGTTCTTCCTGGAGCGAACCTAGCAGTTCGTGAAAGTGCAAGGTGCAGTTGTTCTTCCTTCCGAGTTGCGTGCGACGTGACTTGGCGTTCTCCCGGCTCGTGTGGACTTCTGTAGAGACGTAGACAATATTCTACGAGAGGACTCGCACAACCGACGACAGGATTCAACTCGTGGAGCATCTAGGTTGGATTTGATCCAACTCCACTAAGGTAATTTTTGCCTAGTATTTTATTAACTTCTTGATTCAATATTCATGGCCCGATCAAAGTCTTTTGGGTTGTTTCTCTTTTATTCCGCTGCGCCTACATGTGATGTATGGTTCTAGAAAAACCCAACATAAAGTACCCGATAGGGGTAGTGGAGGATGTTCTAGTCAAGGTTGACAAGTTTATCTTCCCTCTAAACTTCGTCATCCTGGACATAGAGGAGGACGCTGAGGTACCTATTATACTCAGTCGCCCTTTCCTCGCAACCTCCAGCACGTTAATCGATGTTAGTAGTGGTCGCCTCCTCCTTCGGGTTGGAGACGACGAAGTTACTTTACATATTAATCCCTCAATGTGGAACTCCCTATCGAACGATGATTCTAGTTTTAACCTAGAACTCGCGTTTAAAGAGGAATGTTCTTCGCTTTCTGAATTTCTCTCCTTAGCATTAGATAATTCGGATTTGGGAAATCTATCTTGTCTCGACGACATGCGGACAGATTCGTCATTCGAACCCTTCGATTCAGAAGCTTTAAAAATTAAACCATCATTTGAAGAACCACCAGTCCTCGAATTAAAACAACTCCCCGATAATCTGAAATATGTTTTTCTCGAAAATGATTTAAAACTCCATGTTATTATTTCTTCTTCCCTAAGTGATTCGGAGACTTCAGAATTAGTAGAAGTTTTAAACAAACATCGCCATGTAATTGCATGACAGATTTAAGATATCAGGGGAATAAACCCCTCGTTCTGTACCTATAATATTTTTTTAGAATATAACCCCCGCAAAACTATTCAGCCACAACGATGCCTTAACCCGAATATGCGGGATGTCGTTAAGACTAAGATTATAAAACTCCTCGACGCGGGAATTATCTATCCTATATCTGATAGTACGTGGGTAAGCCCCGTACAAGTTATCCCCAAAAAGGGCGGTATAACGGTCGTGGCAAACCAGAATAACGAATTAATCCCAACTCGTACTATTACAGGTTGGAGGGTGTGCATCGATTACCAAAAATTAAATGATGCCACCAGAAAAGACCACTTCCCGCTACCATTTATCGATCAAATCCTGGAGTGTCTTTCAGGTCATCCTTTTTATTGTCTTCTCGATGGTCTCTCTGGGTTTTTCCAAATACCTATTTCCCCCGAAGACGAGGAGAAAACAACTTTTACTTGCCCCTTCGGCACCTTCGCATATCGAAGGATGTCGTTTGGCCTCTGCAACGCGCCAACTACATTCTAAAGATGTATGCTGGCGATATTTGGCGAGCTCATAGAAGATATCATGGAAGTCTTTATGGATGACTTCTCCATTTTCGGAAACTCTTTTCAAAACTGCTTGAAAAATTTAGATAGAGTGCTTCAGCGGTGTGAAGAGATGAATTTAATTTTGAACTAGGAGAAATGCAACTTCATGGTCCGGGAAGGTTTATTCCTCGGCCATAAGATTTCTTCCAAAGGGATGGAGGTCGATAAGGCCAAAGTTGCAATAATTGAACAACTTCCCGCACCCTCAAACGTAAAATCTATTCGAAGTTTTCTAGGCCATGCGGGTTTCTACCGGCGGTTTATACAAGATGTTTCTAAAATAATGAAACCGCTAACCCACCTCTTGGAGAAGGATTCTCCGTTCATTTTTGATAGCGAATGCTTTGAGGCATTCAATTTTATAAAAAAACAACTTATCAATTCACCCATTCTGGTGGCACCAGATTGGTCCCTTCCGTTTGGAATAATTTGCGATGCGAGCGCTATTGCGGTAGGAGCTGTACTAGGCCAATGCATTAATAAATATTTTCATCCAATCTATTATGCTTCTCGCACGCTCACAACCGCCCAGGCTAACTACACAACGACGGAAAAGGAACTTCTTGTCATTGTATTTGCCTTTGATAAGTTCAGGCCCTACGTAACGCTTTCAAAAGTAATCATTTTTACTGTCCACTCCGCCCTCAAAAATCTTTTGGCCAAAGTAGATGCCAAGCCCCGCTTTCTTCGATGGATCCTCCTTTTACAGGAATTTGACTTAGAGATCCGAGATAAAAAAGGGCTGAAAATTTGGCAGCCGACCACCTCTCACGTTTAGAACAACCCATCGCAGAAGCGCTCGTCGAACCCGAAATAGACGATATATTTCTTGAGGAGCACCTCTTAACTGTAAACCACATAAAAACTTCTTCCACCCCTTGGTTTGCAGACAATGCCAACTATCTAGTTGCACGGGTCCTTCCAAATGATTTTTCGACCCAACTAAAGAAGAAATTCTTTTCTGATTTGAAAAACTACTTTTGGGAGGACCCCTTTATCTTATGCGTCAGCGCGGACCAAGTTGTGTGGAGATGTGTTTCAAGCGAGGAGGGTGCGCAAATTTTGCAACACTGCCATGAGGGGCCAGCTGAGGGGCATTATCAAGCCAATCGGACCGCGCGGAAAGTGTTAGAGGCGGGCTTTTATTGGCCCACTCTCTTTAAAGATGCTCACAATTTTGTGAGTAAATGTGATAATTGCCAACGGTCGGGTATCATCTCTCGCTGTGACGAGATGCCCCAAAACCTTTTTCTCGAGTGTGAAATCTTCGATTTGTGGGGCATAGATTTTGTAGGCCCCCTACCTTCTTCTTTTAATAATCGCTATATTTTAATAGCGGTCGACTACGTATCTAGGTGGGCGGAAGCGCAGCTCTCCCCACCAACGATGCGAGAGTTGTCTTCCATTTTCTGAAAAAACTATTTTCTCGCTTCGACACCCCCACACAATAATTAATGATAGGGGTACCCACTTCTGCAATGCCCAATTTACAAAAATTTTATCTAAATACGGCGTCACGCACAAGCTCGCCACCGCCTATCACCCCCAAACAAGAGGCCAAGTAGAGGTAGTAAATCGCGAGATTAAACACATTTTGGAGAAAACCGTTTCATTAAATAGGAAAGATTGGTCATTAATACTCGACGACGCACTATGGACATATCATACGACATACAAGACCGCTATCGGTTGTACGCCATATCGATTAGTCTACGGCAAAGCGTGTCATTTACCGGTAGAGATAGAGCACCGCGCTTTTGGGGCTTTAAAATTTTTAAACCTCGATTCGAACTTAGCCTCCTAGAGTCGAAAATTTCATCTAAATGAACTCGATAAATGGCGTGCGAACGCTTATGAGAGTAATAACTTTTACAATGAGCGTTCTAAGTTCTACCATGATCGAAAAATAAAATTTCCAAAAACTTTTGTGTCGGGCGATCTTGTCCTTCTTTATAACTCACGCCTTCATTTTTTCCGGCTAAGCTCAAATCCCGATGGGCTGGCCCCTTTAAAGTCAAAGAGGTTTGGCCGTATGGGACCGTTCTTATCTCAAACCCCGAAAAAGGCAAATTTAAATTCAACGAGCACCGTTTAAAACTTTACATTGCGGGCGATCCAGTGGGCAATAATCTCGAATCCTTACACCTCCCCAATTTATAATCTCACCACGCCAAATTAGTCAAGCTACGTGACAGTAAACAAAGTGCTCGTGGGAGGCACCCCATCTCTATCTAATATTTTTATTATGCTTTGCTATTTTTACTTGTTTATTTTGCAGGGTTTCTTCTGGCCCCGCCAGCTTTAATTCACGGAAGCCTTTTTGCTCCCACATTATTTTGTACATACTGCACTTTCATTTTCCCTTCTTCATCCTTAAATTACAATATTGGGGACAATGTTGTGTTTTAAGTATGAGGGTGTTTTACCGTTTTCATAAAAAAAACAATTTATTTTGTAAAAAGGGTAAATATAGTTTAGTTTGTAAAGCTAAACTTGAAAAACCTCCACAAAAAAATATTTCAAAAACAAATATATATTTTATAATTATTTCTGCATTTTATCTTTATTACTTCCTGTAAATATAAACTTGAAAAAAACCCAAATATATATATATATATATATATATATATATATATATATATAAAGAAAAAAGAAATATATAGTTTATTTCATAATACCAAACTTAGAAAAATCCAATATAATAAACCCTTACTTTACTTTTATTCTTAAAGCATTTAGTTTCAAGAATATCTATCTATGGCTTTTCATAATCGCTAGTTTTACTATTCGTTCGTTTATCTAAGATTGATAGATTTAAACGTTTAGGGTTAAGTTTTAAGAAAATATCTTGTGCTTCTAATTTAAATAGAGGCTTTGTTTTCAAGCACTACTTCTAATTCATCTAAAATAGATGCATGTGTATTATGTTATCAAAACAACCTTAGACCTCAATTATCTCTACTTTATGTCTTTAGGAATCTTGGAATATTCAAATTACTAAGGTTTCCCTTAAACTTTTTTTTATTATTCTAGAATTTCTCTTGAAAACCCCTTATATGCACCCATTTAGCTTGACATAAAAAATAGAAGAAGAAAAAGATCTTATGTCAATGAGAATACGAATTCATTCCGTAAACATAGACATCCAATAAAAATTTAAAAGATCTTATGTCAATGGGAATAAGATTTTGTTCTGTAAACATAAGCATTGAGTTAATAAAAACAAAAGAAAAAAATTTCCCACGTAAACCACTGTGGGCACCAAAGAAAACTAAAAAGGAGGGGTGGAAGAGTAAAATCCATCACCCCTAATTCAAATACTCTTCTTTTTGCCGAAGCTTTCTACCCCTTTTTCCCTTATCCAATTTATTGTATCTAATTTTAATTCAAAAAATCATTTGAGAGCATAATTAATAACTTGTATCATTTCCTTCACATTTCTTTAAAACAAAGGTTCTTATAATTTCGATCTAATCTCGTTTACTAATTATTGCAATTTTGTTTGCTATTTGGTTAATCAAGAAGTCTTTTCTCTAAGACATTTCTCTCTACTTAAATTATTTGCATAATTTAGGACTTAACTTTTTATACTCAGGATTTTTATTTTTCAGTCTCTTATGATTAAATAAAACGATAGTAAAAAATTAGAACTTATGTTAATCCCGTATGAATCTCTCTTACTTTTGCTCTGGAATAATAAAAACTTAAGTATGAGGGTATTTGATAAGTAGAAAAATATACATATTTTTAGTATAGTTTCTAGTATAAATTTAAGTAATATTGTAAATATTTTATGTAAATTAATGAATAAATTGCTTGTTTTATTATTTTTTCTTACTAACATAGTTTTTTTTTCTGTTTTTCAGCAATATTGATAATTTTTGTTAGGTCCCGTCGATCGGCTTGCTGTCCCGTCCCGTAGATCGACGGGACAACTTACATGCCAGTCACGTCGATCGATATCCCGTCCCATCGATCGACATCCCGTCCCGTCGATCGACATCCCGTCCCATCGATCGGTATCCCGTCCCGTCGATCGACATCCCGTCCCGTCGATCGGCTTGTTGTCCCGTCGATTTACATAGTCATGCCCGTGTACCTCTCGATCAACTTCACTCCCATCGATCAACCTCCTGCCCCGTCGATCGACCTCCTGTCCCGTCGATCGGCTACCTATCTCGTCGATTTTGCAAAGTCACGCCCGTGATAGAAGCTGTGACCCATCAATTCCTTCCAGAAGCCAGCGTACATGCCAGCCGTCATGCCCCAGTTGAACCTGCCGCCTGCCGACCATGGTCACACCCGTGACACCTCAAGCCACGTCCGTGTGCAGCCATTTTCCCGGTCAAATGCTTCTAGATGCCGGCTGAGCTTCCTCCTCAGCATGCACAGAAGTCACGCCCTCGGTCACGGGCGTGACTGAGGGCATGTAATTTTAGATTTATTTCCTATAAATAGGGGGGTCGGCTGAAGCTTTAGGAATCCAACTCCAACCAGCTTTTGTACATATCTTGAGTGATTGAGAGCTATTTTGTGCATTTTCTCTTTTTTCCTTTATGTTTTATGCCTTTTTATAATTTTCTCTCTCCTAGTGTTGTTATAATGTCCATTTTGGAAATAAAATAGCTTATTTCCCAATTCTTATTCTTATTTTCTTTATGTTGATGTGTGTGTGTGGGCATTACTTTGTTTTCTTTTAATTTCGTTTTCATTTTATGTAAGTGTGTGTGTGTGTGTATGAGAATATAATTTATTTGTTTTCTTTTAATTTTGTTTTCATTTTATGCATGTGTGTGTGCGTGTGTATGAGAATAGATTTTATTGCTTTCATAACTTAGATTTATCGCTTTCATAATTTAGCTTTTTATTACAAGTAAAGTGCGTGGGTGTATGAGATAGTATTTTCCTTTTTTGTAACTTAGCTTTATTTCAAGTCTTTATTACCACCCCCACCCGGATGAGAGTCTAAGAACTTTTTAGCGCTTAATTAAGATGGTTGGGACGGATACTATTTCTGCATTTATAGAAGTCTTTTAATTTTTCTTTGTTAAACGCTTATATCCACTTATAATATTAACATGAATTTTCTTATTATTAATGCTGTCCACATTCCGATGAGTGACTAATTTCCTTTAGTGCACGATGTCGAAGAGCATTGGGACAAATAAATGGTTTTCTAAAAATAAAACATCTCTTTCTAAAATCAATTAACGAGCTTAAGGTTTACCCGAGAAAAATGTTGAGTGAGACCATATAATCGATGTATGATTCTCATTTATGTTTCCATACACTAGTTAGCCGAGAGGCTCATGAGTATGGGTTGATCGCTCACGGGTAAATAGAAGTGCGCTCTACCCTCGAGAGAGGATGAGGTAAGTCTCCCGAATTTGAATGAAAACCCAATAGAGGGGTTCACAACATAAAGCGAGTATTAAGGAGATTCGATTAAAGAAAGAGAGTTCGGTCGAATATTCTTAATCTCAGGTGGGCGTACCCTCGAAAGAGGTGCGTTCATACTTATGGAACCTCCACGACAAAGCCGTTCTAATTAATTGAAAAATCAGATATTTTACTTCTAAAAAAGGCCATTTTTATCTCAATGTAATTCGACATCGGACGCTATCATTATCATCGTTTTCAAAACCCTAGTTATACTTTTATTATCGCTCTATAAAAATTAAAAACCAACTCAAAATATTACTCCGATAAAATAATAGTTCGTTCCTTATAAGTAGAAGTAATCAACGAGACCCATGACTAAATACGACCTTGATATTTTCTATAAAATATCCTATACTATTCACGATAAGGTATACTTGCCTTCATCGATTTTAGTTTGGATATTTATCCAAAAGCCTTAAAAAGAAAGCTCCCAAATTAATCATCAACAATACCATGCTCTTAATGATAACTATTAATTATATCTCATGAACGGGATTTGATATTATCAGGGGGGGGGGGGGGGAACATGCGTTCTGCATCTCTTTAGTTTGACAATATCAAATCGTATACTGTATTTGATCATACATGTCTTGGGTATAGTGTGCAGATTTACAGGTGTATGAAGACGTCGAGAATTCCACTTTTTCTGATCTACCACCGGGCGCTGGTCCTATCGCCGACGCTAGCCATATCGTTGGGACTTGCTATCGACGTTAATGCAAATATCGACGTGAAGACTTATGATTACATCGGCTTGATGATTTGCTGTCGTTGAGAAGGATTCGACGAGACTACTACCGCGAAGCACTAAGCCTACCGCGTCGCACTATCCAAAGACAATAAGAGAATGTTCTCCGACACCTTCCTGATTTGGTGCTGGACAGCTGGCAAAAGCGCGTAAAGACGCTATCACCGCGTGATAACTCTACTGCCGGCAGTAACTAAAAGAAACAACTATAAAACGTTCTTTTCTTTTCCAGACGTGCAGTTTCCGAAACCTAAAAGAAGAAGTCGGTTGTTTTGCCGTTTCTGCACCAAGGAGCCATCACCGGAAGAGAAGAATCCTTTCCCTCAAGCTATACGAAGAAGGTCATCGGAGTGTGGAATATGAACGAGAATCTGAGCACCAACGAGCGCATCCTGCACGAAGATCAAAAGCGTTGTTCGCTCACCGCATCCGGAGACATACTTAGAGGGAGCAGCACAACTTCTCATCTATTCTAGCTCTTCTCTTTTATTGTTTTACTATTTTCGTGTGTGAAATCGTCTGGTGTGGACGTTGTAATCCGGTTTGGAATTCGTGGAAATCGACCGGGGAGCTCGTCGGAATCCGGGGAGGAATCCATAGAAAATCATCCTAGGAGGGCGTCTATATCTGGGAGATCTAGCGGGCTCCAAGACCCTTTCTGGGAGGAAGGTGAGGAGCGGCACGAAGACCTTTTCGGGGAGGAAAGGAAGATGGCCAGACGATTCTTGGATTAAGGTCGGTATAGAAACCCCAAGGTTTTAATATTCATCGCCTCCGATCTCCGACGTCATGGAGATCTAAGTGTATTTGTATAAATAATGTTTCATTATTCAATGATATCAAGTTCATGTATTTTATTATATAAACTGCTGTGATTTTCTGGTGAAACATTGGTTGGAGCATTGCAAATTCCGAAACATTATCCTGCAGTAATTATGCTGTTTCCAGAGCTAACGCCGCGCGGTAGGGTTACCACCTAGCGCTAGCTCTAGTGCGCGCATTCCTATAAGTAATTATTTTAAAACTCCTATAATTGATTAAAACCTTTATTCACCCCCTCTAAGGGCGCCAGTAGATCCAACAACCAGCTCATCCCTAACCTTACTTGGGTTGAGTCAAACCCTAACCCCAAAGGGATTCATCCCACATTGTGAGAACGGGAAAGGGAGAGGCCTTGATATCCTATAAATAGGCCCCCCTCCCTCCAGATCACTTCACAGCCCCCATCTAAACCCAACCCCACCCCTGCCTCGCCGGAAACCGCCCACCCCAGCTCCACCACCCTCTACCACCTCCAATGACAGGTCTTGTCGGGATGTCCAGAGGGCCCCAACTCAGGTGGAACCACCTCCTCTCCTCCCTCCCTTCCTTTTGGATGAGCCACATGCAACCTCTGGATGCAGCAGCGCTGCCGTCACCCGCGTCATTTTGAGCCAAGATGAGGGCCATGCACGAGGAGCCTTCCCGAGGCCTTTAGGCCCTCTGGGATGGCTTAGCCTCGCCGGTGATGGGGTAGACGACCCTCTCTGGGACCAGAAATGGCGGCGACACTGCCGGAAAAGGGAGATCCGGCAGTGCCCGGGCGATAGCTCCATGTAATCATCAACTCCGGTGACTGTCGATGACGCCAGGCCGCTGGACCATCGCTGGAGGAAGCACCGGCCCCGACGAGTCGACCTGGGGCAGTGGCGCGGCTGACTGATGACTGGACAGCGATGGAAAGGCCTCGCAAGCCTGGAGCTTGCGGAAATGCACAATTGTCGTTTGATCTCATGATCGGTATCAGACGATCGTGACTATCTTAAATGCATCTAAATAATGATTGTTTTCCCACAACGGATCGGCTCGAGATCCACTGTGGGGAGAAGCGCGTAACCTGCGTCTCGATCTGAGCGCAGAGCATATCAACATATGTGATGTGCAATTTCTAATAAAACAGAGGTTTCATTTTGATTTTCTGTGGCCAAATGGGGGCTCAAATTAAAAAGTTTTGAATAACAAAGTTGTGCAACATGAAGAGGGATATCTTCACAAAAATTTTGAGATTTATTTGACAAGATTTAATATTTATTTAAATGGAGATATTTTCTCAGATTTTGAATTATCAGGGGGTCAAAACTAGTCAAATAATTTTGAGAAAAATGGAGGAGATGTCTAGAGCTCATATACATATTCTGTAATTAATTTGGGATTTTTGAAAATAGTTTGATATTTCTACTAATTTAATAAAACCAACATTGTTCATTATAAAATTTCCAGAGGTACACGATTAGAACTCCCTAAATTTTTATATGTTGTGTATATAGGGGTACACGCCTTTTGGATTTTTATCTGAATTTACTAACTATTCATAGTATTTTAAGGATTTAAATATAGGAGAATCTATTGTGTTAAAATTATCAGAGGGCTTAAAGGTAAGAGGAAAATTACAGTAAAATTTGTGGACAAGTGTGGGACAGTCTTACAACCAATGTAAAATTTTTGGGAATTTTTGAAAAGTCTAACCATTTTTGAGGATTTAATTTATGATCTCATAATTGTTTAAAAATTTGCAGGGAGCCCTACTTGAGGAAATAATTCTGATAAGAAATTATGAAAGGCTCTACATACTTGTATAAACTATCCAATAAAATTTGAGAAATTTTTTGAGACATAAAAGTATTTTTCCATTAAAAGAGAGATTTATTTTATGGATTATGATTTATTAGAGATCAAAACAAACTCAAAATAATTGGAGAAAATATTGGGGATTATGTTAGGGTAAATCCAACCTCGAGTTCAAATTTTATACGTACTTCATATCGACTATAGAATAAATTTTATTGGCCAAGCTTAGTCGTTGATGTTACCGACTATATCAAAAAATGTGATTTATGTCAAAAATGTAAACCACTTAATCACACACCATTTGGTTTATTAGAGCCTCTTCCGATACCGACCCAAATTTTGGCGGATCTTTCGATGGACTTTATCACTCATCTCCCGTGTTCTGAGCCCTACACAGATATTTTAGTTATTGTAGATGGTCTTTCTAAAGCTGCACATTTCACAGTATTAACCCCAGGTTTCAATGGGCCACTTGTGGCATGTGTATTTTGGGACACTTGTGGAAAACTACATGGTGTCTCAGAGACAATTGAATTGTCTCTGATAGAGACACGATTTTTTAAGCAACTTTTGGAAAGAACCTTTTAAATAACAAGACACTAAATTACTCTATAGCACCGTGTACCATTCGCAAACGGATGAACAAACGAACGAGTTAATCGCTGTTTAAACCAGTATCTTCTGGATTTTTACCCATCAACATCCAAAGACATGGTCCAAACAACTTAGTTGGGCTGAGTATTATTATAATACATCATACCAGTCTTAGACCGACATGTCACCCTTCGAGCCACGTACGACCAACGACCTCCCTGTATTATTACAGGGGCTATGAGACACAACAAAATAGAAGCAGTTCACAATACTTTGCAGGATAGTGCTACTCTATTAATTGCTACAACTAAAAACAAATTTAATTAAGGCACAACATCGCATGAAGGCATCAACAGACGCTCACCGAACACCAGCTAGCTTTTAGGTTGGTGAGGATGAGTTGCTCAAATTACAACCACAGCGACAATTTTCTATGCACAAAAAATCATCCACAAGATTAGAATTAAGGTATTATGGTCCTTTTACAAGTATTGAATGAATAGGGCAAACTGCTTATAAACTACAACTTCCACCACAGTCATGAATAGACCCGGTGTTTCACATTTCCTTACTAAAACCATATTATCCAGCAAGTACAGATCCAAACGGCGGAGATGAAGCTAGTACCTCCGTAGAAGTTCCAGCTCTAGCTCATATGTTACTGTTAGGGTTCATATCTGATGGTCTCAGATATAAGCATTAAGATCCATCGATCACAAAGCATCCAACAACGATCATCATCCAACGATATATATTCATCATCGGCTCATCAAACAGCGGAGGCAATCATCATTCATTGAACAGGAGAAAGCGTTTAGGCCTTCCCAAGGCAGATCCAACGACGGACAGTGATCCCTCTTTATTATTTGTTAAACACAATTGTTTATTCAATGTAACGGTCGGATTTGCGATCATTAAGCCCAACGACATAATTCCAGTACTTATATATAGATTAGCAAATGTAATAAACGTTAAGGAATGATTAATGTAAGGTTATGTTTTTGTCTCCCGCCTCCTACTGTTCTTCTCCTTCCCTCCCGATCACATCTTTGGTCATTTGTCTAGGTTACCATGTCTTCTCCGGCAACATTGTAACATTTTGGTGCTCTCGTTGAGAGATATCAATCCTACCGAATAAAGATGAACGGAGGATTGAGATCACTGGTGGAAGTCAATACTGCGCTACAGGCAGAACAGGCACACCGTGTTCTGCAGATGGAAGAATTACAATAAATAGTTGTCGCAGAAATGGAGAAAAAGGTCCAACATATCCAGAAATCTTTCAACACTGAGTAACAAATGAAAGAAAACCTTCTTTCACGTCAAATCATGGAAACTAGAGATCAATCATCAGATCAACTTCAAGATCAGATTACCGCTTTGCGCCTAGAAATGAGGCAACAATATGAGCAATTACAAAGATCGCTGAACGCAAAGCCCCAACATCAAACTCACGACCTGGCGATGTTAGGCGAATCCCAGAAAGATCATCATCGACCCCAGAAACATATGGACAACCTTTCAGCGTCATTCTTGGACTCGCACCAATATCAACCGAAACCCAGGTAGTTTCTAACCAACCTGGTAATTTAGAAATACAATGTCCTAGGTTTTCAGAGGGAGACCCAATAGATTGGTTGTATGAGCTCAAAATTTATTTCGATTATAACAATACATGTCCCCAATATTATCTAACCATCGCATCTTTTCCTCTAGATAAGCCGGCCTCAAAATGGTACCAGACAACTCTTAATGATCATCCAACCTTATCATTTACTTTATTTGCCGACGCCATTCGTAAGAGATTTGGGCCCTCTAAATAAATAAAACACATAGGAATGTTAACTAAATTACATCAAAAGACATCGGTATTAGCCTATAAGAAAGATTTTGAAGATCTAATTACAAGAGTGTTGGGATTAATCCCAGCCTTCATTATTGACATGTTTGTCTCAGGCCTCAAACCATATATTCAACAATCTATTTTAATGCACGAACCCATACAAATTCATGGCGCCTACTCTGTAGCTAGGATGTACGAAGACCAAGATTTCGATGATAATCGATTCAAGAATCAATATAATCAATCTTCCGAAACCTCTTTTGAAACAAACAGAAATAATAAAATGAGTAGACTACCCACAATAAACGCCTGACCCCTGCGGAACTGCAGGCTAAAAGAGAAAATGGCTTATGATATAACTGCGAAGAGCGTTATCATGTCAATCATAAATGCAAAGGAAATGGAGCTCTCCTCTATTTAAGGGGAACCAAGGAAGAGGAATTGGAAGATGATAACAAAGAAACTAGTAATGAGTATGAAGACCTCACAACATTTGTATTTTTACAAGCTCTTACGAGGACATTGCCAGATCACGGATTAAGGTTCACAAGATACATCAATCACCAACCAATAGAGCTATTCATTGATGGAGGAAGTACCCATAATTTCTTTTCCCCTAGGATGGAAGCCTTCTTAAAATTACCAGTCCATAGAGACACAAAATTTCCTGTGTTTATGGGAAATGGATCAACAGAGCTGTGTAAGGGAAAGTGAATGGATATCTCACTGCTCATACAAACCAACTCATATTCCGTTCACTTATTTGTCCTAGACATAGAAGGCGTAGATCTTATACTGGGACAACGATGACTCATAACTTTAGGGCCAGTAACAACGGACTATGTGAATCTAACAATATCTTACGAAGGGGCAAGCGAACAAGTGAAATTGATTGGAAAAAACAATACCCACCGAGCTGGAAAAGTTTCATCATCATAGTTAATGAGAATGATTGCCTTAAAGCCCTCCCAAATGTGCCTATTGATCACTACGGAAATTCCAGGACCAAAAGAGAGCCAACTCTTTCTGAAAATACAGTTGGGCTGCCATCCCAGTTCTAAAAATTATTAACAAAATTTTCATATTTATTCGAGGAACCAACCAATTTACCTCCTATGAGGCTAATTGACCATAAGATCAATCTAATTCCCGAGTCGACCGCACCAAATCTAAGACCATTTAGATACCCTTATCACCTGAAGAATGAGATAGAACTGCTAGTGGAAGAAATGTTGAGGAATGGTCAGATTATACCTAGCACATCAACTTTTAGCTCCCTTGTATTACTAGTCCGAAAAAAGATGGATCATGGAGATTTTGTGTGGACTATAGATCCCTGAATAAAATAATGATTAAAGATAAATTTCCTATACCAAAAATAGATGAGCTTTTTGATGAGTTATTTTACGCTCGTTATTTTTCAAAGATAGATTTACGATTGGGTTGCCATCAGATATTGATGGCCGAACCAGATGTGCATAAGACTGCCTTTAGGACACACCAAGGACACTATGAATTCATAGTGATGCCTTTTGGATTGACCAATGCCCCATCAACATTTCAGGCCCTCATGAACACCATCTTCCAAAAACAACTCAGAAATTTTATAGTATTTTTTATGACATTTTAATATTCAGTTTAACTGAAAAAGGTCACCTTGAGCACTTAGAAATTACTTTAGGAATACTAGCAGAAAACCAATTAATGATTAAAATGTCAAAATGTAAAATTTTAACCAAGGAAGTGGAGTTTTTAGGACACACAATCAAGGAAGGAGAGGTAAGCCCAAATAAAAGTAACATTGAGTCCATCAAACAATTTCCCTCACCAGCTAACCAGAAGGAAGTGAGGGCATTCCTAGGCTTAACTGTGTATTATAGGAAGTTCATAAAAGATTGTGCAAAAATTGCTTATCCCCTAACAAATTTACTTAAAAAGAATGTCTTCCAGTGGAATAAAAAAAATTGAAGAAGCTTTTGAAACTTTAAAAACAAAATTAATTTTTTACCCAATATTAACTCTTCCTAATTTTAAGGAACCATTTATAATCGAAACAGACGCGTCGAGAATAGGAATAGGAGTTGTGCTAATGCAAAAAAAACATACAATATCATATTTTAGCAAAACATTATCTGCAATAATGCACATAAATCCACATACATCAGAGAAATGTATGATGCTACTACACCAATGGCAAAAATGACGACAATATTTACTGGGCCACCAATTCACAATCTAACAGATCATCAGAGACTACATTATTTGCTAACACAAACCATTCAAACTCCAAAGCAACAAACTTTCTGTTGGAACATGCTTTCCACATCTCTTGGTTTGAGAATAACAAATTTTATTATTTTTGATCATACCTGTCATGTGTTTATAGTGTGCAGGATATCAGATCTCAAGCCCCTATGAGTATAAAAAAGAAAGATGACGATCCTCTATCGTTACAACGCTCTATTTGTTATCGCGACGCGTTAACGCTACCGCTGGCGGTAGCTTCTACATACTTGGAAACATCGTCGAGAAGGAAACATCATCGAGAAAGGAATGTCGATGAGACTCAAATATAGTAAGTATTACCACAACATGTTAACGGTGCCACTGGCGGGAGCTTCTGCATACTTGGAAACATCGTCGAGAATGGAATGTCGACAGGACTCAAATATAGCAAGTATTACCGCGGTGTGTTAAGGCTAACACCCGACGGTAACTTATGGAAGCCCCGTCATCTCGCTGTTGATTGAGGAGCAAAAGAGGAAGGAGATCCGACGACTAAGAAAGCTATAATGCTAACGCGACACGTTAGTATTACCGCAGAGCGATAGGAGGGGCTGCCAAATTTGGAGCAAGAATATTTCCTAAGATGACTCAATTCGTGTGACAACCTATTGCCTAAAGTGGTTACCGTCACGCGGTAGCACTACCACTAGCGCTAGGATCCGAGTCCATTTAAAGAGTGGTCCTCCTCCTTTTAGCGGTGTCGATACACGAGCTACAACTCTTGAACTTTTGTGAAAGCCTCCTCCTTGCTGCCAAGATAACTCCATCAACGCTCGTGAATGCTTAGAACTTGAAGATAGATCGATCACGCCTACATCATCATCAAGTTCAATCTTTGAGGGAGTTTTTTGATGTTTTAGTCTTTATTGATTGTATCTCTTATTTTCATCAGTAGAGAAATTCACTCGTGTTGGCGACTAGGGCCTTGCGAGGACTAGGAAAAATTCATCGCGTGGGTGTGGCAACTAGGTCTTGGGATTAGATCTAATGGGTGCTTGAGGCCTTTCTGAGGATAGAGAGACTAGAGCGGCTTGAGGTTGTATCTGGGGATAGATCGGCTAAAGCCAACAGGTTCTTAGGGTGAAAAGTCTGTATAGAAAATAAAAAGAGTTTTCATATTATTCGCCTTAATTTCTAGCGCGATAGTAATCTAATTTTGTAATCAATTTTATAAATGATAATCATGACTTTACTTGTACAATAAAATTGATTTGATTTTCAATTTCTAGCACTTTACTTTTGATTCAATTTATTTCTAATAAAATATCAAAAGTTTTCCATTAAAACTAAAAGTTTTTAAAACCCTTATTCACCCCCCTCCAAGGGCGTCTATAGATCCAACAAGTGGTATCAGAGTTAGGTTATTCCAAAATGGCTTCACAATCGGGAATAATGACGCTTCATGATCTCGCTTCCACCAGAGGCGATGAAATTTTATTAAATAAAAAATCGTTAGCAACACCATTATTTATGGGCAAAAATTATGAAGGGTGGAAAATATTAATGAAAAATTTCTTAAATCTTTAGATAAAAAAGTTTGAAATATTACTTTTACAAATCCCTGAGTATTCTAAATAAAAATGAAATAGTTTTAAATGTGAAATCTATAAATAGTTTATTTTGTGCATTAGATCAAAATATTTTCAAACTTATTTATACTTTATCTACTGCTTATAAGATTTGGACTTTTCTTGAACAAACTTATGATTATTCTTCTATAGGCATGAAACAATCCCAAGAACTGGAGAATATGCAAGCTTGCATAGGCAATCAAGAAAAATCCTCTCCTTATGGATCCATGGAATGCTCATCAAGCAGAAGGGAAGATGTTAACTCATCTATGGAAGAGGAAGAGGAAGATGTCAAAGGAACATTATGTTCCAATCTTGCCTCATCAAAAAGTGATGTAAGGAAATCAAATTATCTTATTGTTTGTAATTCTATTTCTGTATTACATTTGGTACAAATTGCTAAACATAAAATTAAGAAATAATAAAATGCTAATTGCAATCTGCGTTTAGAAAATAATCGTTTAAAAACCAAAGTTAATGTAGAATCATATTTTGACGTATCTAGTTTTCCCTATGGCTCTGTAGTTGAAAATTTTACACATTGTATAGAATTTAATGAATTAAAAGAAAAATACAAGTAACTTGAAATGGAGCTTACTTTTGTAAAAGACCATAATGAAAAATTATCTCTGGAAAATTCATCTTTGAAAAATAAGTGTGATATGCATAAAAATTATAAAACTGAAATTAAAGAGATGGATGAAACATTTGAAGAATTATGAAATAATTATAAAACTCTTATTGATTCTATTGTCACCACTCTTAAGAATAACATAATCGCTTACAATAAAGCCAGACATAATCTCAAAACTAAGAATAATGAATTGGAAACTAAAGTCAACTTGCTTAAGGAAATTATAAAGAAAAATTCTCAAAATATACATTCACAATATCAAGCAAAATCTAAAAGTAAGTTGAATATAAATATCTTGACAAAGCCAAATATTAGGAGTAAAAACACAAAGTATTTGTAAATCAAAATCTGAATCACTATCATTTACAAAATCATTTTTCTCCTAACTTAAACTTAGATTTACACAAATTTCCTATGAAAAATATTTTCAATAATCATTACAGTTATAATCCTCAAGATAAAAATAATCGTTATGGAAATTTGATGCATAAAAATAATATTAAACCAAGGTTGAATGGAAGCCCAAAGTTAAAATGAAACACTAACTCCCCTCAAAAGGGTCCACTCATCCTTGTCTCCCCAAAAACCAACACGATGTATTTGGGTACCAAAAAAACCATCCCACTTGGTCCTCTTTGGATACTTAAATCTCTTATTCATTAGCATCTGAAATTTGCATGAAGTAGAAACAATTAAAAATGAAATATCAATTCTCTACTTCATGATATGCCTAATTTCCTTTTTGTTTTTGTTTGTTGTTGTCTTTTTCTTGAGCCAACATTCTACGGTCACTTTATATAGCTTGTGATATGATCTTTTCACCCTAAGCTTAAATTCCTTAATAAATCAAATGAAATGGAATAAAAAGTCATATCATTTTCAAGTGGTCTATCAATCTATTGTTTTTATGCATTCTAAATCCATTACCTATAAAGTCTTATATTATCATTATAAATTGTATACTGAAGTGGTTATATGATATTATTAAGGCTAATGAAATAATTGTCAAAATGAACATAAAAGGAGTATTAGGAGTCTTAGGCTAAAAGTGTAAAATGCGCAAGTTTTTGCTTGTTTATTTAATATCCTTGTGTCATTTGATAGCCCCTATCATGCTTAATCATAATCATGAAAAATCGAACCTCTATTTTCTACCGCCTGACGCTAACCCTATCGCCGGCAGTATCTGTATTATCTGAAAATTACTAAGCTTCTCAAATTTATTTCTGGAAATTGTAAGAACTACACTAATAAATCCCTCAATATATCAAAAAGTGCAGTTAAATCAATAAATCTAATCTAATCAAACACTATACCAAGAACCTACTTCACATATAAGCATAATAGTGTAGTTAAATCACAAAATCTAAATAAAAGACAACATTCAACAAAGTCTCTGCCACTAACGCCAGCGGTAGTACCTACCGCTGGTGATAACAACAAAAAATCAAATCATGTCCAAAACCTGTACACACAAAATAAAAAGTTCACTCATCATTACCCATGCTGCTACTTTCTCCTCTATCTCTCTCACGTCTTGTCCGATGAACTAATCATCAGGGAGGATCCTCCTCAGGGTCCTCCCAATCTGCCTCCTCTGCCGGTGTAGGAGTAAATTGAGACCCTTCATGATAAACCACATCATCTTCGAGAACCCGTTCATCTTCTTCTTCATTTATGTTCCCTGCTCCTCAACTAAATCATGAAGATCTCGCTGCGTATCTGGAACTGAAGTCCCTCTTCAGATCGAACGTTGTGGTGATGGTGGCCTAGGCTGTGTTGTAGGATGAATGGAGAGAGTAGAAAACACAGCAGGCCGACAATCAAGAGGGTAATACTCTCGGTTGATTGTCGGATACTTTTGCAAAAGAATCCTTTGTATAATCCCTCCCAATGGAAGGGTATTTAGTCTCTACCGCCTTGGATCCTTTAACCTGAATGTATACCTCATCATGGATAGGAGAAGATCAGCCATATCAAATGAGATTCCCTCCAATATATGATCAATGACCACACTAAGTTGAGCAGTGATCATTCATGTATCCCCACCCTTGTACATGATTGTATGTCAGAGGATCTCCTGTATAATATACGCATCGGGCATCAGGGTAGAGACCATGATAATCAGCTCCATAGCATCATCATGTCCATGCAAAATAATGTTTATAGGCATCCAATTTCGCAGTGTGCGAAACTTCTCCACTATATCCAACCTCGTATCACATTCAACCAGGCCAAATTCATCCTGTAAATCTCCAAAAGAAATCACCACCTCGTTGTAACATCCCTATTCCTTATAGACCCCCTTGGGTTAGGGTTAGGACTTGAGTTGTGATAAGAGACCATGGTATGACCCTAGGTTACCTTAAACTTAGGAAAATTGTTATAAGCACCACAAAAGTGCACAAGTCAACCTAGGCCAATTTACTTCAAATTGGGCTCACCAACTCAAATTGAGCTTACCAATAGGTCTCTAACCCTAAGAGAGACCCAAGTGACCCAAAAGCCCCATTAAGTGGTCATCAATTGACCTAATATGACCAAAGTCAAACTTTCCCCAATTTTGGTCAAAATCACACTTATTGGCTAAATTGGCCCAATTAGGGCATCATCATGACCCAATCAACATTGGGTGGTGTCAAGGGACTCAAGGCCAACACATTGGACCAGTCAACCCATCAAATTGACCAAAGTTCAACTTAGGTCAACATAGCCCAATTCAACCTAAATTGCCTCAATTAGAATTCATATGGCCAAATTGACCCTGCCACTACATGGCAAACCCTAAAAGAGGTTAAATTGACCCAAAAGCCCCATCAAGTGGTCATCAATTGGACCAATTTGACCAAAGACAAACTTCCCCAATTTTGGTCAAAATCACACCTATTGGCTAAATTGGACCAATTGTGGCCCCACCATGGCCCAATGAGAATTGAGTGATGTCATGGGACTCATGACCATCAAATGGGCCTAGCCCACTCATCAATTTGACCAAGTCAACCCCAAAGTCAACCATGGTCAAACCTAAGCCCAAATAGGGGAAATGAGAGCCCAAGCCAATTCCAATGGGCTAAGGCCTTGATTCAAGGCCCATTCTGCAACCCATGAACCCAATTACCCCCCTTACCCTCCAATTTCAGGAAATGAGTGGCATGTAAGGGTAAATTGGGAAAACCCCCCCAATTTTGAATGGGACAAAGGGAGAGAATCTAGGAATTGGCTACACATGACAACCAATTCCCCCCACAGTTAACTCCTCTGAACCCCTCATAAATCCCTCCATCGAATTGAACCATCTCCCATGCCAAATGGAAGCTAGGAGGAGCATCCAAGGTGGTGGCCAAGCTCCTCCCAATGGCAACTCCATATACTCGCCTCCCCAGCTCAAACTGACCATGCCATTAGCTTTAGAACACTCTAAGAAGTTGAAATCAAGCCTTGAAGTGATGTATTTGGTGGAGAATTGAGAGATCGACAAGGAGCTCAAGGAGGGTGGTCGGCCATGGCAAATCGGAGAATACCTCAACCTCAATCCCAAATAAGGTCCAATGTCTCCTCCTCTCCCCTTGTGCTAGTATCCTAGATCCATTAGGAGAAAAATGGAAAATTTTGGATATATGTGTGGTGGCGGGATCGCCGAAAAATACAACCTCCGGCGGCCAAACCACCGTCGACAAATAGCCACCACCTCAACGGAGGTGGTGGTGGAGGTGGCCGGCCGGGGAGGTGGCTCAATGGCTGGGAAACAGCCTTGGAATACGCTCCAGGTTGGTCTGATCCTGGACTTTGGCTTAAGGAAGAAGATACACGTCGATTTTGATTAAATGATTATATATATGCTGTCTTGTCACCTTGGAATACACTTCCTGATCCAAAAAAATGAGGACCTTAGGGGTAGATTCATGAAAAGTGTAAAACATAAAAAGGTCTCCCTTGGGGTCTACTTTAATTGGGAATTGAAATCAACCAATTTGGTTCCCTACGGCTCCATGTAGGGCAGTTTTAGTGGGACTGGTCCTTAGGAGGGGACATACCATATTATTTGAATAACTTTTAAATAGTTGAAGGTATGAGGCTGAAATTTGGGGCATGGATGCATGTAACCTAGTTCCACCTCCTGTACAAAAATAAGAATTTTTGAACAAAATTTTTCTATAGTTTCAAAAATATTTGATAATCCATGCATGTGTTGATTTTTGAGTTTTATGAACTCAAAATCAATCAAATCTTCTCTGGAAGGTCAATTATGAAAATAAAAGTCCCTGGCCAAAATTTTGGACCATTTGGACTCATGCATGTGAGTATTTTCATCATTCAAACATAATCTATTATGAGAAATATTACCTTATAATTTCAGAGAGTAATTTGTGAATATCTCTCAAACCATTGCGTGAATAGGGATGAAATTTTAACCATAGTCATATCATGCCTATTTACACCCTATGTCCAAAATGGTAATTTTTGGAAAGCATATTCCCATAGTTATTACAATAATTTTATAAATCATGTATTGGTAGTACACATGGCTGGACAACACCAAGTGACCCCAAATTTTGATAGATAGTAGTGTAGGTCACTATAAGTCTCTGGTAAAAATTCAGAACCAATTGGCTTTGTGCATGTGAAGGAATTCCACTTGCATGCAAAAGGAGAATTTTTGGTGTGCATATAACATTATAATGTAAGTCTAGATTTACATGTTTAAATCAACTCAACTTGACCCAAATCATGCGAGGCATGTTAATTAGACCATAAATAGTCACTAGTTAAAATTTGAGGCCATTTGGACTCATTCATGTGAGGGAAATTCACATGCATAAACCTAGGTACCATGGAAAGTTCATAAATGCGTATATACAATAATGTTTTGAGAATTGATTGGTATTCCCTTCGTCAATTTCTATGAAATTTAAAACATGCACTTGATATTATGAGATAATACATCTCAGAGAAAATCATGAACTTTGTGGTTGATTTCCCTAGAAAATTAGGGTTTATATAATTTTATCACATTGAACACTATTGATAAATTAGGGGTCAAATCTCCCTGGAATATTATGAAACTTTGGGATTCATCTTTGGAGGGTATAGTTACACTCTATAAATTTTATGGGGATTTTAGAGATATAATATCGCACTAAGTAATAATTAGTTGAGTTACCCCCATTTATTCTATTATACTTGTGTATGAGTACATGAACTCAAAATTATATGAAACTGGATATATATGTAGTGTTTAGAGATCTTTACTAGCCTATGGGAATTTAATTAGATTTAATTGATAAGTATATACTGTGGTTCCTTCACAAAGTGAAATTTTAATGTCTCCCTTAATTAATTATAAATGTTGGTCAAACTGATCTAGAGATTAATGAAATTGGGTAATTTGACTTATGAGGCCATTTTTATTCTCTGGAAATTTTTATCAAATTTATTGTTGAGTATTTATGATACTTCCTTCACAAAGTGGAGTTTTAATATTTTCATTGATTAATTGATAATGTTGATTTAATGAAACTGGAAAATTATGGAATTTTGTAGTTAGACTTATGGGATCATTTGTACAACCCATATTCTCCGAGGGTAGGACCCACTCAAAGCAATGTAGGCAGAAGTTAAGGTCAAAAGGTCAAGACAGAGATCAACAGTCTGAGATTCCAAGAGTTCGTCGAACGCAGCCTACAAAGAGTTCGTCGAACGTAGATTACAAAGAGTTCGTCGAATGCAACCTTCCATAGTTCATCGAACACAGCCCTCCATAGTTCGTCGAACGCAGCCTCGGTCGTGCGAGAAGGAATCGGGCCAAGCGAGAAGGAATATGGCCGAGCAAGAAGGAAAGGCCCACCGGAGTCCGCTACCCGGCCGAGCGAGAAGGTCATAGATTTAGACGTGCTCGCCTATAGGCGACTTACACCAACCAACTCGCCAGTTTAGGCCGAGGTCCTTACCTACTCGCCTGCCTATTTCTTTGCTAAATACCCAACTCCAAGGGGTCAGGAATAGTCGCCTGCTCCCCCCCCCCCCCCCCCCCCCCCCCCCTTAGGATTTGTCTATAAATATACCCTTAGGGGTACCAGGAATGACACTTGTCAAAAATCAGAGCTGCACCCCCCTTATAGGCGAGAATCTTCCCCAGCAAGTGCCTTCCTAGTACCAAGCTCAGCCATTCGTGGTTTTGGAGGAGAAGACTCCTTTGAGCTTCTGGGTACGTGGTGTGACCTCCCTGCCGCAGCACCTAGGGTTGTGTCCTTTATCTCTCCGTTTCGCTCATCGTAGCTAACCAAATCTTCTCGTTGAACTTCTGGGCAAGTAGCCTCCGGCTGCATTGATTCGAATTTTGGATCCGCGATTTTCCAGGCTTCAACACTTTGGTGCGGTGAGTGTGGATCGTGGACAGAGGAAGAAAGTCTGGTTGAGAATGCGTGATGGTTACAGTTAGCGACCACGAGGATGTGGTGGGAAACCCGACCTGAGGTGGCGAGTTCGTATCCTTGGCTGTTTTCGAGGAATTCGCGCGGAGGATAGAAGGCTCCATGCGAGCAGCTCTTCTACTTCGCATGGAAGGAATGGTGACCTCGCTTCATCGCCCGGGTCTGTCCGAGGAAGGTGCTCACCCTAAGCGAGCAGGGAAGGAGCACGTCGAGGAGTTCGAGCGACCAAGGAGGTCGCAGTTTGGTCTGCAGGCGTCGCAAGGAGCTGGCGAAACTCGGTTCTGCGAGGAGGAAGAGCAGGCGAGATACTACAATATTCGCCAGGCTAGCGAGTATGGAGGAGATACTTGGCAAGATGAAGGTCGTCGCCAGATTGGGGGGAGGAGCCCATTCTGCGAGGAGATTGTCGCCGCGCCAGTGCCAGAGGGGTTCAGGGATCCCTCGATGAATTACTACTCGGGGAGGGAGGACCCTATCCGGCATATCCAATGGTTCGAGGATGTCGCCTCCATCCGGACCATGTATGACGCCTTCAAGTGTAGGCTGTTCGCGATCTCCCTCCGAGGGAAGGCGAGGGACTGGTTCCACTAGTTGCCCGAAGGTTCGATCTACTGCTTTGAAGACCTTTGCCGGGGGATAACGATGCGGTTCGCCACGACAAAGAAGCTGAAGAAGGAGGCGATTGCGCTCTTCCACCTAGTGTAAGGGGCCAAGGAGACATTGGGGGACTACATCGATCGCTTCCAGGAGGAGGTGTTGACCATCCAGGAGGTGGATGGTCGCACCTTGCAGCTGGCCCTAACTTTCGGCCTTCAGGAGGGGCTCTTCAAGTTGGAGATTGGTAGGATTCCTCCGTACTCCTACGGTATCTCATCGAAAGGGCCAACCAGTTCGTCCAGGGTGAGGCTTCCAACCACGGCTTCCTAGCCAGGCTCACCCGAGTGACCAAGGAAGATGAGGAGGAGGAAGAGGAAAGGAGCCCCGAGAAGAGGAAGAAGGAAGAGCCCAGGAGGGCTGAGAAGCGGAAGCCAGAGGGAAGAGGCAGAGAAGAGAAAAGAGAAAGAGAGCCCAGGAGGGAGGAGCCAAGAAGAAATGATGAGAGGAGGCTCATCGTAGCCCCGGAGCATCGGGAAGAAGAGAGACGCTACCAAGTCCCCGCTAACCGGCCACCGTGGAAGCCGGCCAGGGGACCTCAGCGTCAGGAGCGGGGAAGGAGATCCCTGGAGCGAAGACGCTTCGACAGGCCGGAGGGGCGTCAGGAGAGAAGAATGGAGGAAGCAATGGCGGTTGCCAGGCGCGGCAATCAGCAAGGCCGAAAGAACCGGAAGCAGAGGAGGCCACAGGTAGAGGAGGTTCCACTCTACTGTGACCTCCACCAGGTGGAAGGGCATGGCACGATGGCCTGCCCAGACTTTTGGGAAGCCAAGAGAAGGCTGGCAACAGGAGAAGTGGAAGGGGAGCAGCGGAGGATAGAAGCCCCGGTCGAGCCGCCGGCAGTTCAGGACGTCGACCGAAGGAGGAACAAAGATCGCGTCAACCACGAAGGTCGAGGAGACCTCGTACAGGGAGGTAGAGGAGTCGGTGCGATCCATGGGGGAACAGGGATAGGAGCTTCCCGCAAGGGAAGTCTCCATCAGATCTATCAAAGGAGCGTCGCTTCAACCTCACAGGCACCGCCCCCGTTGGAAGAGATCACCTTCTCCGAAGAAGACATGCTGGGGAATGAGAATCCCTTTCATGATGCCCTCGTGATCCAAGCCGCCGTGGAAGACTTTACCGTTGATCGAATTTTGATCGATAACGGTAGTTCCGTAAATGTCATCTTCAAGGAGATGTTTGACGGGCTGGGCATTGGCGCAGGAAGAGTCCGTGCACCGGATGGTCCCCTCTTTGGCTTCTTCGGAGAGAAGAAAGAGGTGGAGGGAGGCGTAGATTTCCTTGTAACACTTAGTGGTACCCCTCTCCAGTGCCGTTTCGTCATCGTTGACGCCCCGAGTTGCTACAAGGCCATCTTCGGAAGGCCACTTCTCAACACCTTCAAAGCCGTCCCATCCTCCTACCATCAATGCCTCAAGTACTGCCAATGGGACGTCCAGGTGAGGATCCAGAGTGATCCAAGAGCCGCCCGCGAGTGCTACCTTAGCTCGGTTAGCACCATCAGCTGGATGGCTGACGCGGAGGAGTTCGAAAGTGTAACAGGAGGAGCGGCCCGGCTGGAGGCGTCAGAGGAGGTGGAAGAAATCGAGGTACTCTCCACGGTAGGAGTACCTGGGTTGCTGAAGATAGGAGGATCGTTGAAGGTCAGCGAGAAGATGGAGATGGCGACGTGCCTGCAGGAAAACGTCGACATCTTCGCCTGGAGTGCTGCTGAGATGCCCGGGATCGACCCAGAGGTTGCTTGTCACCACCTCAATCTCGACCCCGCGGTGAAGCCCGTCCGCCAGAAGAAGAGGTCAAGTGCCACCGTGTTGGCCGGACCTATCCGTGAAGAAGTAAAGAAGCTGCTGGACGCGAGTTTTGTGTCAGAGATCCAGTACCCAGGCTGGGTCTCAAATGTTGTAATGGTTAAGAAAGCTGTGGGCAGCTGGAGGATGTGTGTGGACTTCTCTTTGTTAAATAAAAGCTGCCCGAAGGATTGTTATCTCTTGCATAGAATTGACGCACTGGTTGATTCAGCCGTCGGTTTCCCTGTGATGAGTTTTCTTGATGCATTTTCAGGATACCACCAGATCCGAATGTATCCCCCCGATTGCCGCGATGTTTCCTTCATCACTGGAGATGGCTGCTATAGCTACAAAATGATGCTATTTGGGCTAAAAAATGCAGGAGCAACCTACCAGCGGATGATGGATCTTGCCTTCAAAGAGCAGAGGGGGAGGAACCTGGAGGTGTATGTGGACGACCTCTTGATCAAGAGCAAGAGCGTCTGGGAGCATATAGCGGATCTGGTAGAAACCTTTACAACGCTAAGGAAGTTCAAAATGAGGCTCAATCCAGCGAAATGCGTGTTTGAAGCCGGAAGGGGAATGTTTCTGGGGCACCTCATCACCCCGGGAGGAGTAGAGCCGAACCCTGACAAGGTCAAAGCAATCCTAGAGATGGGCTCGCCGAAGACCATGAAGGAAGTCCAAAGGCTGACAGGAAGGTTGGCAG
This sequence comes from Dactylorhiza incarnata, assembly GCA_033032865.1. Classification (NCBI taxonomy): domain Eukaryota; kingdom Viridiplantae; phylum Streptophyta; class Magnoliopsida; order Asparagales; family Orchidaceae; genus Dactylorhiza; species Dactylorhiza incarnata. Next base: position 10,985,352 of record JAWHQI010000065.1, on the reverse strand, counting down.
GTCTTAGCCGCTTCCTGTCCAAGGCAGGAGAGAAGTGCTCTCCCTTTTTCAAGACACTCCGCAAGAGCGAGAACTTCGCATGGTCCGACGAGTGCGAGAAGGCAATCGGTAGGCTGAAGGAGCAGTTGACTCAGACACCTCTCCTTCAGAGCCCGAAAGAAGGTGAAGACCTACTCATCTACTTGGGAGTAGGTGTGGAAGCAGTAAGTTCTGTGCTGGTCCGAGAAGAAGGGAGGAAGCAACTCCCCATTTATTATGTTAGCCAGGTGTTCAAGAATGCGGAGTTGAAGTATCCAATCTTGGAGAAGCTTGCCTTCGCCTTGGTGGCGTCGGCACGAAAACTCCAGCCTTATTTTCAAGCTCACTCCATCCGGGTCGTGACTGACCATCCTCTCTGAAATATCTTAGAAGGGGTGGAGCATTCAGGAAGGCTGGCAAAGTGGTCGGTAGAACTCAGCGAGTTTGATATCTCCTTCTCACCCCGGGTGGCGATCAAAGAACAGGCGGTAGCGGATTTCTTAGCTGACTTCTCGGTAGAGGCGGAGCCGGGAGAGGAGGCTTCTACTCCCATCCCTTGGAAGATGTTCATGGACGGAGCCTCAGGCAAGAGCTCTGTGGGGGTGGGCATCGTTCTTGTCAGCCCACAGGGAACTAGGATAGAGCAAGCGGTTGAGATCCTCTTCCCCGTCACGAACAATCAGGCGGAATACGAGGCCATAGTAGCAGGCTTGCGCCTCGCAAAGGAGCTGGGCATCCAAGACATCATGGCTTTCACCGATTTATTGGTGGCCGCGTCTCAGATTCGGGGAGAGTTCGAAGTACGTGACACCATTCTACAAAAGTACCTCGTAAAGGTGAAAAGATTGATTGAAGGCTTCCAATCCTTCTTCGTCGAGCATGTACCGAGAGAGGAGAACTCGGCAGCGGATTGTCTAGCCAAATACATGCCAAGAGCAGGAGGGACCATCACGGAGTTATTTCGACCATCCATTGAGGAAGGAGAGATGATGGAGATCGATCAACGTCCTTCATGGATGGATCCATTCGTCTCCTTCCTGAGTTCCGGGCAGCTTCCTGCGGAGGAGGGGGATCAAAGGAAGTTCCGGTACAAGGCGGCATACTATTTGTTGCAAGATGGGGAGCTATACCGCAAGACCATCTCGGGCCCTCTGGCTAGATGTGTCTCTGAAGACGAAGTACCTCGAGTGTTGGAGGAAATCCAGTTGGGAGAGTGCGGAAGCCATTCTGGGACTCGCACTTTGGAGCAAAGGATCTTGAGGCATGGCTACTTCTGGCCCACTATCCGCAAGGATGCGGAGGCCCTCTCAAAAAAGTGCCATAAGTGTCAACTGTTCGCCCCCCTTCAATTGCAGCCGGCACAACAACTTCATTCGATCACCTCCCCGCGGTCATTCGCTATCTGAGGAATGGATTTGATAGGCCCCTTCCATTCAGCTAGCGGCCAGAGGAAGTTCGTTCTCGTCATGATCGATTATTTCTCCAAGTGGATTGAGGCCAAGGCTCTGGCCAAGACCACCTCTTAATTCGTGAAGAACTTCATCTGGGGAGAAATCGTCTGCAGATTCGCAATTCACCTCGCCATCATCACTGACAACGGTCCTCAGTTCGCCAATTTAGAGCTGGAGGAATTTTACAAGTAGCTCGGAACTGATCTCCCGTTCGCGTCAGTACATCATCCCAGGAGCAATGGACAAGTGGAGGCCGCCAACAAGCTGATCATCAACCTACTAAAGAAGAAAGTCGAGAACCTAAGAGGTAATTGGGTGGAGCAACTCCCCTCGGTGTTGTGGGCTTTGAGAACCACTCCTAGCTCAGCCACGGGGGAAACCCCGTTCAAACTCTCTCACAGGTCCGAAGCTCTCATTCCAGTAGAGTTCGAGGTCAGAAGTCCTAGGGTGATTGCAGCGGAAGACGGAGACCAAGAATGGCGACTGGAGAATGAGGAAGCCCAGAAGCTATCCCTCGACTACATCGAGGAGCTCCGAGATCTATCCTCGGATAGACAAGAGGAGATCAAGCGTCGCATGGCAAGACACTTCGACAAGCACGTTCGTCTCAAGCACTTACAAGCAGGTGATCTAGTCCTGAAGAAAGTGGACGCAGCCGGGAGATCGACAGCCATTGGAAAGCCCAACCCTAATTGGGAGGGACCTTTCATCATCCACGAATCACTTGCAACAGGAGGATATCGCTTACATAATCATGAAGGGGAGCTATTGGGGAATACATGGAGCGGCGATGACCTAAAGAGGTTTTATCCCTAAGCAGGGACGTATACCCATCTCTCCTGTAAATTGATTGCTTATAAATAAATCCCCCTGAAGCATGGGACGGCAGGAATTTCTTATTTCTATCATGATAGCAAGCCTTTAAAAGGGAAGAAAGCAGGTGAAGTCGATCTCCACGGTAGGTTGGGAAATGGGCCTCCGACTTGATCCTCGTAAAACCCAGAGCGGGTGATGGGACAGTGCCTCGGTTGTGCGTTCCCTTAAGTCCAAGCCTCTGCAATGACGACCGAGATCAGCTCCCCCCTTGCACGTTGGCCGCTGTTCCCATCGACTGCATTTCTCATCCGACTGGGGAGATTATCAAGAAAAAGTATGGACGCCGAACCCCTAATTAAACGAAGAGATGATCGACTTAACTGATCAGGGAACCCTTGAATAAAGGTGTTGTGTACCCTCGAGGGCTAAAAAGCCCGTAATAAAGCGATTCATTTCTGATTATTTCCTCCGATCGGTTGAGTTAATGTGCTTAAGTGTGCTTAACTCCCCGTTAAATTGTTGAGCAACAGGAAACAGGTTGGGTCGGCATTCAACACCCAAGTAGGATGGAGACCCCGGGATGGTGTGTTCCTTTGGAACCTCCCCAACTGCCAGTCCCTACTTAACGTCATCATTCAGCACCCAAGTAGGATGGAGACCCCAGGATGGTGTGTTCCTTTGGAATCTCCCCAACTGTCAGTCCCTACTTGACGTCATCATTCAGCATCCAAGTGGGATGGAGACCTTGGGATGTCATGTCCCCTTGGAAGGTGCTCTTTTGGAACCTCCCCGACAACCATTCCCTACTATGTCGACCTCTTCAACAACATCAATAAGAGCAGTAGGATGGAGACCTTGGGATGTTGTGTTCCCCTGGAAGGTGCTCCTTTGGAACCTCCCCGACAGTCATTTCCTACTGAGTCGTTCTCTTCAACAGCACCAACATCGCACTAGGGTGGAGATTATCAAGACTGTATGTCCCCTTAGAACTCCCGACCGCCCTTCCCCATCTAACTTCGTTTCAGCAATCAAGGTGCGAGTAGGAAACCAACTCACAGGGTTGAGTGCGAGTAATCCTATCGGCGAGGATCCAGCTTCCATATCTAACTTCGTTTTAGCAATCAAGGTGCGAGTAGGAAACCAACTCGCAGGGTTGAGTGCGAGTAACCCTATCGGCGAGGATCCAAGATATGGACAAACAAGTCGAAGAAATGAGTAAGGTGAGATAGTCGGCAGACCCCGATCTCATCCTAAGTTGTCAGGATGGGAAAGACAAGTAAACATGCACGAGCGAGCCTATGAGCCTAGCGACATCACAACGGTACAGGAAAAATCCACAAAGGAAATAAATATCACTATCAAGAGAAATGTTATCTATCAAAAAATATATACTCGCAGAGTCGCGAGGAGCATCAAAATTGTTCAATACAAAAGTTCACTTAGACGATGGAGCATAGGCAGCTGAATCTGACTCATTCTCTTCCTCGTCGTCTTCCTCCTCGCTCGCATTCAAGATATCGTATAAAAGCCCCTCCGTCGTCAAGTTCTCCGCTCTCGGAACCATTAAGCCAGCTACATAGAGCTTCGCGAAGACCAAGTCGCCGGCGGCGAGGGCTATCTCGCGCCGGAGAGACGAGAGCTCCTGCGAGGTCATAAAAGATCCTTGCAGCCGGCGGGAAGGTCCGGCTTCCGAGGAGGTATGGGCGGCCATCCTCGATTCCAGCTCGGCATTACGAACCTGGGTCGCCTCTAGCAAGACCTGGCTCGCCCGCAAATCGCACTCGAGCTTAGAGATCGTCTCAGCCGCGACCAACTGTTCTTCCTACAGGTGCGAGAAGGATGGGTTATAAGGTTTAGAAGAAAAAGAATGAGTCGTAAGCCTAGTTCTCGCGTGAAATACCAAGATCACCTCGAAACCTTGGCTGGATTCGGCCTTGTCCTCAGCAGCCGCGACACGCTTTAAGGCCTCCTCCTCGCGCTTCTGAGCATCCATGGTAAGCTTCCGATGCTAGGTGATCTCCACTTCAGCGTCGAGGAGGTTCCGCGCGGTTTGGTGAAAGAGCTTCGAGGCGCGCAGCATAGCTCGCGATCCTTGGTCGGCAAGAAAGCGAGGGGAAGCCTCCTGCAGCACCTTTGCATCATCGCGCCCGTAGAGGCTGAACAGGACGCTGAAAGCATCATCGTTCGGGACCTCATCCTCGCTCCACAACGGCAGGCGAGTGCTCAGAGACACTTCGCTGCGCTCCCTGCTCCAGTTGATCAGCGGCTCGCCATTCAAGCCCCTATTCAGCGAACCCTGGCCGAAGTTCGGATGGTTCTCGAGGACGCTGTCTTCCTCTTCACGTGCTCGCTCCGCCGCCACACGTCGGGCGACTTCTTTCCTCTTCCTCTTCTTCGTCACCGATGGTTCGCCTTCGGCCGGCCATCCTGCAGCGCGAAGGATCTCGGCCGTGTCGCCAACCCCAGGAGGAATTCCTGACAGAGGAGATTCCTGCTCGCCTTCTTCTTCCTCGCCGTGCTGCATCATCGCCGAATCGACCACGGGAGATAAAGGAGGCGGGGTTTGGCCCTCCACAGGAAGAGGCGCGGTTGGTAGATGTCGGCAGCCTAGAAGAAAGGCGTTAGACAAAGAAGTCAAGATAGAGCCAATATAAGTGGCATCTGAGAAGAGTTACCCTCGCTAGGCGGCACATAAGCGAGATGGTCGACGTTCTTACGCCAGAACTCGATGTCGAATTTTTTGTTCTTCAAGGAGAGGAAGAGTTCCTCGCGATGACCTGTGAGCGAGGGAGTGGCAAGCGCCGCGGGTGGTCTTTGCTGAGGATGATTAGGTATCTCATAGAAGTCGCCGGTTACGAAGATAAACTTCTCGCTCCACCGGTGGACCTTGTTCGACGTCCCTGCAACCTTGCAGTGGTGTCTTCCGAAGAAGATCACCCCGTTCTTGGTCACTCCCATGTAGAAGATCTTCCTGAAGACGTCGAGGTCAAATGCGATCTTCTTGCTACGAAGAAAGCATAGGTAGCCGATGATGATCGCTACCCCGTTCGTGTTGATCTGGGCAGGGACCCAGCCATAGTACCTTAAGATCTGGCAGAATTCGGGCCAGAGAGGAAGCCACAGGCTGACCTCGAAGTGCGGCAAGGGAAAGGCGAGTTTCCCCTCCGAGAAAGCTAGGAGCGGGAAGGCCGGCGCGGAAACCCCGTGCGAGGTATTGATGGACGAACCTCTCCAGGTCGTCCGAGCGAGCAACTGATCTCTTGAACTTATGAGCGGCGAAGTTTTCGGCATAGGCCAAGCGACGAGCTTCAGCATCTAACGAAGGCGTCATGGTGACGAGTAGGAAGGAGGAAGCGAGCTAGTAATGCAATTAAAGAACTTCGAGAAAGCGCGCCGATTTTGGACCCCTACCTCCCTTATTTATAGAAATCGGGTGGGGGCGGGGGGTCGCGACGTAAGCGCATGCGAGGTACCTACCTACTCGTCTATATCGAAGTCGCACATACCCACATATATGCGAGGTGTTAACCACCCTTCTCGCGTCTAAGCGACGATCTACAAAAACATGAGGAAACCCTGCAGAAGACAAAGGCAACACGAATGCGATCAAGCAACATATTTTGAAATTACAGCAAACAAGCAAGCAATTCGAGATTCTTACAAATACTCGCAGAATAATGTTCTTGAAAATACAAGTTAGCAAGCAATGCTAATTAACAGGAGGGTCGCCGCGCCTATCCGAGGTAGCACCAAACCACCCGTTAAAACCCAGTTGACGCGCGAAGGCCATCTGCTCATTCGCTCTCGCCAAGTATTCCTCGCTGAGCCGAATGTGCTCCTCCATACGATTCAATGTCCCGAGGGACCCAATACTCGCCCGTACGCCGCACATATCCGTCCTCAGCAACTCGTAGCGCTATTCTATGCCCGCCATCTGGCATTCCAGCTCGGTGATGAGATAATGCTTTCCTTCTGCTACCTCTAGCCGATGCTTGAATCCTTTAATGTTCGAGACGCGCCCTTCAAGCGAAGTTATTCGCCGATGAACCTCGTAGGCCAGCAACCTTTCTACCTTTATCTCCATATCGAGATAGGCTGAAGCCATCTTTGTCCTATGCTCACGAGTAGGAAGTCCGAGCGCCTCAATGAAAGCTGACCCCGGAGACATCGCACGGGCTGGACGGCGGCGAGTTAGAAAAAGAACCACTTAAAGATAATACGATACACTGATCATACCTTCCCGCATAGGCGCCGCCCTCGGTTGACGAGGAGGAGAAGGTGACCGCCGAGGAGCGTCCCGACGAGGAGGAGAGGCAACCCGGCGAGGAGATGGAGTTCGCCGAGGACTGAGCCTCGGCGGAGGAGATCTGCGAGGGGAAGGTGAGCGCTGAGGAGTATGTCAAACATAATCTATTATGAGAAATATTACCTTATAATTTCAGAGAGTAATTTGTGAATATCTCTCAAACCATTGCGTGAATAGGGATGAAATTATAACCATAGTCATATCATGCTTATTTACACCCTATGTCCAAAAATGGTCATTTTTGGAAAGCATATTCCCATAGTTATTACAATAATTTTAGAAATCATGTATTGGTAGTACACATGGCTGGACAACACCAAGTGACCCCAATTTTGATAGACAGTAGTGTAGGTCACTATAAGTCTCTGGTAAAAATTCAGAACCAATTAGCTTTGTGCATGTGAAGGAATTCCACTTGCATGCAAAAGGAGAATTTTTGGTGTGCATATAGCATTATAATGTAGGTCTAGATTTACATGTTTAAATCAACGTAACTTGACCCAAATCATGGGAGGCATGTTAATTAGACCATAAATAGTCACTAGTTAAAATTTGAGGCCATTTGGACTCATTCATGTGAGGGAAATTCACATGCATAAACCTAAGTACCATGGAAAGTTCATAAATGCGTATATACAATAATGTTTTGAGAATTGATTGGTATTCCCTTAGTCAATTTCTATGAAATTCAAAACATGCACTTGATATTATGAGATAATACATCTCAGAGAAAATCATGAACTTTGGGGTTGATTTCCCTAGAAAATTAGGGTTTATATAATTTTATCACATTGAGCACTATTGATAAATTATGGGTCAAATCTCCCTGGAATATTATGAAACTTTGGGATTCATCTTTGGAGGGTATAGTTACACTCTATAAATTTTATGGGGATTTTAGAGATATAATAGCTCACTAAGTAATAATTAGTTGAGTTACCCCCATTTATTCTATTATACTTGTGTATGAGTACATGCACTCAAAATTATATGAAACTGGATATGTAGTGTTTAGAGATCTTTATTAGCCTATGGGAATTTAATTAGATTTAATTGATAAGTATATATTGTGGTTCCTTCACAAAGTGAAATTTTAATGTCTCCCTTAATTAATTATAAATGCTGGTCAAACTGATCTGGAGATTAATGAAATTGGGTAATTTGACTTATGAGGCCATTTTTATTCTCTGGAAATTTTTATCAAATTTATTGTTGAGTATTTATGATACTTCCTTCGCAAAGTGGAGTTTTAATATTTTCATTGATTAATTGATAATGTTGATTTAATGAAACTGGAAAATTATGGAATTGTGTAGTTAGACTTATGGGATCATTTGTGCAACCCATATTCTCCGAGGGTAGGACCCACTCAAAGCCACGTAGGCAGAAGTCAAGGTCAAAAGGTCAAGACAGAGGTCAACAGTCTGAGATTCCAAGAGTTCGTCGAACGCAACCTATAAAGAGTTCGTCGAACGCAGCCTAAAAGAGTTCGTCGAATGCAACCTTCCAGAGTTCGTCGAACGCAGCCCTCCAGAGTTCGTCGAATGCAGCCTCGGTCGTGCGAGAAGGAATCGGGCCAAGCGAGAAGGAATATGGCCGAGCAAGAAGGAAAGGCGCACCGGAGTTCTCTATCCGGCCGAGCGAGAAGGTCGTAGATTTGGACATGCTCGCCTATAGGCGACTTACACCAACCAACTCGCCAGTTTAGGCCGAGGTACTTACCTACTCACCTGCCTATTTCTTTGCTAAAAACCCAACTCCAAGGGGTCAGGAATAGTCGCCTGCTCCCCCCCTTAGGATTTGTCTATAAATATACCCTTAGGGGTACCAGGAATGACACTTGTCAAAAATCAGAGCTGCACCCCCCTTATAGGCGAGAATCTTCCCCAGCAAGTGCCTTCCTAGTACCAAGATCGGCCATTCATGGTTTTGGAGTAGAATACTCCTTTGAGCTTCTGGGTACGTGGTGGGACCTCCCTGCCGCAGCACCTGAGGTTGTGTCCTTTATCTCCCCGTTTCACTCGTCGTAGCTAACCAAATCTTCTCGTTGAACCGCTGGGCAAGTAGCCTCCGGCTGCATTGATTCAAATTTTGGAGCCAGGATTTTCCAGGCTTCAACATCATTAATGACCTCTGGAAATATTATTAGATTTGATTATTGAGTAATTACCATACTTTCTGCTAAGTGAAATTTTAGTGTTTGCATTTATTAATTGATAATGTTGAACTGTGGAACTAGAAAATTATAAAACTTGGAGAGGGAGCTTATGTGATCATGATAAAGCTCTGAGAATTTTGTTATATTTATTTTCTGAAGATTTACAGTAGCTCTTTCATATGTGGAATCAGGTGACAATTATGATTTAAGTATTGTTGACGAATTATTGTTACTATAAAAATGCCATTTTTTGCTGGAATCCATTTTAGGTTGGTTTGAACACCTGGAAATTTATTTGCAGCATTATGAAGAATAATTTTAGTAGATCCTTCTCATATTGTAATTAGCACCCTGATACATTTAATTGATTTTCTGGAATTGCATTAGGGAGGAAAATTATGAAATTCTGCTGAACTTCATCTTGGACCATAACTAGTTTTTGGAATTTTTTATTAGATTTATTGGCCTACGACAAATAGTGCATCATGTTCAAAATTAGCAATTCCAATTATTATAAGAAATTATTTAATATGCCCATATATGATTTTATTATATGAAAAAGTTGGAAATCTGAATTTTGACATCTTTACAACTTCTGAAACTAGATTGAACACATATTAGTTAGAGGATCATGTAGTCTCCCTTCTAAGTCATGTTATCACACTTGAGGACAATTTAGCCTGCTAATAGTAAAAAAATTACTAGAAGTAAGGGTAGGGGTGCATTTAGTACAACTCTCAATATCGGATTTTGATAACGATATATTAAGGGGTGTGAAGGGAGATCCACATCAACTAGAAGTCATGATTAATATCAGGATAGAACCTTTAAATAGAGATTGAGAGATGACGTGAAGGTGTAGCCAGTCACTAAGAAAGGGCAAGGATTGATGCTCAATTGAACATCGTTGCTTCCTTGCTCCGGTAATTGTGAATCACCTAATGAAGTTAGAGTAACTAGAGAGGAAGTGGGTATATACAAATGGGTAGCCACCAAAAAGATTAAATATCTTGAGAAAGGGAGGTTTGGGATGTCAACCCATCATACCTCCTAGTACCGCTGCGAGCCCTTCACTGGGTAGCCCTCGGGAAGTCCAAGGTTAACCCTAAAATCTAAGTTCAACTAAACAATAGACAAGAGTGGGTTAAGTAGGAGAAATTTACAAGATAATCCTCATCCCAAATATGGGACATATTGGTACAAGGACGGGTTAAGTCCTGCGAGCGGTAGGCTTGGTGTTATCTAAGGAAGGCTAGATAGTCCGACGAGCTGGAGGCTCGGAAAATACAACGAAAAGGCGTTACTTGCCATATAGTATGTGGATACCATGTGTGCTCTTATGGGCATACATAAGGTCTAGGTTGAGAGGTGTCATACTAGCCTAGGTGTGGAGGACCTGATCCATTGCCTCGGTTTGCCTCAACAGGGTGTACCTGAGCGGAGACTCAAAAAACAGGATAGAGGTGTTACTTACCAGATAGTATGCAGATACCATGTGTGTTCTTAGGGGTGTACAAAAGGTATAGGCCGGGAGATGGTGGCATACGCCTAGAAGTGGACATGCCTAATCCATTGCCCTGTTTGCCTCAACGGGGTACCTAAGTTGACACACTCGAATAGAGGGAACTTACAAAAGGTCTGTGCACACATAATCGAGTGAGTGAGTTGCATCATTGCATTGCACATCATGACATAACATCACTTCATAAACCAGACCTCACTGTACAAATTAGTGTGGGCTCTTTTATACGACGAGTTTACCTTAGTACCAGATCCCTTAACTTATATGTTTGTATGGGCATCTATATAAGTAAAAGTTACTTTTATAGCTGCTCTTACCTTATCTCGATTGCTACTATGTTTATTGCTTGCCATTCTTTGCTTATTTCTCCTACGCTGCTCAAGTTATATATAGAACTGCTAGTGAAGCTCTTATCCTATAGTAGTTTATCTATAGTGGTTTATATATCCACATGCTTACTAGTTAGTTCCATCTCACCTTCCTTATTTTTACCCCTTATTGTCTTCCGCTTCATCCTCCCGCTCGGTGCCTAGGAGTCACGGGGGAGGCGAGGACAAAACTGGATTAGTCTTTTTGACTAATGGTCGGATGCGGCCATAACTCCAGGGGTCCGAGGAGCTGGAGCAGCAGTACGACCAGCAGTACATGATGGCAAGACCCGAGGAGCAGTTGTCGCATATTACTACTACCCAACAACAGGTTGATTAGTGCTTTGTTAGCTTCCACATATATGTAAAATGAGAGTGTACTTTTACTTTATTTTGGACATGTACCGGGCATAAGCCATTACTATCTTCATATGAGATCATTGATGGATTGTGTGTGTGCATATATATATATATATATATATATATATATATATATATATGTGTGTGTGTGTTATTGTGAGCTTGCCTTTTTAGTTTACTTCTTATCTCATGTTGGACTGGTTGATCGTTCTTGCCGGCAGGATCGACGTCTTGCGGAGGAGACTAACCCGGGTGTTGGTCTCACCGTAAGATGACAGTTATTACACTCGTGGCCTTGGAGAAATGACTGCACGCCGCCATAGAGTTCAGACAGAGTTGGATCTTCCAATATATTATAAAATCCTCTAACTAAAACAGACGAAAAGCAATCATCTATAATCACTGATAAAACTCTCAAATCATCCATTAGAGCATATATGTGAGAATGACAGGACATATCGATCCCAATAAACCTTCCCACACCAATTATTGCATCCTCCACATCTAGATATACTTCATGCGCATCTCTATTCTTGTTTATGTATGTACGATGAGCACGTGAGCTGGAGGAAGCCATAATATGAAGGAGAAGAACTTAAAAAACACAAATCTGATGCTACCGCGGAGCGTTAGAAACATACTGTTGGCGGTAACGGACGAAAACACTATTCGTCTTACTCCTCCATTCATCTCAAATAAGCTCAAAAATAAGTTAAAATTGCATAAAGATGAAGGATCTAACATATCCTAACACATATACTAAGAAAACTCAACATTAACACCAAGATCCATACTATTTTGCTTAAAAATCATCAAATAAACACTTTCTTAAAACCATTCTTACACATTCTTACACTCCTCCATGAAACCTTCCAATCTAACCTAAAATCTCAACTCTAAATCACCAAAAAAGGACGAAAATGGAAAAAGAAACCTTACCTCTCGCTATCTTCAGCGGAAGGAAGTCACTCAAGCAAAGAAACCCTAGGGAAAATGAAATCGGAATGAACTAGGCGCTTTTATATTTACGCAAATTGTCGCGGCGCGGCAACTACTACCGCTGGTGATAGTCAAAATGCTGTAATTAGGGTCACTTCGGTAACATACTCTGTTGTTAGAAAAACTTGCGGTCATAATGTCTATGCTCTTTTCAGACTATTTGCTCTATAACATGTGTCGTATACATATACAAAATAGAAGTAAAATACAATATTTTAGACTTCTATGCTAAACTTGCAAAACCCGCATATTGTGCGTACTCCTGTCTGATTTCTTTGCTTGAATACATAGCCTTTACACTGAACAATCATATACAGGCGAAAAATTTCACAAACACACATTTTATCTTGGAAACATGAGCTATGTTACTTACCGCATTGCGGTAAGTGTTACCGCTGGCGGTAGTATAAAATACTGAATTTGCTATTTATTTTTCTGAGCTTTGTATTTATATTCATTTCCTGTTTTTCTCTAAAGACTAAAAACAACAAAAAAGCTGTAAAACCAATAAAAATCAAACAAAAAATATATTTTCTTTTTATACATCAAAAATCAACTACAAAATTGAAAAACAAACTAAAATCACAAAAATATATTTTCAATTTTTATTGTCTTTAAAAATTCACAAATTTATAAAGAAAACTGATTGTTATTCATTGAAATGTTTCAAGAATAATTATGTTTACCCTTTCAAGATTTAAATACAATGTTAAATTCTAATTTCAAGTATCTTAAAACATTATTGTGTCATGCCTTGAGCATTATCTTGTAATGTGCAATGAAATGGATTATAGAAATCAAATCTAGGATTATTTAACATGCCTCTAAGTATGAGTAATATTTTATATTTGATAATGGTTTATTCACTCACATCTTTGGTAATCTACATATGACTTTAATCTCACTCTTGCATGATTGTGTAGTGTAACAACTTAACATTGCTAAATGTGTGATTAGTTTACTACACCACAATAAAAATCTCTTTCATGCACCCATATTTGAAGAAGTGCATTCTTTCAAAAAACTCCATGTTTGCAAAAACAAGTGAATTCAGAGAACTTTATCACCAATCTAAAGTTCAAATGAATAAATGGCAAAGATAACTCCACCAAGCACTACTCACTCTCCTGATAAGTCTTAATGAGCATTACAAGGTTGAGCACTTTGGAGAGAATTATAAAGTGTCTTGTGCAAACTTTTTTATACATTATTTCTTCTTGTACACTTGGATCACAAAAAATTCAAAGAAAACTTCATATATGTGATCCCCCAAGCACTACTTTGCACCCTGATAAGTCTTAATGAGCATTGTGTGTGCAGAGCACCTTGGTAGTTGTATTTTTTAGGTGTATTGAAATAAAATTTAGCTTTGCGGGTAGAAGTTATTCTAAAAATGCATTTTCAATAATATTGTGTTTATTCCATTATACATGTCACGTGTTTGATTAAATCATGTGTATACTCTTATCAAAAAACTTAATTTGTACACATCATTATCTCTTGTAAAACTTCTACTGCACTGGATAACATTGCATGATCTCTACAATGTTTAAGTCAACTTGAATTATGAATTTAAAATGTTGTATCTTTCTATCTTGCCTTGATAAAGTGAATCATGCTAACATTCCTTGTGAACCTATTTTACGCTACGCATTGTATACTCACTCAATCTTGATAAATTTACTTTCTAAACAAATGCTATTCTGTTTTGTTACAAAGAGATATTTGATCTTGAACTTCAATCACTTAAAAATCTATTTTTACTACACTAAAACTCTTACTCATTTACTATGCTTCAAACTCTTATAATGATGTTTCTTTTCAAAATCTTTCAACAAGCTTTCCACTGTATTACTACTTGTAAGCTCGATCATGACTATTTTTTCCAACAAGTGGTCTTATTTTTACACTAATGGTAGCTCGCTCTTCCAAATAAAATTTTTATTGACCAAGTGGTATCACTAAGTGGTCAATCTATTTTATGCACATTCTCATCTCTACATTAATCATTATATTAAACCTTAAACAATATCTTTTCTCTCCGCCCTCTTTTGATAATACCAAAAGGGAGAGAATAACTTTGAAAGAAATTCACACTTAAGAGGAGTAAAATACATATGAGGGGGAGCACTCATATAGGGGGAGCATATTTATTCTATCACGCTTATCCTTTACTATAAACAATAATCTTATATGTGTATGTTTTATTTCTAAGGAGATTTGTTATTATCAAAAGGGGGAGTTTGTTGAAATGTGTTTTCCACATCTCTTGGTTTGAAAATAATAAATCTAATTGTATTTGATCATACTTGCCATGTGTTTATAGTGTGCATGGACTTTAGATCTCAAGCCTCTATGAGTACAAAAAAGAAAGACGACGATCCCCTATCATTACGGTGCTATGTTTGTTATCGCGACGCGTTAACGCTATCGCGGATGGTAGCTTCTGCATACTTGGAAACATCATCTTAAAGAAAACATCGTCGAGAAAGAAATGTCGATGGAACTCAAATATAATAAGTATTACCGCAATGCGTTAACGCTACCGCTGGTGGTAGCTTCTGCATACATGGAAACATCGTCGAGAAGAAAACATCGCCGAGAAAGGAATGTCGACGAGACTCAAATATAACAAGTATTACTGCGATGCATTAAGGCCAACGCCTGACGGTAACTTATGGAAGCTCCGCCATCTCGCTGCTGATTGAGGAGCAAAATAGGAAGGAGATCCGACAGCTAGGAAAGCTATAACGGTAATGCGACGCATTAGCATTATCGCAGAGCGGTAACAGGGGCTGCCAAATTTGGAGAAGGAATGTTGCCTAAGATGACTCAATCTGTGTGCCAGCCTATTGCCTAAAGTGGCTACCTCCAGGCGGTAGCACTACCGCTGGCGCTAGGATCTGAGTCTATTTAAAGAGAGGTCCTCCTCCTTTTAGTGGTGCCGATAAATAAAGAATAACAAGCTACAACTCCTGAACTTTTGTGAAATCCTCCTTGCAACCAAGAGAGCTCCATCAACACTCGTGAATGCTTAGAACTTGAAGACAGATTGATCATGCCTACATCATCATCAAGTTCAATCTTTGAGGGAGTTTTTTGATGTTTTAGTATTTATTGATTGTATATCTTATTTTCATCAGTAGAGAAATTTGCCAGTGTTGGCGACTATGGCCTTGCGAGGACTAGGGAGAATTTGTCGCGTGGGTGTGGAGACTAGGTCTTGGGATTAGATCTAGGGGGTGTTTGAGGCCTTTCTGTGGATAGAGAAGCTAGAGCAGCTTGAGGCTGTATATGGGGATAGATCGGCTAAAGGCAACCGGTTCTGAGGGAGAAGAGTCGGTATAGAAGACAAAAAGAGTTTTCATATTATTCGCATTGAATTCTAGCGTGATAGAAATCTAATTTTGTAATCAATTTTATAAATGATACGTATGTCCTTACTTGTTCAATAAAATTGATTTCATTTTCAATTTCTAGCACTTTACTTTTGATTCAATTTATTTCTAATAAAATATCTAAAGTTTTCCATTAAAACAAAAAGTTTTTAAAACCCTTATTCACCCCCACCCCTCTAAGGGCACCTACAGATCTAACACTTTCCTTTCCAAACTATTAGGCCATGACTTCATAGTTAAATATTGATATGCACCCGTAAAAATGATACGGGATGCGGTTCCGTATCGCGTATCCAGATAGGTACCGCCGAGCACGCAAGCTCTCGCCGCGCCGAAATGGCGCGGCACTCGCCGCGCCAAAACGGCGTGGCACGCGCCACGCCGAAACGGCATGGCACCCGCCGTGTTGGAAAGGCACCATGCCGGAAGGGTGCGGCACTTGCCGCACCAAAAAAGTGCGGTGAATACCGCACCAAGGGGGGTGCGGTGAATACCGCACCAAGGGGGGTGCGGCAATACCGCACCCCCAGCACCAATTAGGGGGGTGTGGCAATGCCGCACCCCCAATTCCAAATAAGGGGGGTGCGGCATTGCCGCACCCCCCAGCGCCAAATAGGGGGGTGCGGCATTGCCGCACCCCCCATAATTAATTAGGGGGGTGCGGCATTGCCGCACCCTCCATAATTAATTAGGGGGGTGCGGCATTGCCGCACCCCCATAATTAATTAGGGGGGTGCGGCATTGCCGCACCCCCCAGCGCCAAAAGGGGGCGCTGACCAAGTCAGCGCCCCATTTAGGGGGCTGACTTGGTCAGCCCCCTCACGTGGCACTCCCCAATTACACTCCCCAATTGGGGAGTTTTCCCTTAAACCGCACTCCCCAATTGGGGAGTGCTTTTTGCACTCCCCAATTGGGGAGTTTCCCACAACCGCACTCAATTGGAGAGTGCAATTTGCACTCCCCAATTGCGGAGTTTCCCCCCGCACAACAAGAGGCTTCGGTCGAACATTTGGCGCCCCCGCAATCGTACCCTCATCACCATGAACGGTACGCTCTTGCACTCACGACGCGTTCCCCTCCTAAATCCACATTCACGGCATGCGCAGGGTGTCCCCAAGTGCACGCCGCGCGTCAAACACCTCCGCGCTCACTGCGCTCACACGCGCTCAGAACGCCTCTAAGCGCGTTCAAAGCGCTTCCACGTTCGTCGCACGCTCAGAACGCTTCTGAGCGCGCTCGAAGCATTCTCACATTTCCGACTCGCTCACATTTCCGACTCGCTCACATTTCCGACTCGCTCACTTTTCCGACTCGGCTCGCTCACTTTTTGTCTTTTCAGTTTCTCACTTTTCAGGAACAACTTGTCGCCTTTCCTCAAAGGGCAGGATGGTCATTTACGAAAAATGGTGATCCATGGGATCTGAACCAGAAAATATGATTCGTCCTCCCAGGTGGTTATGGAGGTTACAACGGCAAAATTACCGGGCTACCCCCGACCAAAGCTATAAAAGGACCCCCTAGGCTTCATTTGAGGGGAGGGGACCGAGATGACCAAAGAGAGCACCTTGAAGATTTCCACGGATTTCTCCTTCGACGCTTGAAGATCTCCTTCGTGGACTAGAAGTTTTCCTTCGTCAGAAAGGCGACTCGGCAGTCTCACTTTCGTTCTCACGAAAGCGGACAAGGCACTCTCACTTTCGTTCTCACGAAAGAGGACAAGGCACTCTCACTTTCGTCCTCACGAAAGTGGACAAGGCACTCTCACTTTCGTCCTCACGAAAGCGGACAAGGCAGTCTCACTTTCGTTCACACGAAAGCGGACAAGGCACTCTCACTTTCGTCCTCACGAAAGCGGACAAGGCATTCTCACTTTCGTTCTCTACCGCTCTCAGAAGGAAAAGACTTAGTTTTTTACGAGAGGTGGCCTGTCACCCTCGGAACGTTCTCTCTTTCTCTCTCTCTCTCTAATATTGTAACGAGCGGCGGCCTGTCGTGCTCGACCTCTAAGTCTCTAATTGTAACCCCCAGAAGATAGTGAAGTTTGGTCGGCACAGTCCCGGCCGCGTGGTTTTTTACCATTTCCGGGTTTTTCCACGTTAAAACGTCCCAGTGTACCTAACGAATTTCTTTGTGACTGTTTGCGCGCTTAGTTCGCTCCCGAGCTAAGGTGGTTCAATTCGACCGGTCTACCTAGAGCCATAAGCGACCCGCAACAGTTTGGCGTCGTCTGTGGGAAAATTCCCAAAACTCTTTGAAGGCCAACTACAATGGCAAGAAAGAATGCTCGCACTACTGAAGGATCAATCCCGGAAGGGCGCGTCGACCCAGCTCCCTCCCACTCACTTATCAATACGCCTCCCGCGGAAGGGGCAGTGCCTGCGCCTGCAACTAGGCTGGAAGGGAGAATACAACAGATTGAAGAACAACAAGCCGAGATGTTGTCTCTCGTAAGGAATCTCGGGGCTCCTCAAGTTCCGGTTCAACCACCAGTGTTGAACGCACCGCCACCACCAGCTCCGAATCATGCCCCGAACGAAGAGGCCGTTCGAGGGGAAGAAGCTTCAGAGGGGGTTCTCCAACGCAACAAGTTCCGCTCACCATGCCCCGCCAGCCAGAGACCCAGAAGCTGACCACCGTCATCATCACCCAAGAAGAGCGGCCCCTGATCGAGCAATCGAAAGAACCACGCGAGAAGAAATACGTGATATGATAGAAGAATAGTACGCCCAAGCAGGGCGACGCGCAGCTCTCGCCCGCCATCCCGCGCACCACGACTCCCCACTATGGCCTCAAGTCCTGGCCCATCCAATTTCGAATGGATTTAAGCTTCCCAACATCGAGACATTCGACGGGACGGACGATCTGTTGGAACATGTCAATCACTTCACCACCATCATGAGGATTTACAACGCCCCCGACCAATTCCACTGTCAAGTGTTTCCGGCAACTTTGAAAGGACAAGCGCGCACCTGGTTCCACTCCCTGTGAGATGGGGCCATCAACAACTTTGCAGAAATGGCGCAGCAGTTCGTGGACCAGTTCATCGCAAATCATAGGATTGTCCGAGATCCCTCCCATCTCCCAGGAATCCGCCAAAATGACGGAGAGACTCTCATGGATTTTTTCCGATGCTTCACCTCAGAGGCTCGACCGATCCCAGGAGTCGATCCCGAACTCTTGCGGGGAGTCTTCCTTGGAGGACTCCGCCCAAGTGGCTTTTATTCAGCTCTCATGAGTGAAACCGTACCAAGTTACCCTGACCTCGTTCACCAAGTTGAAGCTCAGATAGCTGCCGACGAGGCCATCGAAGCACACTGCCGGCAGTTCGAGGGGAGCTCAAAGAGGAAGAAAGAGGAGTCGTCGATGCAGACAGTTCCCAACAAGAACAACAAGCATCACGACAATCCCAGCCGAGACCGAAGATCTCGCCAGCATCAAGACTACACTCCCCTGAACACAACCAGGACTAACGTTCTCCTTGCCATCCGCGATCATCCCTCTCTCCAGAGGCCTAGGGCTTTTGCACCAAATTTTGGAGACCAATCCAAATACTGCGACTACCATCGAGGCCGCGGGCACAAAACAGAAGATTGTTCGTGACTGAGCGCAGAAATCGAACGATTCGTACGTCGGGGACTCCTTGAAAACTTTCTCCAAACCAAGGATCCTGAATCAACAAGTCAAGAATGATCCAGCAGGGGAGCAATCCCCAGAGCGACAGTCCCGAAGAATAGCCTGTGCTACGCCTGACGCATTTACTTGTATCTTATGTTTTTAGCATCCATGTAACAAATAGGTGTTATGTAATTTATTACTTTTTATCATGCGCCCAAACCACAAGCGTCATTTTCAATTGTACTGCCCTCTCCCAGAACAGAGTGTTCAGATTGTCCGACAAAGGACTCTGCCCTCTCTCAGAACAGAGTGTTCAGATTGTCCGACAAAGGACTCTGCCCTCTCCTAGAACAGAGTGTTCAGATTGTCCGACAAAGGACTCTGCTCTCTCCCAGAATAGAGTGTTCAGATTGTCCGACAAAGGACTCTGCCCTCTCCCAGAACAGAGTGTTCAGATTGTCCGACAAAGGAATCTGCCCTCTCCCAGAACAGAGTGTTCAGATTGTCCGACAAAGGACTCTGCTCTCTCCCAGAACAGAGTGTTCATATTGTCTGACAAAGGACTCTGCCATCTCCCAGAACAGAGTGTTCAGATTGTCCGACAAAGGACTTTGACCTCTCCCAGAACAGAGTGTTCAGATTGTCCGACAAAGGACTCTGCCCTCTCCCAGAACAGAGTGTTCAGATTGTCCGACAAAGGACTTTGACCTCTCCCAGAACAGAATACTCGGATCGTCCAACAAGGGACTCTGACCTTTACCAGAACAAAGCACTTGTATATGCCATACAGAAACGACAAGCTCGATCTTCAACACAACCACTGGGCAGCAAGCCCACAATGTAACCATTCAAGGCGAGATAGAAATCTCTTCCACAACTAGAGCCAAGCGACGACTTCCGGCACGTCACATGAAGATGACAGTGATCCAAATTGCCGCGAAGGAAAATCAAAACCTCTGAACTCCTCCGCGTAGTAATTCGGACTCCGAAGGGTTGGGGGGCTTATGATATGCACCCGTAAAAATGATACGGGATGCGGTTCCGTATCGCGTATCCAGATAGGTACCGCCGAGCACGCAAGCTCTCGCCGCGCCGAAATGGCGCGGCACTCGCCATGCCAAAACGGCGCGGCACTCGCCGCGCCAAAATGGCGCGGCGCGCGCAGCGCTGAAACGGCACGGCACCCGCCGCATTGGAAAGGCGCCGTGTCGGAAGGGTGCGGCACTTGCCGCACCAAAAAAGTGCGGCGAATACCGCACCAAGGGGGTTGCGACAATACAGCACCCTCAGCACCAATTAGGGGGGTGCGACAATGTCGCACCCCCAATTCCAAATAAGGGGGGTGCGGCATTGCCGCATCCCCCAGCGCCAAATAGGGGGGTGCGGCATTGTTGCACCCCCCTTAATTAATTATGGGGGGTGCGACATTGTCTCACCACCATAATTAATTAAGGGGGTGCGGCATTGTCGCACCCCCCAGAGCCAAAAGGGGGCGCTGACCAAGTCAGCGCCCCATTTGGGGGGAAGACTTGGTCAGCCCCCTCACGTGGCACTCCCCAATTGGGGAGTTTTCCCTTAAACCGCACTCCCCAATTGCGGAGTGCTATTTGCACTCCCCAATTGGGGAGTTTCCCACAACCGCACTCAATTGGGGAGTGCAATTTGCACTCCCCAATTGCGGAGTTTCCCCCCGCGCAGCAAGGGGCTTCAGTCGAACATTTGGCGCCCCCGCAATCGTACCCTCATCACCATGAACGGTACGCTCTTGCACTCACGACGCGTTCCCCTCCTAAATCCACATTCAAGGCGCGCGCAGGGCGGCCCCAAGTGCATGCCGCGCGTCGAACACCTCCGCGCTCACCGCGCTCACACGCGTTCAATGCGCTTCCACGTTCGTCGCACGCTCAGAACGCTTCTGAGCGCGCTCAGAGCATTCTCACATTTCCGACTCGCTCACATTTCCGACTCGCTCACATTTTCGACTCGCTCACTTTTCCGACTCGGCTCGCTCACTTTTTGTCTTTTCAGTTTCTCACTTTTCAGGAACAGTTTGTTGCCTTTCCTCGAAGGGCGGGATGGTCATTTACGAAAAATGGTGATCCGTGGGCTCTGAACTGAAAAATATGATTCGTCCTCCCAGGTGGTTATGGAGGTTACAATGGCAAAATTACCGGGCTACCCCTGGCCAAAGCTATAAAAGGACCCCCTAGGCTTCATTTGAGGGGCGGGGACCGGGATGACCAGAGAGAGCTCCTTGAAGATTTCCACGGATTTCTCCTTCGGCGCTTGAAGATCTCCTTCGTGGACTAGAAGTTTTCCTTCATCCGAAAGGTGACTCGGCAGCCTCACTTTCGTTCTCACGAAAGCAGACAAGGCACTCTCACTTTCGTTCTCACGAAAGCGGACAAGGCACTCTCACTTTCGTCCTCACGAAAGCGGACAAGGCACTCTCACTTTCGTCCTCACGAAAGCGGACAAGGCAGTCTCACTTTCGTTCACACGAAAGCGGACAAGGCACTCTCACTTTCGTCCTCACGAAAGCGGACAAGGCATTCTCACTTTTATTCTCTACCGCTCTCAGAAGGAAAAGACTTAGTTTTTTCCGAGAGGTGGCCTGTCACCCTCGGAACGTTCTCTCTCTCTCTCTCTCTCTAATATTGTAACGAGCGGCGGCCTATCGCGCTCGACCTCTAAGTCTCTAATTGTAACCCCCCAGAAGATAGTGAAGTTTGGTCGGCACAGTCCCGACCGCGTGGTTTTTTACCCTTTCCGGGTTTTTCCACATTAAAACGTCCCAGTGTACCCAACGAATTTCTCTGTGACTGTTTGCGCGCTTAGTTCGCTCCCGAGCTAAGGTGGTTCAATTTGACCGGTCTACCTAGAGCCCTAAGCGACCCGCAACAAATATAAATATGTAAAGCATAATCAAGCCGCTGATGCATTATCTAGGTTCCCCATAAATCCAGAGCACTCATCACCAATTAGCCTGAACCTGAACACTGTTCCAACCTCCTCCCTACTGGAAGGATTGGAACAGGAATATAATGATGATGAATTTATATAGAAATTATGAAATGAGCCTCAGGCCTACCCAGAATGGAAACAACAAGGCACAAACATTACATACAAACATAGAATTTACATTCCCAGCCATTCCACAAATTAAAATAAAGATCATTACTGAGGCTCATTACAGTCCAGTGGGTGGACCACTCTGGAATCAAAGGGACACTACATAAAATTCAATCACAATTTTACTGGAAAAATATGAAACAAGAAATCACAGAATATATCAGGCAGTGTGATATTTTCCAAAGGGAAAATCATAAAATCACACCCCTTATGGCTTATTACAGCCATTGCCAACCCCAAAGAAAATTTGGGATGATATCACAATGGACTTTATCACCAATCTACCTAAATCCCATGAATATACTATAATAATGGTAGTGGTAGATAGATAATCAAAAGCCATCCATTTAATTCCATTAAAACACCCAATATCTGGGCCAATAGTGGCCAATGAATTATGGAATTATGTAGGTAAGCTACATGGGATTCCAGAATCCATTATTTCTGATAGAGAAAACTTATTCTTAAGTGATTTTGGGTGGAATTGTTCAGACTTCAAGGAGCGCACTTAAAATACAGTTCCTCATATTACCCACGGACAGACAGGTTAACTGAAAGGTTTAACCGGTGTGTAGAACATTACTTAAGAATATTCTCTCATGAACACCCTAATAGATGGTCTGAATATCTAGGATTAATTGAATATCACCACAATACCACATTTAACACCTCGACCAGTATGGCTCCCTTTGAGGTCATGTATGGTCGCCCCCCTGGTTTGCTTGACCATTGTGCAGGTGGGACAACTAATGAAGCAGTAGAAACAACATTGCTAAACAAAGAAGAGCTACTCCATACACTCAAGGCAAATCTAGCAAAAGCAAAAAATTTGATGAAAAATCAAGCAGATAAACAACGCACTAACCTAACAATAGCAAATGGGGACTGGGTTCTACTAAGACTTCATCCATACCATGAACTGATGATGATCAGGCCAACCGGAAAAAAATTGAGTCTAAAGTACTATGGAGCCTTCCAGATAGTAGATAAGATCGGAGAAACTGCCTATTGCTTACTACTACCAGCAGAATCAAAAATATGTTGGAACACGGTCTTCCGCATCTCCTAGGTTTGAGAATAACAAATCCTATGTGTATTTGATCTTGTGTGTTCAAGTGTGCAGGTTAACATAGTCCACATGACTCAAGGAGTACTCATGATGTCTGCCCCCAAAATTGAGGCCAAAATTCGAACAAGCTCACTAGCGCCGGCGGTAGCGATAGCGCCCGACGCTAGCATTGATTAGCTCGATTTCGGCGGCATTTTTAGAAGGAGATAGCGCCCGGCGGTAGCCACTAGCGCTGGCGGTAGCATGGAGCACAAGAGGCATAGATCAAATTGTTGCCATGGATGGGAGATTCGGCTGCGCAAGATCATTCCTAATCCGGGCTAGCGCCGGCGATAGCGTGAAGGCTATAAATTGGATGCTTTGGCTCCAAATTCTTCATCCTCCTCCAATCCCAAACTCTAGAGCTTCGTGCCACAGCAGAGAGAGGAAGATTCAGAGCGATACTCCCACAATTCCATAAAGCCTTAAGGAGATCCGTGGAGAAGATTTCAACACGCGTCATCATCGTGACGAATGGCTGCATCGACTACGATCATACTCTGCGGGCCTTCGTCCACTTCTCCAAGAGATCCACATAGAGGGAGTTTTTATATTATTGTCTTTTCATTTCATATCTTTTCTGTAAACGGTAGTGAAGTCGCCTCGTGTTGGCGACTAGGTCTGGGGTAGGACTTAGGGCTGAAATTCGCCTCGTGTTGGCGACTAGATCTAGGTTAGGTCTAGGGGGTGCTCGAGGCCTTTCTGGGGATAGATTGGCTAGAGCGGCTTGAGGCCGTATCTGGGGAGAGATCGGCTAAAGCCAACCGATTCGTGGGGATACGAGTCGGTATAAAAAACGAAAAAGAATTTTTATTAGTCGCCTCCGATTTCTAGCGTCATAGAAATCAAGTTCTGTAAAACATTATTTGATATTAATAAAGCATATCTCTTTATTATTGTTTTACTTGATGTCTCTTTATTAATCTTGCAATATTCCGAAATTTTTCTAAATATAATCTAAAGTTTTTGAAAACCCTTATTCACCCCCCCTCCAAGGGCGCCGACCGATCCAACAAGTGGTATCAGAGCTAGGTTATATTCTAATCGGCTTAACAACCGAGAATAATGACGTCTCATGATCTCGCTTCAACTAGTGGGGCAAATTTCTGTGAAGATGAAATATCACATAAACCACCTTTGTTTGAAGGAACAAATTATAAAGGATGGAAAAATTTAATGGAAAAATTTATTAAAACTTTAGATATAGAAGTATGGAACTTAGCAATTATAAGACGTGCAGATGAATCAAATAAAAAGGAACTTCATTTAGATGCAAAAGCTAAACATTATCTATTTTGTGGTCTCTCAAATGAAGTTTTCAAATTTGTGTATTGCTTTTCTAGTGCTTATAAAGTATGGAAATTTCTTAAAGAAATGTATGATCTTCCTCTCGCAGGTATGGAATAAACACAGGAGGAAAAGAACGAACAAGCATCCATTATCGTTCAAGAAGATCTCTCTCGGAGCGAAACCATGGAGAATATTGAAATAGAGAAAGAGAACAATACATCAAAAGAAGATGAAAACTCATCTGTGATCGAGGAAGGACCAAAAGATAACGATGGAACTTTATGCAAACATTTTGCATCTATCAAAAGCGCTGTAAGAAAGTCAAAATCATCTTCTTGTGTAATAACTTCCATTTCTAGTTTCAATATACTAAAAACTGCTAAACGTAAGATCAAGAAATTAAAGAATGCTAATAAACTATTGCGCTTAGAAAATAAAAATTTAAAAGCAAAAGTTAAAGTAGTATCAAAATCCGATTTATCTAGTGTTGGGAAAATGATTTCTCTTAACCCCTAGGAATGAGTTAAAGAAGAATTCTAAGAATGAAAAATAAGGCTAAGTAAATATGCGTCGAATAGTATTCGACGCAACGTCGAAATGTAGTCGACGTTTCCTTCAGATTGAGTCGAAGTAACTCTAGGAAGATTTCGACGTATGTGTTGTCGACGTTACTCTGATTTCTAGTCGACGCATGTAATGTAGTCGACGCACCTTTGTCGACGCACCTTCCTTATTCTCCTCTCGACGTCCAGACAGGATGTATTCGACACTTGCGTCGAATAGTAATCGACGCACGTCGATCTTTATGATAGAATTCAAAATCGCCAGATCTCTTTCCTTATCTTATAGATCTGATCTATATAGAATCAATTTATGTCTTATAGCCGTTCTGAATCTTTCTTTTCCTCTATTAGATTCTTGGCTAATTTGTTAAAATTCATTATGGACATTATTTGAAATTAGAATGAATACTTTCCTTCTAAGGATATAACTATTATGGGAATTTCTCTTTCTTTCTAATACTCTGCCTGCTAATTGATTACTCTCCTTTAGTATTATTTGATTGAAACAGAGCTATAAATAAAGAGGAGGTCGGCAGAAGAAGTAGTCAAGTGATTCACCACTTTTACATTTGAAAAGAGGAAAAGCTCCCATGTGAAAAAGAGAGAATTGAGAAATAGTCCTGCAGCAATATTCAAGCATTCTTCTTCTCTCTGCTTCTGAAGTCACCCTGCTGCAAATTCTGATAGCTCTCACATAAGAGAGAAAAGCTACCAATCTTCTTCTCTCTATAGAAGAAAGAATTAATTCACTTCTTGTGCTTCCAATCTTCTTGCTAGGAAGAAGATTCATTCTTGTTCTTATTTCTTTCTTCTTTCTTATTTTTACTTAAACATTGTAAAAGAGTTTTTAGAATCTCTCTTCAAAAAATTCAGTGTACTGGTTCTAAGAGTCTCCTTTTCAAAAGACTCAGTTGGTTCTAAGAGTCTCCTTGTCAAAAGACTCAGGGTGGTTCTAAGAGTCTCCTTATCAAAAGACTCAGTGCAAGATAGTGAATTCCTACCAAGGGGGTAGAAGAGTGGACTACCCAAAGTTTGGGGAACCACTATATTTTCTTGTGTTGTGCTGTGATTTCTTTTCTTGCATTTACTTTCTTTATTTGTTTAATTCTTGTTGGTGTGTGAGAAGCTATAATCTGTGATCATACACATATATATATATTAACATTGCATAAATTATTTTTTAATTCTCTATTCACCCCCCCCCTCTAGAGAATTCTAGTGAGGTTAACTGTGCACTTTCAATTGGTATCAGAGGTAGGTTGATCTAAAAAGGTTTAACTCCTTGATCAAAAAGATCCTAGCTCTTGTTTTTATATATATATTTTTTATGGCACAAATCAAAGATTATGCTTCCACCAGACCACCAATGTGCAATCTTGAAAAGTTTGCAGTTTGGAAAACAAGAATCAGAATTTATATGAATTCCATTGATGCTGACTTGTTTAATATTACTGTGATAGGTCCCCCAAAGCCCTATAGAAAGGATGCAAGTGGCAATGTCACACAAACACTTGTTCCAAGATCTGAGTGGACAGAAGATGAGAAGAAGGCAAGAACATATGATCTAAAGGCCATGAACATACTTGTCTCAACTCTCTCAGATGACATCTTTCAAAGGGTTGTTGACTGTGAATCATCCAAAGAAATTTGGGATGCTCTTACAAAGATGGTTGAAGGAAGTGCTGATGAAAAGAAAGATAAGAAGGCCCTATTGATCTCCCAATATGAGAACTTCCAAAAGAAGAATGAAGAGAGTATCTCTGAGATGTATGACAAATTCTGTCTAATCATCAACCAATTGAAAAACTTGGATAGAGAGATCTCCCTCACTGAGATTAATGACAAATTGCTAATGAGTCTCCCCAGTTCATGGGACTCAAGAATATGGGCAATAAGAGACACAAGAGGACAAAAGGAAATCTCTACAGATGCTCTCTTCGGAAAGCTCAAATCCTATGAGCAACTACTGAAAACTAGAGGAGAAGAAAAGAAGAGAAAACACTCCAATCTCCTCAAAAGACAGGAACATAGCTTTAAAGGCAACAAAAGAAAGGACTTCTGTCACTGAAGAAGAACTATTCAGTTTCCTAGCCAGAAAATTTAAGAAATGGGTCAAGACAGATGGATCAAAAAGTAGGGAGTCAAAACCAAGGTATGACAAAACTCCCACTAAAGAAATTATTTGCTATTCTTGCAGGAAACCTGGACATATTGCCCCAGAATGTCCAGAGAATGCTGAAACAAAGAAAGATCTGAAAAGAAAAGATCTCAAGAAAAAGGGGAAGAAGAAAGAAAGAGGCTTTATTGCAGAAGCCTGGAGTGAAACAGACTCTGAGGACAGTTCATCCTCTAAGAGTGACAATGAAGAATCTAGGCAAGAAGACCTATGCTTGATGGCCTTTGAAGGCCCCAAGAATGATGATGGTGCTAAATCTTGGAGTGAGACAGGATCAGAAGAAAGCATATCTTCTGAAGATGAAAAAGAAAATAGCCTTATTCTCATAGAGGAATCTGAGGATAAGGATGAGGTAAGCATCTTTGATGAAATAGATTTTCAAAGTGATAAATTCAGAAGTGATTTTATGGGAATGTGTCTAGATCAATTAAAAGCTAAACAAGAAATCAAGGACCTAAAAGAACAAATTCATATGATCAAGAACCAAAGAAATAAAAAAGATATAAGCTCAATAGATCATGTATTAAGGGCTAACGTAAGAGAGAAGGAAATAGAAAGGGCTAGAATAGAAAATCAGTTCCTTAAGGATAAGGTTTCTCAGGCAAAGGCCTTTGAAGAATCAATAAAAATGAGAAGCCAAACTCTTAAAGAAATCACTGAAAAACAAACAATAAGACACAAAAATCTTGGGCTAGGGGCTGATCCATCAATCAGCCTAATTCCATCCAACAAGCCTGCTTGGATGAGCCATGTAAAATTCACTAAACCCATCAAATTAGCAAACCAAGAAAAAGAATCACAACATAAGAAAGAACACTTCTTCAAGGAAATAAAGGAATTTGATGAAACATCATATTATTCAGCTGATGACTCACAAACTTCATCTGAAAAGACAACTAAACCAAAAGAAACAACATTCAAAGGAGTAAAAATAGAAAAAGGTACAATGAAAATTTATGAAGACACAGTTGCGTCGACTTCATATCAATGCATGATTGATTGTGCGTCGATTTCTACTCGACGTAACCTCTCAGATGCCTCGACCTCTACTCGACGCTTGAATAAAGATACGTCGACATCCAATCAACGCAACTTTCTCCATGCGTCGATACCAGATCAACGCAATCTGAGGAATGCGCCGAATATAAATCGACGCAACTATCAACATACATCGAATAGATATCGACGCATAAAAACTCAGAGCAACATGAACACCTATATTCCAAAAATCTTCCATCTTAACCCCCATTCAGGACCCATTCATCCTGATCATGATTTCTATCCTAATCAACATTCTAACCAAAATTTCTATCCAAAACTTGGTAACCAAAATTCCCATCCTAATCAAACCCTCTATCCCAATCAACACTAGTATTCTAGTCAACACTTCTATCCCCATTTAAACTCAAACTCTCACAAAAGTAAGATACTTAAGTGTTACATACGCAACAAAAATGGCCACCTTGCCAAAAAGTGCTGGTATAATCAATCAAATTGGTCTTAAAACCCAGTCCTAGGCTAACTTAGAAACCTTTAGGATTAAGAAGAGATAAAAAGAAATAAACACCTAGAACTTTTTAGGAAAATTAAAAGTCACGTCGACTTCTAATCGACGCACCGTCGATGACTCAGAGCAATAGGTACAATTGACGCATGCGTCGACTACTATCGACGCATACGTCGATAAGAAACCCTTGCATCCCAGAATAAACTAAATCGACGCTCATGTTGAATTTCACTCGACGTAACGTCGACCTCATAAAAACGAGCGGCAAGACTAAAATATTTTCGGTCACATCCACTGAAGTACCGAATAAGCCTCGAATTGAGTCCTGTTTCGACGCTTCACCTGACTTAAATAGACTCTTCAGTTAGAAACCTTCACGACTCTGCATCCTTCATCCTTCTTGCTCCTCAGACCAGCCGATTTCTTCCTCTCTCTTTCACTAACCTAAAAATGGCTCCAAAGACCAACTCAGGCTTCGACATTGACCTTGAGTCCTTCCAAGCAGCCGCAGAAAACTACAAGAGCATCATTGCTCTCTTTACTGAAGCAGGACTGGACAAGCTCATCTCCACTAGGTGCAAGCTCCTGGAATCAGAGCTCACAGAGCTAATAACTCATGTTCAGATATCTGAACAAGGAGAAATCCAGGGAACACTATATGAGACACCAGTCTCAATCTCAGCAGAACATATTAGGGCCACCTTTGATCTTCCATCAGGTATATCCTACTATCATCTTTGTTTAAAAGAAATAAGGAAAGAAGATGAGCTTCTAAAAGAATGACTAAACAGGTCTTAACTATTCCCCTATTAGGTGATGAATCCGTTGAACTCACACCTGATGAAATCAAGCATTTACTCATCACTATGAATTTCTCAAAAGATAGGCCAATCCATCTGAAAAAGATAGACTTTTCTGATGAGTACAGATTGCTGGCAGATATAGTAGGGAAGATACTACTATGCAAGATATCAGCCCATGATGCAGTGCCCAAGCAGCAACTAAACATAGTACTAAAGAAGAAAATAGACTGGGCCAGCTGTCTGCTCAAGATGATAGGCTCTAGATATTCTCACAAAGAGAATGCCTACATGAGGATTATGAGTCAAGTACTCTTCCACTCCTTCCCTGACCTCTGTAGGTCAAAAGGAATTCCTATCCCTCCTGGAAAGAGGATGTCCATTGCCCTCTTCTCCAAATGGACCAGGCAAATCCCCAAGCCTGGTTCCATTCCTGAAAGGACTCCCTCTCCTCCTAACTATCCTCCTCCTCCTCCTCCTCAAGGAGACAATCCTTCTCTACCACCATCATCCACTCAAATAATATCTACTACCCTCACAACTCCTACTCTACCTACCTCTTCTCAAACACCTGCTCAAACAGTAGTTTCTCCTTCTTTTCCTCCTCCTATTTCCCCATCTTTTCTACCTCCATTATCACCCATACCTCATGTATCAACTCACTTCTCTCCTCCTCTATCACCTCTTCCTCCACCATCACCTTCTCACCTTTCACACCATGAATCATCTGCATCCCCTGAGGCTCTCATCACTCAGTGCATCAAATCAGCAGCTGAAAAATTCCAAGTGATGCTGGATAAGCATTGCTCCCAAATTCATTCCTCCATCCTTCACATGCATACCCAAATAAATGGGGTCAGTGCCTCTGTGCAAGGCCTAAAGACCTCTCTCTCTTCCTCTAGAGTGACAAGGTCTTTCTTAACCTCCCTGGCCAAGAAGGTCAAGAAGGGGGAGAATCTAGATGAAGAGCAGCCAAAATCTGACAAAATCCTTGGGAATGAGATAGTACCTAAGCTACACCATGATGAACAAACAATAGAGGTACTCAACATAGCAAGAGATGTTGAAAATCAAATGGCACTACTACAAGGGGAGGGAAGCAGAGCAAACAATGAGGCTGAAAAGGAAGATGGTGAGGAAGAGTTGAATACTACCATAAATCAAGATAGAAATGAACCAGATGATGTGATGACTCAGGAGTCAGTTGCAACTGGGGCTGGAGATGACAAAGATACTAAAGAAGTAGAAGGAGTAAAAGAAGTTCTATCCCAGGGGGAGTTACCTGCTCAGGGGGAGCTACCTGCTCAGGGGGAGCTAAATGAACTTCCTACAAATGAGAAAGAAAAACCCTTCTCTCCTAAAACAGTAGTATTCCAGAGAAAGAGAAAGACTCCTCCTACCCCTCCTGAGTAATATTTGAAAATAATGCTGATATATTTTACCCTATAGTTGAATACTAATTGGTATGAACATGAAAATCTGTTTATATGATTCTGAAAAATTTGTTTATCTCTTCTTCTAAAAATTTCACTTTTGATTGAGTGACATATTTCTTATCTTTACAAATGATGTGCTGGGTTAATTATATGCTAGTATAATTTCCCTCTAAATAGGGTTAAGACAAATAGGGGGAGATTGTTGGGAAAATGATTTCTCTTAACCCCTAGAAATGAGTTAAAGAAGAATTCTAAGAATGAAAAATAAGGCTAAGTAAATATGCGTCGAATAGTATTCGACGCAACGTCGAAATGTAGTCGACATTTCCTTCAGATTGAGTCGAAGTAACTCTAGGAAGATTTCGACGTATGTGTTGTCGACGTTACTCTGATTTCTAGTCGACGCATGTAATGTAGTCGACGCACCATTGTCGACGCACCTTCCTTATTCTCCTCTCGATGTCCAGACAGGATGTATTCGACGCTTGCGTCGAATAGTAATCGACGCACGTCGATCTTTATGACAGAATTCAAAATTGCCAGATCTCTTTCCTTATCTTATAGATCTGATCTATATGGAATCAATTTATGTCTTATAGCCGTTCTGAATCTTTCTTTTCCTCTATTAGATTCTTGGCTAATTTGTTAAAATTCATTATGGACATTATTTGAAATTAGAATGAATACTTTCCTTCTATGGATATAACTATTATGGGAATTTCTCTTTCTTTCTAATACTCTGTCTGCTAATTGATTACTCTCCTTTAGTATTATTTGATTGAAACAGAGCTATAAATAAAGAGGAGGTCAGCAGAAGAAGTAGTCAAGTGATTCACCACTTTTACATTTGAAAAGAGGAAAAGCTCCCAAGTGAAAAAGAGAGAATTGAGAAATAGTCCTGCAGCAATATTCAAGCATTCTTCTTTCTGCTTCTGAAGTCTCCCTGCTGCAAATTCTGATAGCTCTCACATAAGAGAGAAAAGCTACCAATCTTCTTCTCTCTATAGAAGAAAGATTTAATTCACTTCTTGTGCTTCCAATCTTTTTGCTAGGAAGAAGATTCATTCTTGTTCTTATTTCTTTCTTCTTTCTTATTTTTACTTAAACATTGTAAAAGAGTTTTTAGAATCTCTCTTCAAAAAATTCAGTGTACTGGTTCTAAGAGTCTCCTTTTCAAAAGACTCAGTTGGTTCTAAGAGTCTCCTTGTCAAAAGACTCAGGGTGGTTCTAAGAGTCTCCTTATCAAAAGACTCAGTGCAAGATAGTGAATTCCTACCAAGGGGGTAGAAGAGTGGACTACCCAAAGTTTGGGGAACCACTATATTTTCTTGTGTTGTGCTGTGATTTCTTTTCTTGCATTTACTTTCTTTATTTGTTTAATTCTTGTTGGTGTGTGGGAAGCTATAATCTGTGATCATACACATATATATATATATATTAACATTGCACAAAATATTTTTTAATCTCTATTCACCCCCCCCCCCTCTAGAGAATTCTAATGAGGTTAACTGTGCACTTTCATCTAGCTTTACTCATGTCACTTCAATTGAAAATACAAAATCTGTTGGATCTTACGGCGCCCTTAGAGGGGGGGGGGGGGGTGAATAAGGGAATAAAATTCTTTCTATAATTTTCAAGATAATTACTAAATTGTTTTATAATGAAGGAGATTGAAATAAACAATTTAGATTTAGAATTGAAAACTTAGAACACAATATAATAGAGATTACGCCAAATGATACAAATCAAGTTAACACAAAAGAGACATGATTACATATATGAAAAAGTGTTTATATAAATTTGATTTCTATATCGCTAGAAATCGGAGGCGTACAAATGTAAATTTCTTTTTGTTTACCAATCCTTCTCCCAAGGATCGGAAGGCTATCACTTGTCTCTCCCTAGACCAAGCCCAAGCCTATCCTCTAGATCTTCCCAAGATCTAGACGTAGCACACAAGGCCACGATTTCCCACCAAGCCACGCAAGGACTTGGACGCTCCGCACAAGGAAGCGATTTTCCCCTAAGCCACGCAAGGACTTAGACGCTCCGCACAAGGAAGCGATTTTCCCTACCAATACAAAGTAAAATGTATATAAATGAAAATACAAGATAAAATAAGAACTCCCTAGAAATTCAGATCTCTGAAAGGAAGGTTGAAGCCTCGAGATGATCCTTGATGTAGAAGCGCGTCCGATCTCGTCTTCAATTTCAAACCTTCTCAGCATAAATGGGAGTTCATGAGGTTCTGGAGCTCTCTGGATGGAATGCACTCAGGAAGGGACTTAGAATCTTTAGTGGTTGAAATGCACGAACACAATGTGTCAATTTATAGAAAATCGCTGTCGGAATTCCGACAGTGACTGTCGAAATTTTCCGACAGCGCAAAACTGCCGGTCGTGGTGCTGTCGTGGGCAGTTGTTGTAACCTCCGAGCTGTCGCCTGGGCGACATCGATGTCGGATTTCTGACATCTCAAAACTGCTTTTCGTCGTGCTGCCGTGGGGGAAAGTAGTTGTAACTTCTCTTCTGTCGCCTGGGCGACATTAACTGTCGCCTGAGCGACATTGACTATCGCCTGGGCGACAGTGACTGTCGCCTGGGCGACATCTCCTCTTCATTTTTGCCATCCGAAACTTCTCCAGACTGTAGATTGAGTCGTTCTCATCACCGAAATGGGGTGGTACATTCCATAACTCTTCCTGGATTGAAAGTTATGGCCATTTTAAGATCAGCAAACAAAACTCATCCAACCTGAGACTTGTCGTTCTCGGATCATGCCCATGAACGAGGACTTGTCTCCTCATTGAACCTATACAACATGGCCACTATAAACACACAAAAGACTAGATCAAATACAACACGGTATTTGTTATTCTCAAACCAAGAGATGCGGAAAGCAAGCTCCAACAATCTCCCCCTTTTGATAATAACAAATACCCATATGAGAAATTAGTGAGTTTATAGATAAGTGCGATAAAAGATATGCATGAATAAAAGGTTTACTGCGTGACAGATTTTACTCCCCCTAAATATATATGTCACTAGATTTCTCATTTTATTCTCCCCCTTTTGTTATTACCAAAAGTGGGTTGTCATGATCGAGCAATAGACGCTTTCCATGAAAACTTTTTAATATACTCCCCCTAAATTGTATTCTCCCCCTAAATGTATGCTCCCCCTAAATGTTATAATTAATTGCAATGGTGCATTATTTAATTATTCTCCCCTTAATCTTCTAGATTTCTTGAATTAATCTCCCCCTTTTGGTATTATCAAAAGATGGTGGGGTGAGGGTAGTAAGGAGGCATTTAAATAACAAAGCATGATCGAGCTTTTAAATATATGAAATGATAAAGAGTTGAAGCATAGTATATAAAAGAGATTTCAAATAAAAAGATAAGAGTTGTAAGCATGCGGAAGATTATAAGAAACATCATTTTTGTAAGCATGAAAAGCATAAGTAAAAATATGAGTTTTAGTTCAAAATTGAAAGATGTTTTAACCTTTTTGAAATCTCAAAGTTTTTCATAAAGATACCAAGCATGAAATGAACATATTAAAGGGAGATTATACTACAATGTTACTTAATTTTAAGTTCAAGAGATACCAAAACATTGTAGAGATCATGATAGGTTATCTAGTGCATTTTTATATAAAGAGTAGTATAGATAAAGCATTAGAATCCAATACTTATGAGAAGAAGTGTTATGAAAGATAATGATGTGCACATAAGTGTATTTTGGGCAATGTTAACAATTGATTTAAATCATCAAAATACAAGACATATGTAAAGTAAAGTGCACAATAAAACATAAGTAAATTACTTTCACACACTTTTAATGCACATAATTTAATTTTTTTTAACAAAGTGGTGTAATAACTAAGGTTTGCACAAGCCACTTTACTATTCTTTCCAAGGTGCTCAACCTCACAATGCTTATGAAGACTTATCAGGAGGTTCAAGTAGTGCTTGGTGGAGTTATATTTGTCTACATATATATATATTTTTTTGTTCACATTTGTGAGACAACATTATCCGAATACACTTGTTTTGCAAACCCAATTTTTTTTTAACTTTTTTCCACTTTTCTAAATTTCATAAGTGCAATTCAAATGTAGTGTAGGTAAAAAACTTATGCAAGTTTTAATTCATTGTACAAATACAATACACAAGCAAGCATTTTAGATTTAGACACACATGTTGATTACCAAAATAAGTGAGTGAAATATATCATTATCAATCATAAAACATTTACTCATACTTAGAGGCGTGCTAAGCTTGGTTCTACACATTTTTCAATACAATTGATGCACTTAAATAGATATATCAAAGCATGATAATCAAAACAATGTTCATAGAAATTTCAAGAAATAAATTTTAACATTGTAAATAATTCTAAATAATAGAATTCATACATGCTTGATATTGGCAATAAAGATCATACAGTTTTTTTTTTAAGTTTAATCATTTTTTTTAAATCAAATAAAAACAGAAAATCACAAAAACATATTTTTGTAATTTTTGAATTTTGAATTTTTGTAGTAGATTTTTCATAATAAAAAAAATAACAAAAACATATTTTTGTATATTTTTTTAATTTTGAACTTTTGTAGTTGATTTTTCATAATATGATTAAAAACACAAATAGTAAAAAAAATTTTGTATTTTTGAATTTTGATCTTTTGTAGTTGATTTTTCATAATATAAATAAAACAAAAATAACAAAAGTCAGAAACACAACAAATAAGTAGAAAATATGAACCAACATATTTTTATGGATTTTCAGAAATTTTAAAAATCAGAAAATTCCAACACCCACGCTAGCGCCGGCGCTAGCGCTAGCGCTGGAAACAGTACTCGATTTTTTGAGAATTTTAAAAATCTGATTTTTTATTTTGATTAAGTGTCCTTAGAGTAGTTCCATGCTGAAATTTCAGAATTTTCAGAGATGTCTTGATTGCTCAAATTTGCATAAAACTTTAGCTTTTTCAAATACATGTGTTTTACAAAAACATTTAAGCTCAAAAAGATAAATTATGCAAACACATGAGGACATTTGTATTAAACAACCCAAAATATGCATGATTTAAGTGATAAGTAAATAAAATGTTCATGCAGTACGTAATATAGGTATGTCCTAAGATTAGAAACTACCCCGACTAAATGTCTACACCCTAGCCCCGTACTAAGTGACGGATGGGCATGAGGAGCTGCACGCATGCCGTAGGTTGGGGTGTTAGTCTCATATGCACACACTAGAGAACACTCAACCTAGCACTCTTTCCCCCCAGTGCCTCGCAAGGCCCCACTGGAACCCTCCCTGGTTAAGGACAAGACATGACTTAGAGGTTAGGTCTCTAATGCATACAACCCTACGCCCCCGCTATTGTGAGATATAAAGTCATAGGTGAAATAATCTTTTGGACAACCTATGCTTTTAAATCTAAGGGTTGATATAAAAACTATGGGTTTTGAATAATGTGATGAGTTATATAAATCCGCATTGCTTTTCTACTTTTTATGAGATGACAAAATGAGATAACTAGCACAATTACTAATATTCAATAAGTGACAATGCTAGTATGATGAGTTTTGGGTTTCATGTCATGTTATAAGATTAATATTAATATTGCATGTATTTCAAAATAGAATTTCAAATTATAGATCTAGAATGGAGTGATGATTTAGTTTGATTTATACTTTCATTACAAAGTTGATTCTAGATTCTACAAATATGAGAGATACATGCAATCACTAGCAAAGCAAATCAATACATCAAATAATGTAAAGAAAACATTATTCATAATTTTTATCATAAGATTCATAATTCCTATTATCGATTTGAGATATGTCTTGATAGAACATGAATTATGATTTATGATTATAGACAAATTGGCATAGAATATATCTCAGATCATCATGATGTATGTAAATTCTAATTCTTCTAGACTTGTGATATAGTGATATAGTGATCTTCTTTGAATAAGCATGTTTGATTTTTAAGCCTAGAAATGATGATCATGTAAACATATTAAAGACAAAGATCACATATAGAATGTTTTGAAATTTATAATAAAATTTGCATTCAATAATTGAATCTATTGATCTTTGGTTTTGCATGATAATATATGATTTATGATATAATATTCATATATATATTCTAATGATTAATCCATAAACTATGTGTTTGTTGGAATTTTAATATTCTATATAATTTCAAATCACATAGTTATCATGAAAGTTGAATAACATTGTAAGTGTTCTACCCAGCATAAATATATAAGCATAGACCAAGAAGCAATGCTAGGATGATGAGTTTGAATGCAATGTTATTACGTAGGATTAATGGAGATTATGTTGCATGAAATATGAGAAGTTTTTAAATTAATTTTCTTTAGACCTAGAATGAAATGATTAAACTTTTGATTTGATCTTAATGATACAAGATGATTCTAAGGTCTAAGTTACATGCAAACATAGGTGACACACATCACACACATAATATAAAATATGAAACAATTATTCTAAGGATAGCGTGTGATGAAAAAATTCATAAACACAGAAATTTCTAAATCAAGCAAACTAAGATAGCTTTTAAAAACGGAGTTGTAATTGGGAAAGTTGACAGCACCAAGAGAACTCAAATGAACAAGCCTAGATTTCCATTGGATGGAGATTTTTGTGCTCTTTTCAAAAATATATTAAACGCAAAAATCAGGCGAGCGGATCAAACGATATGGATGTTTGAAGTTTTGATCGTAAACTCGCATTTTTGAAAGATTTAAACATGCGTTTAGATGAATTTTTGTTTTCAATTTTTCTAGATAATATTCTTCATTATAAGGGCTATCATATGCAGCAAATAAAATAGAAGATTATCATAACATTGCGCATTTTAATTTTTAGCTTAAGCACTTTAATAAACCATTTAAATCCATTTTAAAAAAAAAAATTTCATTAGTCTTAAAAAAACAATTTTCAATATTCAAATGATAATGTTAATTCAAGACATAGATGGATAAAGGATTTAAAAATTATAAAGAACAATCAAAGATGAGATATAGATCACTTTGACAAATATATGACTTAATGTTATATGTTAGGCTTAAAATGTAAAAGTCATATTTCATAATATATCTAAGTGACCTTAGCGTGTTGGCTCAACAATAAGAAAAACAAATAAAAGAAAAAGCAATTAAGCATATCATGAAGTAGAGTAATGATATTTCATATTTAATTTATTTCTACTTCATGCAATACGATAATTCTAATGAATAAGAGATTTAGGTATCCAAAGGGGACCAAGTGGGATGGTTCCTTTGGGTACCCAAATACATCGAGTAGGCTTTTGGAGAGAAAGTGATGAATGGGCCTTTACAAGTGGAGTTAGTGTTTCGTTTTTAATTTTGGGCCTCCATTCATACTTTGGTTGTTTTTCTTTTAAATTCATATCATGATTATATGACATCTTTACATGATTATATTTGTTTGAAAAATAATTCATTTGTGATTTATGTTTATTCAAATTATTTTTCAAAATAGATTGATGATGATAATCATAATGAATTTTATTATATGGATTCTTTGAAAGTTTATAAGAGTGATTGTCTTTCTTTAGAAGTGATTGTTGAAAGAGTGGGTTACAATATGTTTTAAAAGATTGATTCTTATTTTGATGATTTTCATTTCCACTCTTTCTTATAGACATACTCTTATAATATGAAGGATTATATTTTATAGTTTGATTTTCATGAAAAGGAGTTTTTAAATTTGAGTCATGATTGAAAATATATTGAGACTTATAATAATGACTCTTAAGAATTTTGTGAGGATCATAATTCTTTTTGAAACTAAACTCCTTTCGATTTAAAGTATGAAAATGATCCTTTTTAGAAATGATTTTGTAAGTTACTTTATCCTTGTTATTCAAAATCTTATGATGAAATTCCTTACATGACATTTGAAATTTTTCAACAAAAGATTTTAATTGTATTAACTTGCAAGATAAAACATCATTTTCAATTATCAATTTTTCATTATGCCTTTTAGAAATTAAGAGCCCTTTTTCAATTTCCTTGAATTTTTCTTTTAATAAATTGCAATTAAGACAAGGAATAGGAATTTTAACTAAAGAGTGCGAAAGAGAATTTAACACATCAATATTTGATTCTACGTTATCGTTTGCTTTTAAAGATTTATTTTCTAAACGTAATTTTGAATTAGCAATTTTTAACTTTAAAATTTTGCGTTTAGCAATTTTAAGCATACGAGATGTAGAAATAGAATTTTTTACAAAAAGAGAAGATTTAGATTTTCTTACCTTGCAATAGTTTCCGTCTTCTCTTTTGCTTGATGTGTTGCCATCAACTGAGTCCAATATTGTGACGTTGTCTTCTTCATCTTCCTCTTCCAAACAAGAGTGTCCATCATCCTTTCCGCTTGATGAGCATTCTATGGATCCATCCTTTGTGTAGCTTTCTTGAATATTTGCATAGGCTTGCATATTTTCCGGTTCTTGTGAAGGTTTCGTACCTGTAGAAGGAGAATCATAAGTTCTTTCAAGAAAACTCCAAATTTCATATGCGGTAGGTAAAGTATAAATAAGTTTGAAAATATTTTGGTCTAACGCACAAAATATACTATTCATAGATTTTGCATTTAAAATAATTTCGTTTCTAGTTAGTACTGTTGGATCGTATGACGCCCTTAGAGGGGGGGGTGAATAAGGGTGTGTCTAAAAATAATTTTTTGACTTAGTAATTTTTTAAAGAGATTTTACTTCACTAAAATATTACTTACAAATATTTTCAAATCAATGCAATTCAAGTATTAAATCAAAACACAAATTTCCAAGATAAAGATTATGCCATCAAATATGTAATTAAAGGAAAAGACATAATTATATTAATCAAGAAATTTTGAGAACAATAGAAATGATCTTAACAATGCTTAAGATCAAGGCACAATGATAATATGTAAATACAATATTTTTGATTTACCAATCCTTCTCACAAGGATCGGAAGGCTATCGCTTGTCTTTCCCAAGACCAAGCCCAAGCCTATCCTCTAGATCTTCCCAAGATCTAGACGTAGCACACGAGGCCACGATTTCCCACCAAGCCACGCAAGGACTTGGACGCTCCACACAAGGAAGCGATTTTCCCCTAAGCCGCGCAAGGACTTAGACGCCGCACGCAAGACGACGATTTCTACAACGATTACAAAATGAAAAGTGAATGAATGAAAATACAATATGAAAAACCCCCTTTAGAATTTCTGGACCAAAACAGCGAAGAGCCCTTGAGAAAGTCTCCTTGGAATGCGTGTACAATCTTCGGCTTCGCTCTCGCTTTTCTTCTTCAAGGATGGGGATTTTCGTTCTCTGGAGCTCTCTGGATCATAACACTCAGGAAGGAGGCTTAGAGAACTGAAGTGCACGATTCCACGAAGTTTGAGCCCTTTTTATAGAAAAGAGCTGTCGCCGTCCGATACCTTCTGTCGCCGAAATCCGATAGCTCCAGAGGCTGCCACGTGTCCCACTAAAACGAAGTTTCTGCGTCGTGTTGAAGTCGTGGTTGAGACGTGGGATGTCGGATATCCGATAGTACTGTCGGATATCCGATAGCCAAGGTAACCGCTGCTCGTTCTGGCGTTATCGGAAGATCGTGGGCTGTCGCCATCCGATAGTGATATCGGAAATCCGATAGCTCTTAACCGCTGTGTGGTAACTGCTGCACGTCGTGGCGTTATCGGAAGATCGTGGGCTGTCGCCATCCGATAGCGATATCGGAAATCCGATAGCTCTTAACCGCTGTACGTGAATAAATAAGCAGGCTGTCGGAAATCCGATAGGGCTGTCGGAAATCCGATAGCGCAAAATTCTGGAAAGTGTCATTTTGCTCCAAATGAAACCATGATATTCTTGCACCTGCTATCTGCACACCATTAAATAAAAATAGGATCAAATACATCCGGGATTTGTTATTCTCAAACCGGACGAGTGCGGAACGCATGCTCCAACAATCTCCCCCTTTTGATAATAACAAATCCTTATAAAAAGAAATCGAATAAATCCTATGTGTGAGCTTCAAGTGTGAACAAAAGATCGTGTGAACAAAAGATCTCCCCCTTAATGTGATCTCCCCCTTAATATAAAAATATTCTCCCCCTACATATAAACTCCCTTTACATAAGATCTCCCCCTTAATGTGAACTAATTGATTTAGTTGATCTCTTTTTATCTTCTCCCCCTTTGATATTAGCAAAAGATGAATATAGATATGAGAGGATAGGAAAGAGTATTATAGAGAAAGAATATATGACAAGTTGGAGTGCACTAGCGGAAGCTTTGTAAGTGATATGATAATGATATATGTAATCTTGGAGAGGAATCTAAGCATTCTAGCAATGTGTTATAATGTATAGAAACAAATAAACTTAACCATGATGAGATTCAATAATAACGATCATAGAAAGACACAATGCAATATAGAAACTTGAATCATTTCGGTCCAATTTTCATAAGAAGAAATTTTATAAATAACAATGAAGTGTAGTAGTGATACTTTGAGAAAGAATACAGATGAATATATTTAAACTATATATGTTCATGGAATTGTTAAACATAACATAAATATACATAAAGCCCATACTTCTCTTCCAGAAACTTTGAAAATCTTCATAAAAGGACCATTTTGTTTTTGCAAGACACTTTACAATTCTTTCCAAGGTGCTTAACCTCACAATGCTCATTAAGACTTATCAGGAGGCTAAGTAGTGCTTGGTGGATGATCCTTGTCAATATTTATTTATTTCTTTCAACTTTTTGGGCAAAAAGAATTTTTTGCATTTGAATTTTCTTCCCATTTTTTTTGGATGCATAAATTTTAAGGATCTCCGAATTCACTTGCATGTCATAAATGGTAAAAGTTGAAGAAGTGCAAAGTATCAAAGGTGAGGGTGACAGTTATGAAATGTATTTTGTTATGTTCGATCAATCATGAAGTATGTATAGAATAAATTGTATTGATATGTATTATCAAAGTAGGTGTTTGTGATCGCTCATTGTCATAGATAAAAGAGTTCTTATACTTAGAGGCATGCGAAAACAATTCTTAGTAACGATATGAAAGTGTCATCACAATGATATGGTAAGATTGAACATCATAAGCATATGTTAAGCTATTGTTATGAAAAATAACACAGGAAGAATACTTTATGTAAGATACCAAAATTCTCATATTATCATGTATAGAAATAGGGAATGAACAAAACTCGTGAAAAGAAAGAAAAAAAAGAAAAAAAAAAAAAAAAAAAAAAAAAAAAAAAAAAAAAAAAAAAAAAAAACAGTCGAATTTTTTTTGTTTTTGGGGGGGGGGGGCTGTCGGATATCCGATATCGAGCTATCGCCATCCGACAGCTCTGAGACCATAAAAAAAACGAGTTTCGTCTTTTGACCGACATGTCTCTTCAGATTTGGGGGAAATTTCAGATCTAGAGCTCCAGGTGCCCGAAATCTTCAGATCTAAGGTGAGATTTCCGTCTTTTTGAAGATTTGGTTTAAATTTCACCACTAGTTTTGTGATTTTCATATTTCTATTGATTTTAATGGAGTTCTTTGGTCATAAACTGTAGAATGAGTAGTAGATCTTGAGATTTGGTAGTTGAGTTAGAGAAGAGATGTAGATCTTGTTTGTGTGAAGAGAAAGAGAAATTTGTGATGTGTATGTTGGGAAATATGAGGTTTTGGTTTAAATTTGTTGGTATGGTGTAGATCTAGATGTTAGTAGGAGTCATATGTAGAGATCTAATAAAATTTTTAAAAAGTGTAGGAAGAAGATGATGAATAGTGTTTTTCCCAAATTTTGATTTTTTTTTTGTTTTGAAACAGTAAGAAATTTTTGCTTTGTGAATATTTTGTAGATTTGGGAATGAAGATTTGTTGTGACATGATAGTTGTCGGGGAAAAAAAAAATTTAGCTGTCGGATTTCCGATAGCTAGATGTCGCCATCCGACAGTGCCAGAATTTGTTCCCCTGTTTTTTGAAAAAAAAATTTTGTTATGTCTTATGCAGATATGAGTTCAAGTTGGAGATCAAGAAGAGGTGAATCAGGAGATGCTCATTCCTCCTATCAAAGTTATCCCGCCATAGAAAAAGCTCAAATAGGAATTTCAAAGATTGTCGAATTTGATCTCCCTAGACATGAGCGAGTTTATTTTATGCTAGCCGAGGCAGGTATACTCTCAGTAATTATCCAAGACATTTTCTCATCTGTTTTAGTTCGTGAATTTTATAATCATCTCGAGGATCCGACATATACTGATCTGAATGGTGGAGTTAGATCCAAAATTCAGGGTCAATATGTGGAGATCACTCCAGTTGATTTAAGAAGTGAATTTGGGTTAATGGAAAGTGAGAATGTCATGGATATAGTGGAAAATTATAGACTGGAGAGAAATTGGACGATTATGAATATGTCGTTGCATGGGAATTCCACCAAAAATCTCATAACCACTATGACGACACTTACAGACGATGCTCGTCTTGTACAAGATATTTTAAGGCACACGATTATGTTGAAGTCCGGTGATACGCATAGTATTACGGCTCAACTTAGTCTGGTGACTTATTATATAGTGGAGAATGAGTTATTTGATGTGGCCGATCTCCTCTTATCTATGATGCGATATACATACCGCCTCAAAAATCCGGATTGGAAAAAGGCACACACTCTCCCTCTGGGTGCGATTATCCAACGTATCCTATACAAGAAATACACTTGGATAGATCAAAATTTTTATCTTGGAGATTGTTGCCCGGATATATATCAAACGGCGGATATTAAGGGGAAGAAAAGTCAACGAAAAGCGCCGACTATGGAAATGAGAGAGCCTCCAATAGCACGTGGAGGGTCTATGCGGGAGGCACTCGACTCTTTCCAAACTAAGTTGGACAATCATATAGAAGACTTCCAAGAGCATAGGAGGTCGTTTGAAGAACATAAGGTAGAGGTGAAAAAAGATCGGACCCGTATGCAGAAATTCATGAAGTTCCTTGTGAAAGGACTTAAGTTAAAGCCTACGCCTGCGGAAGCCGCGGAATGGGAGATGCCTTCAGAGGAGGAGCCTCGTCGGCAATCCGTTAGTCATGGTCGACGGAGGAAGACAGTCGTGAGGAGATCAGAGTTTGACATTCCTGAAAGTAGTGGGGCTGGTAGTCGGAACGAGGAGGAGTCGGATTGAAAAAGAGGTCTGGAGGATATCGCCATCCGACAGCTTACTGTCGCCATCCGACAGCTCCAATGCCCAGATTTCTCTTTAATTTTTTGCATTTCTATTATCAGACATTTTGATTAAATTTTTGTAATAATTTTGATTATGTGAACATGTTTGATTTGGTGAAT
Source organism: Dactylorhiza incarnata (assembly GCA_033032865.1). NCBI lineage: Eukaryota > Viridiplantae > Streptophyta > Magnoliopsida > Asparagales > Orchidaceae > Dactylorhiza > Dactylorhiza incarnata. The sequence goes on along the minus strand of JAWHQI010000065.1, from coordinate 10,940,922 downwards.
GTCTATTTGAAGAGATTGTTTTTCTTTGTTATATGTATAAGTCTTTTATGATTTGTTTTTTATTAAAATTTTATAGGTTTTAAGTAGTGATATATTCATTGTGAAATATCTAGGATTCCCAATTCTAGCCTAAGCATAGAAAAACGGGAATCCGGTAACGGTTTAGTGAATATATCCGCTAATTGGTTTTCCGTGCCTATAAAGTTGATTTTTATATTACTCTTCTTAATATGATCCCTTATAAAGTGATGTCGGACGTCTATATGCTTGGATCTAGAATGTAATATGGGATTGTTAGTTAAGTCTATAGCACTTTTATTATCACACTTTAATTCTACACTACTTTGTTGCATGCCAAAATCTTCTAACGTTTGTGACATCCAAAGTGCTTGGGCACAACAACTACCTAGTGCAATATATTCGGCCTCGGTAGTGGAGAGGGCAACAGAATTCTGTTTCCTACTCGACCATGAAATAAGTGAAGGGCCGATAAAGTGACAAGTGCCACTAGTGCTTTTCCTATCTAACGAACAACCCGCATAATCAGAATCCGAAAAACCATGTAAAATAAAAGAATCATTATGAGGATACCATAATCCTAATTTGGATGTTCCAATGAGATATCTAAAGATACGTTTCACCGCTTTTAAATGTGACTCTTTAGGATTAGCTTGAAATCTAGCGCATAAACAAACGGCAAACATAATATCAGGTCTAGATGCGGTTAAATACAATAAAGACCCTATCATACTTCTATAAAGGGTTTGTTCAATTGAAACACCACTTTCATCTTTTCCTAATTTTAGAGAAGTACTCATAGGAGTGTTTGCATGCTTAAGATTTTCAAATCCAAATCTTTTTAACATATCATGAATATATTTGGTTTGACATATAAAAATTCCATCATGTTTTTGTGTAATTTGAAAACCTAAAAAATATGAAAGTTCACCAACCATACTCATTTCAAATTCATTTTTCATAATTTGAACTACTTCATTACACAACTCTTCATTAGTGGCTCCAAAAATAATATCATCAACATAAATTTGTAAAATAACTAAATCATGATTAATTTGCTTAATGAAGAGTGTAGAATCAGCACTTCCAATTTTATAATCGTGCTTCAACAAATATTGAGTTAATCGATCATACCAAGCACGAGGCGCTTGTTTTAATCCATAAAGCGCTTTATCTAATTTATAAACATGATTTGGATATTTTTCATTTATAAAGCCAGGGGGTTGTTCTACATAAACCTCCTCTTTTATATACCCGTTTAAAAATGCGGTTTTGACATCCATTTGATATAATTTAAATCTTTTAAAACAAGCAAATGCAAGAAATATTCTAACGGCTTCTAATCTTGCTACGGGTGCAAAAGTTTCATCAAAATCTACCCCTTCAATTTGTGCATAACCTTTTGCAACTAATCTGGCTTTATTTCTAACAATTCTAGATTCATTATCCATTTTATTTTTAAAAATCCATTTAACACCAACTACAGGACGATTTTTGGGTCGTTCTACAAGATTCCAAACCTTATTACGTTCAAATTGATTAAGTTCTTCATTCATAGCTAAAAACCAAAATTCATCATTTAAAGCGGTGGAAACATCTTTTGGTTCTATTTCAGAAACAAAACAAAGGTTTGAAAATAAGACATGTAGCGATGAACGAGTACTAACCCCTTTTTGTGGATCTCCAATGATAAGCTCCTTTGGATGATCCTTTGAGAATCTTAATTCACTTGGAGGCACATATTCCTCTCTTTCTTCTTCTCTTTCTTCTTCTCTTTCTCCTTCTCTTTCTTCTTCTCTTTCTTCTTCATTTTCTCCAAGTTCTTCATCATCGTTCTCCACCGTGGGAAGGATTTCATCTTCGTTTCCTGTAATTTTCTTTTCTACACATGAAGCAAACTCATCAAACCTAACATGAATAGATTCTTCAACTATTTTAGTTCTTTTATTAAAAATTCTATATGCTTTACTCGTTGAAGAATAACCAATAAAAATACCTTCATCACATTTTTCATCAAATTTTCCTAAAGAATCTTTAGAATTTAAAATAAAACATTTACAACCAAAAACTTTGAAATAAGAAACATTTGGTTTTTTACTAAATATTAATTCATAAGGAGTTAATTTTAAAATAGGGCGAAGCATTACTCTATTAATTACATAACATGCCGTGCTAACCGCTTCAGCCCAAAAAGATTTTGATAATTTGAATTCAGATAACATTGTACGGGCTAATTCTTGAAGAGTTCTATTTTTCCTCTCCACTACACCATTTTGCTGTGGTGTGCGTGGAGCGGAAAATTCATGTTTAATTCCTAACTCCGTACAAAAAGAAATAAACTTTTCATTTTCAAATTCTCCTCCATGATCCGATCGTATGCGTTTAATTTTTAACTCAAATTCATTTTGGATACGCAAACATAATTTTGAAAATTCTGAAAAAGCATCGGATTTGGAGGTTAGAAATAAAGTCCAACAAAAACGAGAATAATCATCAATCAGTACAAATGTGTATTTTCTACCTCCTAAGCTAGAGATTCCAATTGGCCCAAATAAATCCATATGTATTAATTGAAGTGGCCTAGTGGTAGAAATAATGTTTTTACTTTTGAAAGATGATTTTGAAAATTTTCCTTTTTGGCAAGGCACACATAGTGGAGAAGATAAATTTCCATTTAATAAAGGTAATCCTTTAATTAATTTATCTTTTGAAAGTTTAGTAATTAACTTGGCACTAGTATGTCCAAGTCGCCTATGCCATAAATCTAATTCATCGTTTTTTGATAAAAAACATTTCAAAGTAGAATTTGAAAAATCTAGAAATTTAATCATATAAACATTATGACATCTTGGTGCGGTAAAAACAATTTCATTTGTTTTGGAATTAATAATTTTGCACAAATTTGTAGAAGATTCAAATAAAACATTTAAACCTTTATCACATAATTGACTAATGGAAATCAAATTATGTTTTAATCCTTCTACAAATAAAACATTAGAAATTGAAAAATTTTCGTTACCCACAACACCGATGCCGATGATTTTTCCTTTTCCATTGTCTCCGAATGTAACAACTCCTCCTTTCTTCATCTCCAGGCTAAGGAACTTCTCTTTATTGCCCGTCATGTGTTTTGAACAACCCGAGTCCAAGTACCACACGTCTTCTTTGTCCTTAGCCTGCCAACACACCTAGAAAGAGGAGGTAAGTAAAGATCTGGTTACCCAAGTGGTTCCACCCATGGTATAGGTAGAAGCCTTAGGTACCCAGATTTGTTTTATTTTACTCTTTCCTTCCTTCCAGCAAGAGTCCGTAGTGTGACCAAATCTATTGCATTTGGCACATGTAATGTATTTAGAAGAGTATAAATTTTTTGGACCTTTACTGGATGAGGATGCAGTATTTGATAATTCATTAATTTTAAAATTTTTAAAAGTAATTTTTCTGAACTTTTCACTGTCGCCGGCGACAGTGGTTGTCGCCGGGCGACAGCTTCCAGATGTGTATCCGAGCCCAAACCTTCCAGATCCATGGCGTTGGTATCCTAAGATCATATCCAGTGATCTTCGGCCCATTCCAAATTTTTTCATGGCTAGTGTTAAGTCATGAATCTGGTTTCTCATTTTTGTATTTTCGGATACAAGATATACGCATCTATTTTCAAAAGATTTCTTTTCCTCATGGACTTTGGAAATTGAAGATTTCAGATCTCTCTCTAAGATCTCATTCTTTTTAGTAAGTACTTTTATTGTAGAATGAGATTTGGAAAGAGATTCTTCAAGTTCACTAATTCTTCCCAAAAAGTGATCACACTCTTGACAAGAAATATCTCTTTTTCCAATAGTCTTAATTTCATTTAACAATTTTTTGTTTTCTTTAAGTAAAATTCCATTTTCAGATTTAAGAAGATCATTATCTTGTAAACTCTTTTCAAAAAATTTGCAAGTCGTTAAAAATTCAGAATATAATTCATCATAGGTTGGAGGAGTTACCTCAGTGTCGCTTTGGACACTGCATTCGTCATCAGATATGACGCTCTTTCCCATTAAGCATATGTTGGCCTCCTCTTCTTTACTTGAGTCTGAAATGCTTCCATCCTCAGAAGTAGTATCATCCCATGTTTCCGCCTTCAACACTTTCTTCGATCCTTTGTGCTTCTTTTCTTTAATTTCTTTCAAGTACTTTGGACACTTGCTTCGAATGTGTCCTAACTTCTTGCAGTGATAGCACTCCGGTGGCGGTCTCTCTTCCTCCTCATCGCCTTCCTTTCCCTTTTTCTTCCTAAAAGTCTCCTTCTTAAAATACTTTTTAAACGAATTCCTTCTCTCCGGATTTTTCATAAATTTTCTAAACTTTTTGACAAATAAGCTCTCCTCATCTTCTTCATCCTCCTCAGAATCACTAGTTTCTTCCTTCTTAGATTTTAGAGCCAATCCCTTCTTCCTTGGCTCCATATACTCTTGTTGTTGAATTCTTAATTCAACTTCATGAGTTTTCAAATTTCCAATAAGGCTCTCTAATTTTAAAGTCTTAAGATCATGTGACTCGGAAATTGCAGTCACTTTAGGATTAAACTTCGGGGGAAGTGATCTTAAGATTTTTCTTACCAAATCTCCATTTGAGAAAACCTTTCCTAGCACCTTTGAGTCGTTCACGATTTTTGTGAATCGTGTGTACATCGTATCAATCTCTTCATCTACCTCCATTTTGAACCTTTCAAATTCAGACTCCAGTTGAAATAGCTTTGAATCCTTTACCTGCGAAGTACCTTCATGAGTGATTTCTAACAAATTCCAAATTTCAAAAGCAGTGTTACAAGCACAAACTCTATTAAATTCAGTGCGATCCAGTGCGCAAAATAAGGCATTCATGGCTTTTGCATTGTTCTTACATTTTAATTTGTCATTATCATCCCACTTGTCTTTGGGTTTATCCATAGTTACTTCTCCTACAATATATGTTGGAGAAGTGTAACTAGATTCTACCATATTCCAGACTTCTATATCTAGCGCAATTAGAAAACAACGCATACGTGTTTTCCAATAATTGTAGTCTGTGCCCGTGAAAAGTGGTGGCCTACTAATTCCTTGCCCCTCAACGAACGCGTGATCGTTGTGCGCCATTACTCCCGGTGGTAAAACCGTTTTGGAGTAACCTGGCTCTGATACCACTTGTTGGATCGTATGACGCCCTTAGAGGGGGGGGTGAATAAGGGTGTGTCTAAAAATAATTTTTTGACTTAGTAATTTTTTAAAGAGATTTTACTTCACTAAAATATTACTTACAAATATTTTCAAATCAATGCAATTCAAGTATTAAATCAAAACACAAATTTCCAAGATAAAGATTATGCCATCAAATATGTAATTAAAGGAAAAGACATAATTATATTAATCAAGAAATTTTGAGAACAATAGAAATGATCTTAACAATGCTTAAGATCAAGGCACAATGATAATATGTAAATACAATATTTTTGATTTACCAATCCTTCTCACAAGGATCGGAAGGCTATCGCTTGTCTTTCCCAAGACCAAGCCCAAGCCTATCCTCTAGATCTTCCCAAGATCTAGACGTAGCACACGAGGCCACGATTTCCCACCAAGCCACGCAAGGACTTGGACGCTCCACACAAGGAAGCGATTTTCCCCTAAGCCGCGCAAGGACTTAGACGCCGCACGCAAGACGACGATTTCTACAACGATTACAAAATGAAAAGTGAATGAATGAAAATACAATATGAAAAACCCCCTTTAGAATTTCTGGACCAAAACAGCGAAGAGCCCTTGAGAAAGTCTCCTTGGAATGCGTGTACAATCTTCGGCTTCGCTCTCGCTTTTCTTCTTCAAGGATGGGGATTTTCGTTCTCTGGAGCTCTCTGGATCATAACACTCAGGAAGGAGGCTTAGAGAACTGAAGTGCACGATTCCACGAAGTTTGAGCCCTTTTTATAGAAAAGAGCTGTCGCCGTCCGATACCTTCTGTCGCCGAAATCCGATAGCTCCAGAGGCTGCCACGTGTCCCACTAAAACGAAGTTTCTGCGTCGTGTTGAAGTCGTGGTTGAGACGTGGGATGTCGGATATCCGATAGTACTGTCGGATATCCGATAGCCAAGGTAACCGCTGCTCGTTCTGGCGTTATCGGAAGATCGTGGGCTGTCGCCATCCGATAGTGATATCGGAAATCCGATAGCTCTTAACCGCTGTGTGGTAACTGCTGCACGTCGTGGCGTTATCGGAAGATCGTGGGCTGTCGCCATCCGATAGCGATATCGGAAATCCGATAGCTCTTAACCGCTGTACGTGAATAAATAAGCAGGCTGTCGGAAATCCGATAGGGCTGTCGGAAATCCGATAGCGCAAAATTCTGGAAAGTGTCATTTTGCTCCAAATGAAACCATGATATTCTTGCACCTGCTATCTGCACACCATTAAATAAAAATAGGATCAAATACATCCGGGATTTGTTATTCTCAAACCGGACGAGTGCGGAACGCATGCTCCAACAAGTACGCTAGATGGCTTTTTAATAGTAATATTCCAAACTTTTTCATCTAAGGCCTTAAGAAAATTTTTCATTAATATTTTCCACCCATTATAATTTTCACCCATAAATAATGGTGGTGATAATACTTTTTCATTTATATTAAAATTTTCCCCACTAGTAGAAGCAAGATCATGATCAAGAGGCGCCATTATTCCCGGTTGTTAAGCCGATTTGGAATATCCTTGCTCTGATACCAATTGTTGGATCTTACGGCGCCCTTAGAGGGGGGGTGAATAAGGGAATAAAATTCTTTCTATAATTTTCAAGATAATTACTAAATTGTTTTATAATGAAGGAGATTGAAATAAACAATTTAGATTTAGAATTGAAAACTTAGAACACAATATAATAGAGATTACGCCAAATGATACAAATCAAGTAAACACAAAAGTGACATGATTATATATATGAAAAAGTGTTTACATAAATTTGATTTCTATATCGCTAGAAATCGGAGGCGTACAAATGTAAAATTCTTTTTGTTTACCAATCCTTCTCCCAAGGATCGGAAGGCTATCACTTGTCTCTCCCTAGACCAAGCCCAAGCCTATCCTCTAGATCTTCCCAAGATCTAGACGTAGCACACAAGGCCACGATTTCCCACCAAGCCACGCAAGGACTTGGACGCTCCGCACAAGGAAGCGATTTTCCCCTAAGCCACGCAAGGACTTAGACGCTCCGCACAAGGAAGCGATTTTCCCTACCAATACAAAGTAAAATGTATATAAATGAAAATACAAGATAAAATAAGAACTCCCTAGAAATTTAGATCTCGGAAAGGAAGGTTGAAGCCTCGAGATGATCCTTGATGTAGAAGCGCGTCCGATCTCGTCTTCAATTTCAAACCTTCTCAGCATAAATGGGAGTTCATGAGGTTCTGGAGCTCTCTGGATGGAATGCACTCAGGAAAGGACTTAGAATCTTTAGTGGTTGAAATGCACGAACACAAGGTGTCAATTTATAGAAAATCGCTGTCGGAATTCCGACAGTGGCTGTCGGAATTTTCCGACAGCGCAAAACTGCCGGTCGTGGTGCTGTCGTGGGCAGTTGTTGTAACCTCCGAGCTGTCGCCTGGGCGACATCGATGTCGGATTTCTGACATCTCAAAACTGCTTTTCGTCGTGCTGCCGTGGGGGAAAGTAGTTGTAACTTCTCTGCTGTCGCCTGGGCGACATTGACTGTCGCCTGAGCGACATTGACTGTCGCCTGGGCGACAGTGACTGTCGCCTGGGCGACATCTCCTCTTCATTTTTTCCATCCGAAACTTCTCCAGACTGTAGATTGAGTCGTTCACATCTCCGAAATGGGGTGGCACATTCCGTAACTCTTCCTGGATTGAAAGTTATGGCCATTTTAAGATCAGCACACAAAACTCATCCAACCTGAGACTTGTCGTTCTCGGATCATGCCCATGAACGAGGACTTGTCTCCTCATTGAACCTATACAACCTGGCCACTATAAACACACAAAAGACTAGATCAAATACAACACGGTATTTGTTATTCTCAAACCAAGAGATGCGGAAAGCAAGCTCCAACAAAATCTTGTCTTGATTGTAATGATATTAAAGAAAAATTTAAGGAACTTGAAAAAGAAATTATTTTTATAAGAGAACAAAATGAAAAATTATGTTTAGAAAATTCATCTTTAAAAATTAATTGTGCTAAGTGTAAGGACTATGAAATTGAAATAAAAGAGATGGATGAAACATTTGATGAATATAGAAACAACTATCAAGATCATATTGACTCTATTGTCTCTACTCTTAAAAATAGCACAACAGCTTATAATAAAGCTAGGCATAATCTAAAGATAAAGAATGATGAATTAAAATCAAAAATCAACTTGCTTATGAAAATTATAAATACAAATTCAAAACATACAAATTTAGAATATCAAGCAATATCTAAAAGGAAGTTAAATACAAATATAAATATCTTAACTAAACCTAATAATGGGAATAAGAAACAAAATGTTTTTGCATATCAAAAACCAAGTCATCATTATTTACAAAATCATGTTTCTCCCAACTTAAAATTGAAATTACACAAATTTCCTATAAATGATAATTTCAATTATAATCTTTAAAGGAAAGAAAATCATCATGGAAATTGGATAAATAAGAATAATATTAAACTAATGTTTGAATGGCGGCCAAAAGTTAAAGATGAAACATAAACTCAAATCAAAAGGGCCCATTCAATCATATCTCCCCAAAAGAAAACACGATGTATTTGGGTACCCAAAGGAACCGTCACTCCCGGTCCTCTTTGGATACCTAAATCTCTTATTCATTAGTATCCCATCATTTGCATGAAGTAGAAATCAATTAAAATGAAATACACAAATTTCTACTTCATGATGTGCTTTAATGTCTTTTCTATCTTTTTCTTTTTGTGTTCCTTTTAAACTATCATGCCATGGTCATCCTATATAGTATTGGAAATATGATTTTATCTCATAAAGCTTAATGAGTTTATAAATCATTTTTGATCAAAATTCAAAATCATATTTTTATTTTGATGACCTATCTTTTATTATTATAAAATATCTTATATTATCCATATGAATCAAACTCTAAATTTGCTATAAGATATTTCAAATTAAATCCGGTTATTAGGCTATTAAGATTCTTAGCCTTCACCAACAAGTGGTTGAGTGAAATAACTTGATCTAAAAGAAAATTCAAGATTTAAATAAAAGCTCAACTTTCAATATGGGTGTCATTGTTCACAATAAAAAATTATATTGTGTTCTCTCCTTGATGTCAAACATGATCTAAACCATCACTATTGTTCACCTATCAAAAAATCACATATATATATTCAAAATTCTTAAGGAAAATCACTAAAATGTGTTGAAAGAAGTTATCTTCATAATGAATATTGAATTCACAAACATCACCATGATCTAGTGATATCTTTTGCTAAACATCTCTAAAATCATAATTCATATCAAGAATCATCTATAAACAACTATCACAAATTATATGATAACAATTGACATTATAATTGTTTACCATGGTTGGTGTTATGGTATATTATGTGTGTATTGTGATTTATTTCTAGTTTAGACCTTTGAATTATTTTGATATCAAATCAAATAGAATTGTCACTTCATTCTAGGTCTCTAAGTTGAAACACAATCAAACTTTGGCAAAACATTAATCTCAAATTTATCGTACTAACATTGACACCTAAAGAATATTTATATCTATGTTAGGTTTTATATGTCAGGGCATATCCATGTTACTATTTGCGTGAACATTACTCCTTGTTCACCGAAACCATGCATATTTGATTTGTTCAAACATGATATCTTGGGTTTTCATTTCCTATTTTTTTAAGTTATAAGCACAAGTCTTTAGAAAAGTCAAAATGAAAACATAAGTAAATATATCTCATGCAATGATTATTTTGTCAAGTCATATAAGAAATCGCTTATGTTTCATGCAATTTGGACCATCCAAAACATCTCCTAAAAATCTGCAACTTCGGCATGGAACTACTATTGGGACACCTAATCAAGACCACCAATCAAAATTTCTAAAATCCTAAAAAATCGTTCACTGTCTCCCGCGCTAGCGCTACCGCAGGCGCTAGCGTCCATGTTCATTTTTTTGTATTTTTTAAATTTCTAAAAATCCCTTAAAATATATAAATCTATATTTTCTACTTAGTTTTGCACTTCTGTGTTTCTTTATTTTTTGAAAAATCAAATACAAAACTACAAAAACCAAATTACAAAAAATATGTTTTGTTTTTTCGCTTGTGTTGTTTCCTTTATTTAAAGTTCATCTTTATGCAAAAATCAAATATAAAAATTACAAAAGCAAAAATTACAAAAATATGCTTTTATTTGTAAAAATCAACTACAAAAATATAAAACAAAACAAAAACAAGTATCAAAATTTTTCTTCTGAACTTAACTTTTCTATGTATCTTGCGAAAGGGTGATTTGGGCTATCATCCCATCATATCACCTAGTACCGGGCGAACCTCTCACAAGGTAGCCCTCGGGAAGTCCAAGATCAATTTTATAAGTTCAAACTTTAAATAAAAATTATTTTTCAAAAATATCTGTATGGACTTTATTGTAAAAATCAAGCATGAGTTAATCTATTATTCAAAACTTCTATAATGTTGCAATTTATCTTTTCAAACTACTTTGAACATTGTTTTCATCATGTTTAGATATGTCTATTAATATGTGCATAAATTATATTGAAAAAGTTGTGTAGAACTATGCGTAGCATGCCTCTAAGTATGAGTAATGTTTTATGTTTGATAATAATCGCAATTCACTCACTTATTTTGGCATTGTCTACTTATGTGTTTAATCTAAGAATGTTTGTGTATATTTTGTAATAGTACAATGAATTAAAATTGCACAAGTATCTTACCTACACAACCTTTATTTGCACTTTTAAAAGTTAAGAAAACTGGTTATCTTTTTCATAAATTATATTGGTTTGCAAAACAAGTGTATTCGGAGAACTTTGTACAAAACAAAATCATAAAATAAAGTGACAAAGATAACTCCACCAAGCACTACTTGAACCTCCTGATAAGTCTTAATAAGCGTTGTGAGGTTGAGCACCTTGGAAAGAATAATAAAGTATCTTGTGCAAACCATAACTTTCTTTCAAAATAAAAACCACTTATTCTTAAGTACACCGGATCACAATAAAAATCAATCTTGAAGAATAAAACTATGTGATCCCCCAAGCACTACTTTGCACCCTGATAAGTCTTGATGAGCATTGTGTGTGCAGAGCACCTTGGTAGTTGTACATTTTTCTTTGTGCATTGAAGTGAGTAGAAGTAAAATTATTTGTGTTTTATTGTGCTCTTTACTTTACATATAACTTGTATTTTTGATTAAAACATTTGTTTACTCTATTCAAAATACACTTTTATGCACATCATTATCTTCCATAACACTTCTTCTCAAGAGTATTGGATCCTAATGCTAATTATATACTACTCTTTATTTATGAAATGCACTAGATAACATAGCATGCTTTCTACAATGTTTGGTATGTTTTGAAATTGTGATTTAAAGTAACATTGTAGTAATCTCTTTTTGATAAGATTATTTCATGCTTGGTTACTGTATTGTCAAAACAAAAGTTTAAAATGCAAAATGATTTACAAAAACATCTTCTTTTTGAAATTGAACTCATATATCTTTTTATGAACCATCATTGATTACCATAAGATGTTTTTTTGTACTTCTATATGTCTTCCGCATCATAACCATATAATTGTTTTACCTTGCACTTTAATACTTATTTAAAATCTTTCATCTTGTGTGCATCATCACTTGAATCTTCAAATTCCTTTCTTGCAACAAGTGGTAGACTTGCTTGGTAAACTTTATATTGGTTGAATTTTTTTTGCTTATAACTCTGATCTAGTTCTATTCTAAACACTCCTCCAACAAATGAAATATTGCTTATAAAACATCTCTTTTTAACTTAAACTCTTATTTAGTATTATGATGTTTCTTTTTCGAAATCTTCCGCAATACTCAAACTCTGATTCATTCATGAATTTCAATATAGCTATGTGAGTTTTATTTCAAAAATTCAAATAAAAATATAAACCCATATGCTATGATATTTCCCATTAGATTTAAATGCTTAATGTTTCCAATAATTGTTATCCATGACTTCATTTCTCACCATAGCGGGGGCGTAGGGTTGTAGACATTAGATAACCTTATCTCTAGTCATGTCTTGTCCTTAACCGGGGAGGGTTCCAGTGGGGCCTTGCGAGGCACTGGGGGAAAAGAGTGCTAGGTTAAGTTTCTGTCTAGTGTTTGCATATGGGATTAACACCCCAACCTACGACATGTTTGCAGCTCCTCATGCCCATCCGTCACTTAGTACGGGGCTAGGGTGTTGACATATTGTCTGGGTAGATTGGTTACTTGGAAATCATGATTTTTGTAGGCTTAAAACTCTTATTTAAAGGGAAAATCATTATTTTTTGCTAAACTCTGATTTATAAAAGGGGGAGAACTACAAACAAAAGGGATAAAATAAGTCATAACTCTGATCATTTTCAATGAAAGACAAGTCTAAAACTCCTTATCATTTACTTAAAAAGCTCGATCATGCCTTCTCTTTCATTTACACATATTTAGTGCTTTGTTTCCCTACCCACTTTTGCTAATAACAAAGGGGGAGAACTAACATGATAAAATGCAAAAGGGGGAGAACTAACAATGATAAATGTATCCCGCTATCATAAACCCAACATGACAAATTCAGTTGATATCATACATATTAAGGGAGCATTCACATAGGGGGAGCATATATTTAGGGGGAGCAATTCTAAATGCTAAAATCAATAATCATCCTAAAGTCATCACTCTCACACACACACAAGTATAGTCTCATCATGCTTATTTATTAATGCTTTGATTTATCATTAATGGATTTGTTATTATCAAAAGGGGGAGTTTGTTGGAACACGGTCTTCCGCATCTCCTAGGTTTGAGAATAACAAATCCTATGTGTATTTGATCTTGTGTGTTCAAGTGTGCAGGTTAACATAGTCCACATGACTCAAGGAGTACTCATGATGTCTGCCCCCAAAATTGAGGCCAAAATTCGAACAAGCTCACTAGCGCCGGCGGTAGCGATAGCGCCCGACGCTAGCATTGATTAGCTCGATTCCGGCGGCATTTTTAGAAGGAGCTAGCGCCCGGCGGTAGCTACTAGCGCTGGCGGTAGCATGGCGCACAAGAGGCATAGAGCAAATTGTTGCCACGGATGGGAGATTCGGCTGTGCAAGATCATTCCTAATCCGGGCTAGCGCCGGCGGTAGCGCTAGCGCCGACGGTAGCGTGAAGGCTATAAATTGGATGCTTTGGCTCCAAATTCTTCATCCTCCTCCAATCCCAAACTCCAGAGCTTCGTGCCACAGCAGAGAGAGGAAGATTCAGAGCGATACTCCCACAATTCCATAAAGCCTTAAGGAGATCCGTGGAGAAGATTTCAACACGCGTCATCATCATGACGAAAGGATGCATCGACTACGATCATACTCTGCGGGCCTTCGTCCACTTCTCCAAGAGATCCACATATAGGGAGTTTTTATATTATTGTCTTTTCATTTCATATCTTTTCTGTAAACGGTAGTGAAATCGCCTCGTGTTGGCGACTAGGTCTGGGGTAGGACTTAGGGCTGAAATTCGCCTCGTGTTGGCGACTAGATCTAGGTTAGGTCTAGGGGGTGCTCGAGGCCTTTCTAGGGATAGATCGGCTAGAGCGGCTTGAGGCCGTATCTGGGGAGAGATCGGCTAAAGCCAACCGGTTCGTGGGGATACGAGTCGGTATAGAAAACGAAAAAGAATTTTTATTAGTCGCCTCCGATTTCTAGCGTCATTGAAATCAAGTTTTGTAAAACATTATTTGATATTAATAAAGCATATCTCTTTATTATTGTTTTACTTGATGTCTCTTTATTAATCTTGCAATATTCCGAAGCTTTTCTAAATATAATCTAAAGTTTTTGAAAACCCTTATTCACCCCCCCCCCCTCTAAGGGCACCGACCGACCCAACAAAATACACACTGTGTTTGACGTCTCATTACTTAAACCCTATGTCGGAAATCCAAATCAACATGTAATTTAGTTACCACCACTCAGTTGGAAGAATAATCCTCTACAACAACCTATGGCTGTCATCAACTCTCGCTGAATCCTTCGACAAGGATGGGAAATACCTCAAGCCCTAATCCAATGGCAAGGGTTACCCCTTGCGGACGTCACTTAGGAAGACGTGTCATCCCTGGAAAATAGTCATGAGATACAAGCAGATCTACACCAACACAAACTAAATCTGGACAAAGAAATACTAAAGCAAACATGGGGGCAGAAGAAACATAGAGGAAATCGCAGAAAGAAAATTTCGAGCAAACATCAGAAGGCAAAAATCGAGAAAACACTTCAAAAAATCCAGAAAATGCTCCAGAAAATAGCTCAGATCCAGAAAACTTCCCAGAAATCAAACGCCATCACAGAGAAATAGTAGAGAGTGCAGATCAAGTGAAAGTTACCCAACAATCTAGATATAGGGTTGAAACACCGAGTTACAACCTCAAAGACCCTCTAGCATCTGTCAGCATGTCTTTCCACACATCATCGACTGCCATCTACAAATGTTTCAATCAGATCTGCGAAGAAAGCGTGCAGAAACTTACTCTCTCCAAACCCTCCCTCTCAGAACCGCGGGAGAGTCAAATGTGAGAAAACGCTGAGGGCAGCATTTTTAAAGGAGAAGTGATTGTTAGGGTTCATATCGGATGACCTCAGATATAAGCATTAAGATCCAACGATCACAAAGCATCCAACATCGATCATCCTCCAATGAAAGATATTCATCATCGACTCATCGAACGGCAGAGGCAATCATCATCCATCCAATGGGAGAAAGCGTTCAGGCCTTCCCAAGGCAGATCCAACGACGGACATTGATCCCTCTTTATTATTTGTTAAATACAATTGTTTATTCAATGTAACGGTCAGATTTGCGATCATTAAGCCCAACGGCATAATTCCAGTACTTATATATAGATAAGCAAATGTAATAAAAGTTAAGGAATGATTAATGCAAGGTTCTGTTTTCGTCTCCCGCATCCTACTGTTCTTTTCCTCCCTCCCAATCACCTCTTTGGTCATTCGTCTAGGTTACCGGATCTTCTCCGGCAGGATTGTAACAGTTACCTGCACAGACAAACAGAACAACCAACACTCCAACACCAGAACAACCACGAGATCTACCATTATTTACAAGGAAAAATACAACACAAAAAAGGACAGATCTACAACAGATATCAGGAATAACTCCCGATACCAGGGCTCCTCCACGATCCCTCCCAGATATGGATGTTCCTATACTAGGGGAGCGGGGTGACGACAATACCACTCAAGATTCTATTGATCCAGCCATTCAGACTACAGCTACGTCATCCAAGGAAGGAGACACTACCCCCTTCAACATTTCTTCACCAGAGGATGTTCCTCCGCGCAGATCGCAATGGGTTCGCCGACTCTTTCATGGACTGCAGCTACCCCATCCAAGGAAGGAGACACTGCCCCCTTCAACATTTCTTCACCAGAGGATGTTCATCTGCGCCGATCGCAATGGTGTTGGCTTTGTTTTATTGACTTGGTCAACATCTTTTATTGTATTTTATATATTTTGTATTAAGTGAAAAGGAAGAGAGAGAGGAGAGCATTAATTATGGAGAGAGAATGTAAAGTTTTTTTGTTGCCTATAAATAGGCATGTTCCCCTTTGTATTTGTAGCGTTGGCTGGAATAGAAAAGTTTGGATTTTTTTCGGTAGAAAACTAGAGAGAGAGGGAACTAGTAAGAGAAAGCTTTTATTTTTATTTCCCACAGGAATACCAGCCAGCTTTCTCTCGCGATAGTGAGCTCGCCATTTTTCCGCGCAAGCCCTCTCGCCAGCCACCTCCCATAGTAGATCTCGCCTGGAGGAGTCTCTCCCTTTCATTCTCGCGTGGAGGAGCTCGCATGCCAGCGAGCCCGCTGCCCACTCGCCACCAGCCGGAGCAGCGCGCCTAACCTGCGGGGCAGCCATCTCGCCGAGGTTGGTAGTGCTGGCATAGGGTAGTCGGGTGGATCTCGCTCGGGTAATGAGGTGATGTATCTCGCCGGAGTTGGAGTGCTCGCCGGAAGTGTTGCTCACTGAAGAAGGTGTAGGTGCTCGCGTGGACTGTGTCTCGCCGAGAAGTAGGAGTTGCTCGCCAGTGTACTCGTCGGGGTTGTGCTCGCAAGAAATTGTGTTTGCAAGTGGTGTGCACGCCGATTAGTGTGTGTTCAGACAAGTGGTGCTCGACAAGTTAGCAGAGGCAAGGTAGCGTGGCCGAGTGCACATATACGATGCTTCCAACAAGTGGTATCAGAGCTAGGTTCCAAACCTTTGCGGTGACTCGGAAGGTTTGAGGAGTAGGAGTGATGGAGACAAGCGGAGCAATGCCGGGGCAAGTCCTCAAGTTGACAAAAACAAATTATGGGAATTGGAGTATACAGATGTGAGTGCTACTCGCCTCCAAGGAGTTGTGGGATGTAGTGGAGAATGGGTATGAGGAGCGCACTGCTGCACTAGAGGCGACGTTGACTAACGCCCAGAAGACAACACTTAGAGAGGCAAGGAAGGCGGATAAGAAAGCTTTGTTCTTGTTGTATCAAGGGGTTGACGAAGCAACCTTTGAGAAGATCTCAGACGCGAGGACCTCTAAGGAAGCATGGGAGGTGTTGCAACGCTCCATGCAAGGGGTTGAGAAGGCAAAGAAGGTGAAGTTGCAGTCCCTCCGTGCAGAGTGATGCGTTATTTCGGTAATGCTAATTAGCAAGCGCGAAATGCGATACGACGGCAGTGCACCGGTCGCTCAAGTAATAAAATAGGGAGGAACTCCCCGAATATCGTTCTCTAAGGACCGCAAGTTGGGTAGTACGATTTGCTCAAACCAGGAAATCAGTTAAAAGGATTAATAAGAAACAAAGGGGGGTTGTGATTTGGGTTCCTAAGCTATTGCAGAATGAAAAGAAATGCGGGTCGAAAAGCACCGCTTCGCAACGTGTGGGTGAGTGCAGCGGCCGCGATGTCGCGCTTCGGTAAGCGGGTGGAGTGGCCACAGTGCGGGGTTCGTGAGGGTCGTACTCACCTCTTCGCAAACATCACCACTAGCAATCGCTAAGTGGCTTCACACACAAGCAACCTAGGCTATCAAAACAACAAACAAGGGCTATTCTTGCCACTGCATCAACATTGGACATGAACACAAGCAATAATCCTTAAGATTAACTTAACAAGTATTCATACAACACATAAACAAGTACAAGCATCAAGGGTTAGAGAGGACCACAAAGAAGATGTCACCACGTCTTGGGTTCACGGCCGGAATGAGAGGTTGTCGGGCTCTCTCCAGGCTCGACCCTCAGATGGCGTGCTAACTCGAAGGAGGATGTCACCGCTCCAACGATCTTCAGCGCTTCTATGGTCTCCTCAGCGAGGAATGCTTGAGCTAGCGGTGGCGGAAACTTGCAAACACTCTCGGATGGAAGGATGATGAAGGAGATCGCGGGAGATGGTCTCCTCTTGCCTCCTACAGTGGAAAGGGTGAAAATGGCGGGATTCCCAACCTTTCCCGCGAGGGGGATCGAGCTCTGTCCCGTCACACTGATGGCAACAACAATTCCTACTTAAGTACTAAACAGGCAGAAAAATGGTCACGCACGGTCGAACGCACGACCGTGCGTAGACCGTGCGTTAATTAATGATAAAAATGGCGTGAAGACGAAGCTATGCCGCCCGTGCGATTTACTCACACACGGGCAAATCCGTCCGTGCGTCAAAACGCACGAACAAATTCAGATACGTCTTAAAACAGCAGAAACAGGAGACCGTGCGTTTTACTCACGCACGGGCGATTCCGACCGTGCGTCAAAACGCACGAGTAAACTCGGATTGCCAGTTTTCTGCCCAGATGAGAGCGCACGACCGCAGCAGACCGTGCGTCAAGCAAAACACACGACCCCGCGTTTCACACAGTTATGAAATCTGGGAGAAAACTGGATACAAGACAATCCGGCCACCTGCACACAAGAAAATCAAGCTGGGAATACACCTCCAGCACCAGATAAACATAGAGAAATGGAAGGGGAGAACCATGTGCTTACCCCCAATAACAAGGAGCGCAATTGCACACCGAAATGGTCCTAATTGCGCACCTAGCAGGGAATAGTGAATATGAATGAAAACGTGCCTAAAGTGTGGTGCAAAGACTAGATAATCGGCCCAGATGAGTCCATAAATATATATATATATATGGGACTCATCACACCCCCAGACTTAACCATTTGCACGTCTCGGGCAAATTACTCAGCCCTCCTGTCGGAACAATTGGATGTTAGTGTGAGTGTGAGCGGTAGAGAACAATGCGAAGTCGAATGCGCACGTGCATAGAAATATATTAGAACAGAATTAAACTCAAGATTATATCTAACTATTTCTAGAACAGTAGTTTGAAATTCATTTTACTTGGATGGTGAATCCTGGTGAATCTTTCGGTCGCGCAAAAAGGGAAAATAGCATACTAATGAGTAAAGTATTACTCGAATCGAAGCTCGGGACAAACTCTTAAGAAATCCATCAAAGTCGGTGTCCATAGGCTTGCACGTTCACACTCTCTCTACTGCATGAGACGACTCGTATCTAAAATCAATAGGACTTATGGGTTAGAATTGGGCTTAGGTTGAGTATAGGCTAGGTAAGTAGAAGGACGATGGGAATCGCATTCAACACAACCTGAGCACTCAAGAGAATTACAATCACCAATACAAAATTTTCAAGAATTACACAACACCCCCAGACTTCAACTGAACACTAGATGCGTGCTAAGCCAAATATAAATTGAATTTGCCGAGAGAATATTATTTTTGCACTACTTTTTTTTTTCTTTTCTTTTCTTTCTTTTCTTTTCTTTTCTTTCATTGACAAAATTGTTGGAACATGCGTTTCGCACTCCTCCGGTTTGATAATAACAAAGTCCCGTTTGTATTTGATTCTATTTTTATTAATGGTGTGCAGGTAACAGGTATGAGATGTTCACATTTCTGCTGGAGCTAAATTTGAATGTGGGAAAATTGCACTGTCGGAAAATTCCGACAGCCGCTGTCGCCCAGGCGACAGCAGAGAAGTTACAACTACTTCCATCCACGGCAGCTCGACGAAAGTCAGTTTTGAGCTGTCAGAATTCCGACAGCGATGTCGCCCAGGCGACAGCTCGGAGGTTACAACAACTGCCCACGACACCACCCACGATCGGCAGTTTTGCACTGTCGGAAATCCGACATCGATGTCGCCCAGGCGACAGCTCGACGGTTACAGCAACTGCCCGCACGACGCCACTCCAGTGGCAGTTTAACGCTGTCGGAAAATTCCGACAGTCACTGTCGCCCAGGCGACAGCGATTTTCTATAAATTGCCTCCTTGTGTTCGTGCATTAAAAGCTTTGAGAATTCCAAGTCCCTTCCTGAGTGCATACGAACCAGAGAGCTCCAGAACCTCTTCAACTCCCATTTGTGCAAAGAAGGATTGAAGTTTGAAGACGAGATCGGGCGCGCTTCTACATCATCGATCATCTCGAGGCTTCAACAATCCGTTCAGAGATCTGATCTTCTAGGGAGTTGTTCTTTTCATATTGTATTTTCATTCACATACTTTTCATTTTGTATTGGTAGAGAAATCGCCGTCTTGCGTGCGGCGTCTAAGTCCTTGCGCGGCTTAGGGGAAAATTGCTTCCTTGTGCGGAGCGTCCAAGTCCTTGTGTGGCTTGGTGGGAAATCGTGGCCTTGTGTGCTACGTCTAGATCTTGGGAAGATCTAGAGGATAGGCTTGGGCTTGGTCTTGGGAAAGACAAGTGATAGCCTTCCGATCCTTGGGAGAAGGATTGGTAAACCAAAATTGTAGAATTTTTTATTAACATAATTGTGCCTTGATCTTAAGCATTCTTAAGATCATTTTTATTGTACTCAAATTTCATGATTAATATAATTATGTCTTTTTCTTTAATTACATATTTGGTGGCATAATCTTTATCTTAGAAATTTGTGTTTTGGTTTAATACTAAAGTTGCATTGGTTTGAAAGTATTTATAAGTAATTTTTTAGTAAAGTAAAATCTCTTTAAAAAAAATTACTAAGTAAAAATTAATTTTTAGACACACCCTTATTCACCCCCCCCCCCCCCCCCCCCCCCCCCTCTAAGGGCGTCATACAATCCAACAAAAATGACATTTGTAAGTACAAAGAAAACGGCTCCTTTAGCTAATTCAAAACTGCCATACACAACAAAGATGACACAAAATGCGATCGAAAAAGAAATTTCTTTCAGCTCAAAGGTTGGTGTGAAAATAGGTTCGGGCGTATGGCTTTGGTTAAATTTTAGTGGGGCTAAACAAGGAGGAAGGGTAGGCTCAAGTGGGCTTGCAACGGTGATTATGCAGGTAAGGATTTCAAAAGCACAACCGGATCAAGAAATGGCTTATATCACATTTTATGACGAGTACTTCAACGCAATCGTTTCGAGAGTCGCCTAGTGCAAGTTCTAGCCACCGAGAAAGGTTGTCCTTCCTTCCGACCCTAGTAATAAGATACTACTAGTCTAGCTACACTCGACCTTATGCTACCGTTGGATTCACCAGATTCACCACTAAAGTAAAATAAATTGCAGCTACTATAATAGAAATAATTAAATTATAACTCTGAATTTAATTCTACTCTAATTGAATTTCTAGGCGTGACAGGAGCACTCGACTAGAGCACTACTCGAGTCAACATTTTTCTCTACTCCTCACTCATACGCTAATAATTTAATTCTTACGAGCGGGGAATCTCGCAGCGATACCCAATAAGTACGCGTGATCAAGTGCGCGTGAACTAGGTGCAAGTGTATGCAATATATGCAACAAAATACAAATCCTAACTAATCACATTCTAACATGCCATGCAAAGTGTGCGCACGTGCACCGATCACTCTCTCTCTCAGACTTGATCAAAACTAACTAAAATAACCAATTCAGAAATAAGTAAGAGAGGGGTAGAGTTGACCTATGCTCATATAAGAGCATGCCAGAAGTGCGGTAGTTCCAACATTAATATTTTTCATACTTTCCTCGTCCTCCACAAGGGAGCATTCGCCTACAATGTTAGCAAAACAGAAATAGTAGTGCATAGAAGGAATTAAAAAGCAGACGGAACCGGGTGGTTCCCATGGGTTGTCTCCCAAGAAGCCCTTTTGTTTAACGTCCTTCAAGGTGGACCAAATACCTGTATTAAAGTTCGATAGCAGCAGTTAAAGAGATTGTTCCAAACTAAAATAAGAACGACCAACACAGCAAAGAGACAAAATAGAGCACAAAATCAGACCGAAGAGGCAGCACAATCACAACCCCGAGACCCCATCACGCATCAGCTGTATGCTGATTTGTGGTGGTTCTCCCCAGCTATGCGAGATGGGAGAGAGGTTAAGGCTTTAGGGCCCAAGGAGGATGTCTCCCCCTTGCCCCTAACCTCTTCCTTCTCGCGTCGGAGGGCAAAAGAGCGTGCTTCACGCAGCAGTTTTTCTTGCCTCAGCTTTTCCACAGTTGGAGAGCGCCAACGTTGATGACTGGCAGAATTTCCCACCTTGGTGGTGGGTGGCGTCACTTCCGTTGCCGCTGTGACAACCGGATCAGCCCAATGGACCTGCTTAAAATGTTTACATTTGTTACTTTGACTCGGACACATTTTCATAAGGCACTTTGTTCCGCCTTCTCCCTCGTCATTCTGGTCACTTCCGTTGCCGCTGTCTTCTGCCTTCTTCCCCACTTCCGTCACAACTTGCAACTTCTCTTCTTTCTTTGCTCCTTCTAGCGATTCTGTTCTTTTCTCGGCTTCTGCATCACTAGATGGTTTCTCAGTAAAAACAAGGGGAGAGTGAATTACTGCTTCAGATACAATCTTGGGGCAAGTGGAGGGTGTCACCTTATAGGGTAAGACAACACACCCCTTAGAAAAGTCTAAGGTGGCACCGCTCTCTTTTAAGAATGATACTCCCAAGATGGGAGAGAATTGATTCAGACTTGGTCCCAAAACTTGGAAGTCGGCAACCACTACCGTCCCCTCGATTGTAACTTCCACATTCCTGACTTCTCCCTCAGCCTTAACTACAGTCCCATTAGCAAGCACTAGTGACTTCCGTTCATCCGTATCCATTTTAAGTTGCAGTTTAGCTACATCCTGCAAGGCGAGGATGTTGCGAGATGAACCGGAATCACATAAGGCTGTCATTTCAATATTGTTAATGGAGCATGAGACTACCAACTCACTTAGTTCACCAACTCCCGCGTCGGAGAGACTCTTCCCTTGGTTAATTGGATTTTTTTTGGCATTACTGGGAAGGTTCCCTTGCGCACGCTCGGTTAGCACTTGAGCCAGTTGGCCCACTTGCATCTCCAAGTTACGCATGAATGCGGTTTAGTTCACCATATTAGTCTTGGCGACTTCCATAAACTTTTCCATCAACTCTTCCAGATTACTTTTCTTAGGGACTGGGGCACCTTGATTATAACTCGACTGAGGCGGCCTTGGTTGACTTCCGGACGCTTGAGCATCGTATTGATGCTAGCCCGGTTGCCATCGTTTGCCTGCAGCATTTTGGTTCCATGAAAAATTGGGGTGATTTCTCACACCCGGATTATAAGCATTTCCGTAGGGTGCCCCCTAGCTTGATTTCCAACGAAATTTACAGATTCATTTAAACAAAGCTGAGAGAATTCACCTGATGGCTCGCTACCTGGGCACTCGTATGAGTGGTAACCACCGCCTCCAAATCCTTCACATTTAATGTTAGACGCGGGCGCAGCAACGGGAGGTAGTGAATCCACCACGAATAGTCCCCGAGCGCTTTTAGGCGCATTTCTCCCCGCAGTCCAGAATGTGGTGTGGGACGCGGTGTCTTGCAGAATTCTGAGAGCTTCCTCGGGCGAGTGGTTCATCAGGGTTCCTCCTGCAGCAGCGTCAATCATCGCCCGATGGTTGGGATCGATGGCGAAGTAGAAGGTCTCGACGATGTTCCACGGCCGGAGCTCGTGATTTGGGCATTTGCGCAGGAGGTCACCAAGACGCTCCCAAGCTTCTGCGAGGGTTTCCTGCTCAGCTTGCCGGAAGGTGGCGATCTCACGCTGAAGGCTCACAATCTTTTCCACCGGGTGGAATTTGGCGAGGAATTTGGACGCGAGCACATCCCAAGTAGCAGCAGTTCCTGGAGGGATAGAATGGAGCCATACCTTGGCTTTGTCACGCAATGAGAATGGAAATAGTCTCAACTTGACTGTTTCGTCAGTGATTCCAGCATACCGGAAGGTACCGCAAATGTCGGCGAACTCTGCCAAGTGAAGATGTGGGTCTTCACTGGACATCCCAGAGAACTGCGCGTTGTTACAGATGATGTTCAGGATGGCGGGCTTGATTTCGAACTGGTTGTTCCTGATGTTAGGCCCAAATCCTGGATACACACTCCCAGCTGTAGGAGTGGTGTAATCTCTCATGGTCCTAGGTCTCGACCTGACCACTTCATTCTCGTCAGCTACCTGACCCACGACCGGTACATTTCCCACTCCAGGTTCAGCCGGATTTCCATTAACATCCATAGTGGCAGCAGCACGGAGGCGTGCCCGCAAGGTACGCTCTATTTCAGGGTCAAATGCTGCGCACTCACCAGGATTTCTTCTATGCATACACCTTCTTCAACATAAAAAAAAATAAAAAAAATAAAAAGTCCTTAAAACGAATTTCCAAGAAGACAAAATCATACACGTTTGCAGTCCCCGGCAACGGCGCCAAAAACTTGATGCGCTATTTCGGCAATGCTAATTAGCAAGCGCGAAATGCGATACGACGGCAGTGCACCGGTCGCTCAAGTAATAAAATAGGGAGGAACTCCCCGAATATCGTTCTCTAAGGACCGCAAGTTGGGTAGTACGATTTGCTCAAACCAAGAAATCAGTTAAAAGGATTAATAAGAAACAAAGGGGGGTTGTGATTTGGGTTCCTAAGCTATTGCAGAATGAAAAGAAATGCGGGTCGAAAAGCACCGCTTCGCAACGTGTGGGTGAGTGCAGCGGCCGCGATGCCGCGCTTCGGTAAGCGAGTGGAGTGGCCACAGTGCGGGGTTCGTGAGGGTCGTACTCACCTCTTCGCAAACATCACCACTAGCAATCGCTAAGTAGCTTCACAAACAAGAAACCTAGGCTATCACAACAACAAACAAGGGCTATTCTTGCCACTGCATCAACATTGGACATGAACACAAGCAATAATCCTTAAGATTAACTTAACAAGTATTCATACAACACATAAACAAGTACAAGCATCAAGGGTTAGAGAGGACCACAAAGAAGATGTCACCACGTCTTGGGTTCACGGCCAGAATGAGAGGTTGTCGGGCTCTCTCCGGGCTCGGCCCTCAGATGGCATGCTAACTCGAAGGAGGCTGTCACCACTCCAACGATCTTCAGCGCTTCTATGGTCTCCTCGGCGAGGAATGCTTGAGCTAGCGGCGGCGGAAGCTTGCAAATGCTCTCGGATGGAAGGATGATGAAGGAGATCGTCGGAGATGGTCTCCTCTTGCCTCCTACAGTGGAAAGGGTGAAAATGGCGGGATTCCCAGCCTTTCCCGCGAGGGGGATCGAGCTCTGTCCCGTCACACTAATGGCAGCAACAATTCCTGCTTAAATACTAAACAGGCAGAAAAATGGTCACGCACGGTCGAACGCACGACCGTGCGCAGACCGTGCGTTAATTAATGATAAAAATGGCGTGAAGATGAAGCTACGCCGCCCGTGCGATTTACTCACGCACGGGCAAATCCGTCTGTGCGTCAAAACGCATGGACAACTTCAGATACGTCTTAAAACAGCAGAAACAGGAGACCGTGCATTTTACTCACGCACGGGCGATTCCGACCGTGCGTCAAAACGCACGAGTAAACTCGGATCGCCAGTTTTCTGCCCAGATGAGAGCGCGCGACCGCAGCAGACCGTGCATCAAGGAAAATGCACGACCGTGCGTTTCACACAGTTATGAAATCTGGGAGAAAACTGGATACAAGACAATCCGGCCACCTGCACACAAGAAAATCAAGCTAGGAATACACCTCCAGCACCAAATAAACATAGATAAATGGAAGGGGAGCACCATGTGCTTACCCCCAATAACAAGGAGCGCAATTGCACACTGAAACGGGCATAATAGTGCACCTAGCAGGGAATAGTGAATATGAATGAAAACGTGCCTAAAGTGTGGTGCAAAGACTAGATAATCGGCCCAGATGAGTCCATAAATATATATATATATATATAAATGGGACTCATCACGGAGTATGAAGTAACAAAGATGCAAAGCACCGAGAAGGTCGGTGACTTTGTGACCCGTCTGCGGACGCTCACAAATGAGATGAAGCGCAATGGGGAGACGATCGAAGATGTGAGCTTCATGGAGAAGTTGTTGAGATCTATGTCGAAGAAGTTCCGCCATATAGTGGTGGCAATTGAAGAGTCAAAGGACCTCAAGGAGATGGCCATGGATGAGCTTGTAGGCTCTTTGCAAGCTCATGAGTATAGGATGTTGCAAGATGACGAAGAAGTGAGTGGCTTAGGAAAGGCACTCCAGACCCAGTTGAACTTTGGGGAAAGTTCAGGAAGCGGAGGCGGTCAGCGTGGCCGAGGTCACCAAGGTAGAGGCAGAGGTAGAAGAGGAGGTAGAGACCAAGGAAGAAATCAAAATTTCCAAAGAGAGGCGGAGCGACCTCAAGGAGGTTGGCAAGAAGGAAGAGGCCGTGGAAGAGGCCGAGGAGATATGTCCCAAATCCAGTATTACAACTGTAACAAATTTGGGCACATGAGTTATGACTGTTGGGCGTCGAGGAAGAGAGAAGAAGCAAACCACTATGCCGAGGCTAGGAACAACACTGGCGCTGGAGATCCGATGATGTTCCTAACCTACCGAGGAGCGGAGGAAGGTAGAAATGAAGTGTGGTACCTGGACACAGGTGCGAGAAACCACATGTGCGGAGATAAGGAGATGTTCTCTAACCTGGAACCCAGTGGGGGTGAGGTTAGCTTCGGGGATGCGTCGAAGATCTCGCTGGAAGGAAAAGGCCTGGTAGTTGCGAAGCTGAATGGAGAGAAGGTTCACCTGAATGACGTGTTCTATGTGCCAGGCTTGAAGACTAACATTTTGAGCCCTGGGCAGTTGGTGGAAAGAAGCTACTGCGTCCAGTTGAAGGATGGGTCCCTGGCGATGAAGAACAGTCAAGGAAAGGAGGTAGTGAAGGTGAAGATGACGGCGAACCGTCTCTTTACATTGAAGATGGATACTCATGAGACGACATGTCTCGCGAGGATGGAGGAAGAAGAGGAAGCATGGCTGTGGCACCATAGGATGGGTCACTTGGGCTTCACAAGCTTGAAGTTGCTATCCCACTCCAGGATGGTGGAGGATCTACCTATGATCTCACCTCCGTAGAAAGTCTGCGAGGCGTGCACGAAGGGGAAGCAGAAGAGGTTGACGTTTGGAGGAAAGTCTCGGAGAGCGAGGAGACAACTTGAACTGGTTCACTCGGACATTGCGGGTCCGTTTGAGACCACCTCAGTTGGCGGAAGCAAGTACTACATCACCTTCACGGATGACTTCAGTCGGAAGTGTTGGGTATATTTTTTGAAGGAAAAATCTGAGGCCCTTGACAAGTTCAAGGAGTTCAAGGCGATGGCGGAGAATGAGAGTGGTCAGCCACTGAAGGTGCTGAGGACCGATAGAGGTGGGGAGTACACCTCTAGATTGTTTGATGAGTTCTGCAAGGAGAATGGGATTTATCACAGTTGACGGCAGCGTACTCACCACAGCAGAACGGAGTCGCGGAAAGGAAGAATCTCACCATCATGAACATGGCGAGGAGCATGGTGAAGGGCAAGGGGTTGCCAAAGATGTTCTGGGCGGAGGCAGTACAGTGTGCGATGTATCTACTGAACAGATGCCCCACGAAGAGTGTGAAGTTCATGACCCCGTTCGAAGCTTGGTGTGTCTGGAAGCCAAGTGTGAAGCACTTGAGGGTCTTTGGTTGTGTAGCTCATGCTCACGTCCCGGACCAGAGAAGGAAGAAGCTCGATGACAGGAGCGAGAAGTGCATCTTTGTGGGCTACGCTCCGGAGAGCAAGGCTTACAAGTTATACAACCCTGTGACGGAGAAGGCCATGGTCTCAAGGGACGTGGTGTTTGAAGAAGACAGCTGTTGGAGCTGGGATGAGGAGACAAGGAACAAGAAGGGGATGTTCTTTGAAGATGAGGAGGAAGGTGGTCATGAAGTAGGAGCTGAGGATGGTGGGGCTGAGCCACCATCACCACCTAGCGGACATTCAGGGGGAGCTTGCACTCCCAACTCAAGTGGAGGAAGTTATAGTGGAGCAAGCACTAGTGGAAGCAAGGATGGTCGTCCTCAACCTAGGATGAGGAGGATGAAGGAGATCTATGAGGAGACGACGCCGACACTTAACAATTTTTCTTAATATTGTTTGTTGGCAGATTGCGAGCCGCACTCCTACGACGAAGCTGTCCAGGAGAAATCTTGGAGGATGGCGATGGATGCTGAGATAGCCTCCATAAAGAAGAATGATACTTGGAGGTTGGTCGATCCACCAGCTGACCACAAACCCCTCGGGGTGAAGTGGGTCTACAAAGTGAAGAAGAACAAGGAAGGAGCTGTGGAGAAGCACAAGGCGAGACTCATCGTGAAGGGCTATAGGCAAGTCCAAGGAGTGGACTATGACGAGGTCTACGCCCCGGTGGCGAGGATCGACACCATCAGGTTGATCATCGCGCTCGCATCTCACCATGGGTGGAAGGTCTCGCAGATGGACGTGGTGTCGGCCTACCTCAATGGCTACTTGGAGGAAGATGTGTACATCGAGCAGCCTCCTGGATATGAAGTGAGGGGGCAAGAGAGGAAGGTGTGCAAATTGAACAAGGCGCTATATGGCTTGAAGCAAGGGGCTCGCGCATGGAATGGAAGGATAGATGCATACCTTCATAAGCACGGCTACAGGAAGTGTCCCTACGAGTATGCCCTTTACACCAAGGTGAAAGAAAACTGTGATATCATGATCGTATGCTTGTACGTAGACGATATGATATTCACCGGGAACAACCCGACCATGTTCGAAGAGTTCAAGAAGATGATGAAGAAAGAGTTTGAGATGAAGGACTTGGGAGAGTTGACCTATTTCTTGGGTGTCGAGGTGAAACAGGATGAAGGCGGCATCTTCATCTCGCAGAAGAAGTACGCGGAGGAAATCTTGAAGAAGTTCAGGATGGAGGATAGCAAGGCTATCTCCACTCCCGCTGATGCAGGGCTGAAGCTGAGGAAGGACTCTAAGGAAGGAGCGATAGACTCCACGCTATTCAAAAGTTTGGTGGGAAGCCTACGCTACCTGACCTTTACCCGACCAGACATCATGTACGATGTTGGAGTTGTGAGCAGGTACATGGAGGAGCCAAAGCAGGATCACTTCACGGCTGCGAAAAGGATCCTAAGATATGTGAACGGGACGAGAGGTCATGGCCTGATGTACTCCACTGGAGAGGAGTTGAAGTTAGTCGGCTACTCGGATAGCGACTACGGAGGGGACGTGGACGATCGGAAGAGCACTTCCGGGTATGCGTTCAATATGGGGACCGCGGCGTTCTCATGGAGTTCGAAGAAGCAGGCTACGATAGCCTTATCTTCATGTGAGGCGGAGTACATTGCAGCTGCGGCATGTACTTGCCAAGCCATCTGGTTGAGAAACTTATTGGAGGAGTTGCATCATGGACAGGAAGGGCCAACGACAGTGTTAGTGGATAACATGTCGGTCATCCAGCTCGCGAAGAACCCGGTGCTGCATGGGAGGAGCAAGCACATCGAGACGAGATATCATTTCCTTCGTGAGCAGGTGGAGCAGAAGACCGTGGAAGTTGTGTATTGCCCTACCGGAGAGCAGGTCGCGGACATTTTCACCAAGGCGCTGAAGGCAGAGACGTTTGCGAAGCTCAAAGGCAAACTCGGCATGTGCTGCCAAGTTTGAGGGGGAGTTTGTTGGATTTGATTTATTGACTTGGTCAACATCTTTTATTGTATTTTATATATTTTGTATTAAGTGAAAAGGAAGAGAGAGAGGAGAGCATTAATTATGGAGAGAGAATGTAAAGTTTTTTTGTTGCCTATAAATAGGCATGTAGGGAGAGGGAACTAGTAAGAGAAAGCTTTTATTTTTATTTCCCGCAGGAATACCAGCCAGCTTTATCTCGCGATAGTGAGCTCGCCATTTTTCCGCGCGAGCCCTCTCGCCAGCCACCTCCCGTAGTAGATCTCGCCTGGAGGAGTCTCGCCCTTTCATTCTCGCGTGGAGGAGCTCGCACGCCAGCGAGCCCGCTGCCCACTTGCCACCAGCCGGAGCAGCGCGCCTAACCTGCGGGGCAGCCATCTCACCGAGGTTGGTAGTGCTCGCATAGGGTAGTCGGGTGGATCTCGCCCGGGTAGTGAGGTGATGTATCTCGACGGAGTTGGAGTGCTCGTCGGAAGTGTTGCTCGCTGAAGAAGGTGTAGGTGCTCGCGTGGACTATGTCTCGCTGAGAAGTAGGAGTTGCTCGCCGGTGTACTCGCCGGGGTTGTGCTCGCAAGAAGTTGTGTTTGCAAGTGGTGTGCACGCCGAGTAGTGTGTGTTCAGACAAGTGGTGCTCAGCAAGTTAGCAGAGGCGAGGTAGCGTGGTCGAGTGCACATATACGACGCTTCCAACAAATGGGTTCGCCGACTCTTTCATGGACTGCAGCTACCCCATCCAAGGAAGGAGATATTGAAGAGATTAATGCAGAGAAGATTAATACCAACCAGAAGTCTAGGAGTCAGCCGGCAGAAGAGGCAAAATTAACTATGGCGTTACCTGATGGTGCAGAAGACGAGAAGAAGCGCAACCTGAATAAACGGAAGCCAAAGCACTTCTAATTTATGTTTGCATTGAATGTAATATGTGTAGTCGATTGGCTATGTATATCTCCTGCAATGAAAAACTTAAGTAATGTTTTTGAAGAATCAATGAAATGAAATCGCCTACCATGTTCTTCTTTCCCGTTGTCTTTTTCTTTCATTTCCTCCGTTGCCTTATGCCCTAACAGTGGTATCAGAGCCTTGTTTTTGTTTAATGTGAGGCCATCAGAGGGAGTGGGCAAATCAAGCAAGCTTCATATTTCTTTTCCCGTTTATCTCTACTCATCATATGGCTACTCAAATCACCACCCAAATGTTTCAATACACCCAATCGAGCATTCCCATCTTTGATGGAGAAAACTATGAATTTTGGTCAACCCATACCCGTCTTCTTCTTCAATCTCAAGGGCTCTGGGAGCTAGTAAAAGAAGGGAGGAAGGAGGAGGCGGCCACTTCATCCAGAGGGAAAGAGACAGATGCTGATCCAGCTAAGCTCAAAGCAGCCGGGGAAGAAGCCAAGCAAGAAGCAAAGGCTCTCCTTATTCTGCATCAAGGAGTAAGCAAGAGCATCTACCTAAGGATAATGGGGGCAGCCAGTTCAAAAATTGCTTGGGATACCCTCCAAGAAGAATTTCAGGGCTCAGCAAAGGTAATAGACATAAAATTACAACATCAATGGAAGCTTTTTGAAAATATAGCCATGAAAGAAGGAGAATCAGTGAAAGATTTTGTTTCTCGTTTATTAGAAATTGTGAATCAAATTAGGAGTCTAGGAGATAAGCTCAAGGATAAGAATATAGCACCAAAAATCCTTAGGTGCCTTCCTCCTAAATTTGATTCAATAGTTGTTGGTGCCAAAAATGGTACCTCCAAAATTCACACTAAAGGGGATGGGAGAAAACTGCGAAGTGCAGGTTACTAAGACAGAAGATGCTGGAACAAAAGGAAATCGATCACGAAATGGCGATCACGAAGAAATGAGACCGCTTACACAGGTTGTAAGCTGGAGCCTCGGAGCCAAAAGTCCATTTTCAGGTACCCCTACCCCTCTATTTATAGACGAGGGGGCTGCCCAAATGGGCAGAACTGAAAACTACGGGCTGCCCGGGGTACAGGAGAGCCGGGGCAGGGAAATGGGGTACAAATAACAAAAATAAGGAAAATGATCAGACCGCTTAAGCTGGCGATCTCACACTGCCCTGACTGCTTGGCACTTAGAAAATTCCAGTCGAGGAGGCAGCTGGCGATCTGGGCGGTCACCAAAACTGAGACCGCTGAGACCGAAAAATTTGACCAGCAAGAGGAGGTCGCGGGCTTTCCGGACAAACAGTTGGTGCCAAAAATGGTACCTCCAAAATTCACACTAAAGGGGATGGGAGAAAACTGCGAAGTGCAGGTTACTAAGACAGAAGATGCTGGAACAAAAGGAAATCGATCACAAAATGGCGATCACGAAGAAATGAGACCGCTTACACAGGTTGTAAGCTGGAGCCTCGGAGCCAAAAGTCCATTTTCAGGTACCCCCTACCCCTCTATTTATAGACGAGGGGGCTGCCCAAACGGGCAGAACTGAAAACTACGGGCTGCCCGGGGTACAGGAGAGTCGGGGCAGGGAAATGGGGTACAAATAACAAAAATAAGGATAATGATCAGACCGCTTAAGCTGGCGATCTCACAATGCCCTGACCGCTTGGCACTTAGAAAATTCCAGTCGAGGAGGCAGCTGGCGATCTGGGCGGTCACCAAAACTGAGACCGCTGAGACCGAAAAATTTGACCAGCAAGAGGAGGTCGCGGGCTTTCCGGACAAACATAATCCCCGCACATTTTTAAGTTGCACCTGGAACTTCGAAAATGTAAGCTTTGACCGCTGAGACCGCGACCGTCATAAATGCGGCTTGGTCTATAAATACCTGCTGAAATCTTCATTCTGCAAGACATTGAAAAATTTCAATCCTTGAGCGGTCTTTGATAATTAGGCAGGTGCGATCTTCTTGCAAAGATGACTATGCTCGATCTCTTAAAAGCTCTTCCATCGAAAGCGAACTCTCCTGGGAAAAAGGAAAGTGTCAGCTCAAAGAAAGGAAAGAAGGCGCCAAAGATTTTAACGAAAGCGAGCACTTCAAAGGAGACCGCCCGATCTTCGTTAAAGGAAACTGAGCTTCCTGAGGGTTCAATTGTGCTGGTCTCTGTTGCTTCAGAACCATCAAACACTTCTTCAGACCTTGTATGGAAATTGCCTGACTTTTCCATTTCTTTTAATTGTCAGAAATTCCTGGAGGCGCTGGACCAAACAACTTCCAAACTTCCTGAGACCGCCTCTACCGAGGTCATTCTGGCTGGGCTGCGTCAGAAGAAGGCCGAGGCCGAAGCCTTGAGGCAGAAGATCGCTGAACAGGAGGTCGCTGCGAAGGGCAGGAAAAGAAAAAATTCAAGTCCATCTAGCTTGACTTATAAGAGAAGCAGAAAAAATGAGGAAGAAAAAGACGTGACCGCCATGGGGGAGACCATATTTCCTGAATCTGTCGACCTGGAAGACTCCGCGGAGTTTCAGAAGGTGAATGCTAAGGGCGATCTCCCCTTCCTTCCCGCGGTCTCAACCTTACCAAGAGAGGATGATTCTGGATTAATCGCCTACCTTGATGAGGTTTCTTCTAATAATTCATCTTTTTCATCGTTGCAGGTGTTGGATCCCCTAGAGGCTTCAGCTCTCAGAAATGCCGTCGTTGATAAAGAGATCGTGGATAGGGAGAAGGAGACCGCTGATAAAATAATCAAAGCAAAGGAGGAAAAGAGAAAAGAGATGGAAGAGATGGCGAGGAAGAAGAAGGAAAAGGAGGCAGAAGAGAAGAGGGAAAAAGAGGAGAAAGAAAAGAAAGAGAAAGAAGAGAAGAAGAAGAAAAAAGATGATGAGAAGAAGAAGGACAAGGAGGAGAGGGAGAAAAGAGAGAAAAAGGAGAAAGAGGAGGAAGAAAAGAAGAAAGAAGTGGCTAAGACCGTCGAGGAGGAGAAGAAGGAGGCGGTCAGAGTTGTTGAGGAGAAAGCGGCTCTGGTCGCCGAGGAGGAAAGGAAGAAATAGGCGGTCAGGGCCGCCGAGGCGAAGGCGGCTCTAATCGCTGAGGAGGAGAGGAGGAAAGAAGCGGCCAGGATCGCTGAGGAAAAGGCGGCCCTGATCGCTGAAGAGAGGAAAAAGGATGCGGTCTTGAAGACCGCGGAGAATAAAAATACTGAGGAGGAGATCGCGGAGAGGCTACAGATCGCTAAGGAGAAAGCTCCGCTTTCTAGCGGTCTCCCAAGTGATTCTCTTCAGGAAGATCGTTTGAGCAAAGCCGCAACAGATCGCGCGACAGTGGTCTCAGCTTTGCGAGCTGGTAAGGGCAAAAAGATTCTTCAATCAGTTGAGTTCCTTCCTTTACCTACGGTTCGACCTATTTCTCCAGAAAGAAAACGTGAGATTGTCTTTATTGAGACCGACGATATCCTCTTGAGTAATGAAGAATTAAAAAGAAGAAGAAAAGAGGGAGAAAAGTCGCAGAAAAGAGATTTGGAAAGAATGGATCTGGAGCGTTTAAGGGGATCAGATCGCCTTTCACTGACCGCAGATCCCGTGGTCACTAAAGATGTCAAAAGAGCTTTACGTGACTGCGGTCTCAACTTCTTTCCAAGTACTCTTTCTGCTCATCAAAAATTTTATTTGATCGCTTGTGAATGATTGAAAAAAAAAAATTTCATCTCTTGTGACCGCAGGTGATGATAATGCTGAGATCGAAGAGGGGGAACTTCCTCAGCACATCGCGATCCCCCCTCAGCTAACCAACATTCTTAACCCAATGTTCGAGGATGTTCGCTCTATGCTGATGAGGGAGCGAACTCAGAATGATCAGATCCACGATCTTGAGGAGAAATTACGTACTAACGAGAAGAGGATCAGAGAAGAATGCGATCTGAGGGTTGCAGAGATCGCGCGATCTCTTAAGAAGGCCGAAAAGGATACTGAATACTACAAGGGGAAGGCTGCGGCGCTGTCTGCGGAGAATGAAAGGCTGAGGGGCGGTCACGCGAAGATGCTGATGAGACCGGGTACCTCCAGCGATCAACCAGCGGCGAGACCGCAGCCTGAAATTGTGTTGATCCCTATGGAGCAGGTGGACAAGGAAATGTCCAAGATTCACCGATCTGCGATGCTGGCCAATCATAGTTTGGTGTCGGTTATGGCTGCAGTGAACGATATGCAGGATGTTGCGGCTCATGTAGGGAGAAACAGGCCTTCTAGGAAATGAACATTCAATTTGAGACCGAGCGGTCTCTGGATTTTGAACAATTTGTTTTGTAATATTGTTATTAATGTTCCATCTATTTCTTGTGGTCTTTTTTAATTCTATGTTTTGTGCGGTCCTGATTTCTATAATTTCGATCTCTTTGTGCCTGGATTGCCTGTTATTGCTGTTGTGTTTTATTTATTGAGACCGTCAACATAGAATGCTTTCATATGACCTTGCACAGGTCGAGCGGTCTGCGAATTTTTGCTAGGCGAGCAGCAAAAAGTAATGATTACGAAATGACCCTTCAACTTCTATAAATAGCTGCCTTCATAACCTTTATTTCATGCTCTCTTGAATGCGCCCAAAGCATCGATCTCAGCGATCGCTCAAAATGGTGTCCGCTCGTGCCTCTTCTGCTAACATTTTCCTGAACGCCGATCACAAACAAGGTCGCTTATCAAAGGATGAATATATTGATTTCATAAAAAAGTATATGATTCAGACTCAGATAGTTGTGAGACCGCCAGCCGATCATGAAAGGTTGAACTTTGGAGAGCAGAAAAAGTTTATCATCCCCATCGATCACTTCGATAACGGGTTGAGAATTCCCCTCCCTTGGGAATGGCTAGAGATCTTGGAATACTACGGCTTCGTGCTCGCCCAGTTGGCTCCGAACTCCATCGGTCTGGTCAATGTCTTCATCAATTACTTGAGATCGGAAAAGGTGAAGTTCACAATGAATCTGTTCCGCGCAACCTTTACCGCGAAGATTTTGAAGGAAGGCAGAAAGAAGGAAGAGTTTAAAGGATTGATGTACTTTTCAGCAGATGGAATAAAAATCCTGAATCTTCCTAATAAAATCTCTTTCTGGACAGAGAGATTTCTTGTCTTCGAAGGTGACCTTGGCGGTCTCAGGAGCTCACCCTCTCCGCGACCTGGCAGCATCTTTAAGAAGATAAAAGCGGTCTCAGATGAAGAGCTAAAAATTTTGGCTTTCTTGGCGGGCAAGAGGATCGATCTCGTTCATTATCTAGCGATCTGGCCCGAGATCGCCGAGATCATCCCAGCTGAAAGTAAGTTTTTCTTGCGGTCTCGAATAATTTCCTTTCATGTTTTTTGTATGTTTTTCCTAACTTTTTCCCAACTTTTAGCGACCTTTGCGGTCCCCGCAAAAGATCCTATCTCCCCAGCAGCAGAAGTTCTTACTCAGAGGGAGAGGAGGCTGAAGCGTGAGGCCGACGTGTTCGGCACTACCTCTGAGACCGTCGAGCGAGATTTTCCCTTGATCGGTTTTAAAAGAAGAATGAAGGATATCAAAGGAAAACCCCTCCTGAAATGGGCGGCCAAAGGAAGATCTGTGAAGGTGTGCACTGATCTTCCCCTATGGAGCGGGAAAGTGACCCGTCACGCATACGCGGTCACCTCGGCTTTGTATGGGCGAAAGAATACAAATGAAATATTGAATATTGAGACCGATGCGCTCCCCGACCTCTGTGCCCAAGTGACCGCTAGAAGCACAATCTTAAACCACCATATGGGGCGATCTCTTCGCAGCGCTCTAGACGAAATAACTGCCTTGCAAGAAGAAAGAAAAGTGAGAATTTTACTTACATTTTATGAACGCGTTACTTACGATCGCGCGGTCTAACATATATCTCTTTGGCAGCAATCTGAAAAAGCAGCCTATGACCCTGAGAATCCAGCTTTTCAGAGGGCTATGATGCATCACATAAAAGAGACCGCCGACCAGGTGCTGAACGAAGTTCAAGGCCGAGGTGGATTTACTGAAGAGTATAAGGACATCACGTTTGCCGATCTCTTTCCTGACGCGGCACAGAGGATTGAAGAGTAATCTGCGACTGCTGAAGAGACCGCGGATGTTGCTGATGAGACCGCAGGTCAAGATGAAGTTGTCATGATCGAAGACGAAGAAAGTGGAAGCCGCTATACCCTGGGTCTAGATTCCAGTTCAAGCTCAAGCTCTGGATCTAGAATTCCAGGGAATAGTCTAGAAGAATCTTCTGCAGAAACTGATACTTCCTCTTCGAGCGAGCGGTCTTCTAAGAGATCAAAGAGAGAATGAATTGTAATAATTTTTCCCTTTTTCCTTTTTGGAGACCGAGCGGTCTCGTTGTAGTGGATATTTTAGAATATATATAAAAATTGGATTTCTGTTAGATTTTATCTGAGTGAGTGAACTTGTTTTTGATGTCGATACTTATTTGTTCTTCTGAGTTAAAATCGGCATTCGATCTCAATGCCTTAGGTTTATCACAATTTTCTTTCAACATTAAAGAACTTCAGATGGCGATCTCTTGGAAAAGACACTAAAGACTGAAGGAAAGAAAAACCGAAACTTTACATAAACAAGACTACTCTGCGATCTCGAGATAATCAGATCGCTAAAAGAAAATCAGCAACTCAACTATGATCAGAAAGTAACCAACTTATCCATAATAGTTATGCGGTCTCATATTACACAGGTCGCAATATAAGGAAACTATAACTTGAAGATGATTCGAACTCATCATACTCTGGATGATCGGCTCCCAAATGATTTTTAGGAAGCCCGTTTGATGATCCCTTGATAGCCAAGATCATTACTTGTAAAGGAAAATAATTCCTCATGAACTCCAGTTCAGTGATCACATTATATTCAGACCGCCATTTTGAAGAAAAACCTAACTTTCACTTGGTGAGGAATAGAAAATCATGATCATTCCATGTTGCTTTGAATAACAGGGAATATCGGAATCTCAAATTTACCGAGACCGGGCCGACCTCTATCAAGCTGGCATAAGAGATTTCTGAACAGCGACCTCAATTATCCTGAAAAAGTTATATCCGGCGATCGTAAATGACTCAAATCGCTCTTTGGAGAGAGTAGGAAAGAAGAACATCCGGTCTCATAAATTGCTGACCGCCCGATCCCAGTACAAAGGGATAAATAGGATTTTTTATAGTAAGAAGAAGATGGGAAAAAGGGATCTCAAAAATGATCCAAAGGGATGGTGTGGTCATGCCGCGGAGGCTATACTGACATTGCTTTTCTTAAAGGATTACCGAGTTTGCTGCAAACATGCCAATAAGGTTCAGGCGACGGTCATGGATGTTTCTGACCGCCCCTTACCTAACCACGCTTCAAGGAGTATTCGAGAGTTACAGACCAAAATGATCGGTAGGGCAGGTGTGGTCATGCCGCGGAGGATACACCGACATTGCTTTCCCTGAAAGATCATTAAGATCGTAACAATGTCCTTCTCAATGCATGACAGAGCTGAGCCAGCCACCTAGACCTCCTTGATATGCTGAGGTGTGTCGGATGTCAGCAAGGACCCGGTATCCTAAACTTCCACAGCTCGAGCTTGGCGAGCTACTGCTACACAGATTCGAAATCTCCCCGATATCTGTGGTCCCGGCAGAATTACACGTCGAGCTAACAAGTCGAGGGGGAAGATAGTAGGATCCGTCGATATCTCACTTGACAGGTTTTTGGCTTTTCAGAAAACAACTTATTTTTAAGACTTATCATCCATCACTTGCCTTGCGAATGTTTTGATAATACCTGCGTGACGTTTGAAAGAAGAAAAGTGAGAAAAAGAATGAGTAAATCAGATACGAACATTGAAGAAAAGAAGAGTTTGAGATCATCTCCGCTCCATGAATGAGGCAATTCTTTTCCTTCATAAGTTTGGAGATGGTAAGCACCATTTTTAAGCACACTCTTCACCACGAACGGCCCCGCCCAGTTTGGGTTAAGCATTCCAACTGAACCAGCTCTTGCTGCTGTATCTATTTTCTTCAGGACTAGATCCCCAACAGCGAATTCTTTGGTTCTTACATTTTTATTGAATAGCCTCGCCATTCTTCTTTTCACCTCTTCTTGCCTGATGATTGTCGTATCTCTCAACTCCTCAATTAAATCAAGGCTGCATTTTAGCTCCTCATCATTTCCTTCCATCTAATCAATTTGATTCTGTTGTGCCAATAATACTCTTGGGCTTTTTACTTCAAATTCCACTGGAATAAGGGCTTCGGAACCGTGTGATAATTTGAATGGAGTCTCTCCAGTAGCAGAACCTGGAATTGTCCTCAAGGCCCATAAGACGGAAGGTAGTTGTTCTGCCCAGTTTCCCCTGACATTCTCTACCTTCTTTTTCAAGAGATTTATGATGAGTTTGTTGGCGGCCTCTACCTGCCCATTGCTTCTAGGATGATGCACAGAAGCGAAACGTAGCTCAATGCCAATTTGCTTACAGAAATTAACAAGAGTTGAATTGTTGAACTGAGAACCGTTATCCGTGATGATTGCCATTGGAATTCCGTGCCGACATATTATCTCTCCCCAGTAAAATTTTTCACGGCTTGAGTCGTAATTTTGGCCAATGCTTTTGCCTCTATCCATTTGCTGAAATAGTCAATCATGACTATAATATATCGACGCTGCCCACTTGCCATAGGGAAAGGCCCAATCAAATCCATTCCTCAAACTGCAAACGGCCATGGAGTTGCTATCGACTTGAGTTGTTGAGCCGGCTGATTTTGGAGAGGAGCAAACTTCTGGCACTTTACACATTTCTTAGCAAATTTTTCCGCATCTTTCCTCATTTGAGGCCAAAAATAGCCTTGCCTCAGAATTCTTTTCTCCAAAGTTCTAGCCCCAGAGTGACTTCCACATTCTCCATAATGGACCTCCTGAATGACCGCTGGGATCTCCTCCTCCGAAACACACCGTGCTAATGGTGAAAGGAAAGTTCTTCTATAAAGCACTCCTGCAACAAGATAATAGTTAGCCGCTTTCCGTTTAAACCTTTTCCTATCCTTTATTGATGAATGGAGCTCTCCAGTTGAAAGATATAGAACAAATGGATCCATCTAAGACGGATGCTGATCAATCTCCATGACCTCTCCTTCTTCAATTGCTGGGCGAAACAATTCTGAAGTTATTCCTCCCGAGAGAAGTCCAAATTTTGCCAACTCATCTGTTTCCACGTTCTCACCCCTTGGAATATGGTCGATGGTAAAGCTTTTGAACTTCCCTACCTCGATTTTTACCAGAGTTAGATACCGCTTTAGAATGTTATCTCTAGTTTCGAAAGTTCCATTTACTTGAGAAGCCATCACCAAAGAATCTGTGAAGACTTTGACATCATCAATCCCCAGCTCTCTAGCAAATTTAAGACCGGCTAGCAAAGCCTCATATTCTGCCTGATTGTTTGTTACTTGAAAATAGAACTTCAGTGCTTGGTCCAGCCTTACTCCATTTGGGTTGATTAAGATAATTCCTGCTCCAGAAGAATTTTTCCCTGAGGCTCCATCCACGAAGATTTTCCAGGCAAGGGGCACTCCGACCCCCTTCTGCGACTCAACTTCTTTGGCATCCACCATGAAGTCTGCTAAAACTTGAGCTTTGATCGCCACCCTTGGAACATAGGATATGTCAAACTCACTGAGCTGTATTGCCCACTTTGCCAACCTGCCTGAATGCTCTGGCTTCCCCAAGACACTCTTCAATGTAAGATCAGTAACGACTAGAATCGAATGAGCTTGAAAATATGGTCTTAATCTTCTTGCTGAAGTTATAAGCATTAAAGCCAACTTTTCGAGAATAGGATAACGAGTCTCTGCATTCTTCAGGATTCGACTCACGTAATAGACTGGGAATTGCTTCTTTTTCTCCTCTCGGACCAAAACAGAGCTTATGGCATCAGCTCCGACTCCCATATACAGAAAAAGATTTTCTCCCTCTCGTGGGCTTTGGAGCAAAGGAGTCGATGTCAACTGCTTTTTAAGCTGAGTGAAAGCATCATCACATTCCTTTGTCCACTCGAACCTACTCCCTCCCCGGAGGGTCTTAAAGAAAGGTGCACTCTTATCCCCTGATCGGGAGATGAAACGACTTAAGCCTGCCATCCTCCCTCCCAGCTGCTGAATTTCTTTGGGGGACTTGGGAGGTGGCATCTCCAGAATAGCTTTTACTTTGTCTGGATTGGGTTCCAGCCCTTCTAGAGTAAGGAGGTGACCCAAAAATTTTCCTTTACTTGCCCCGAAAACACACTTCAACGGATTCAACCTCATATTAAAAGTTCGAAGGGTTGCGAAAGTTTCCGAGAGGTCCCTAAGATGAGAAGAGAATAATTTGCTTTTTACCAAGAGGTCATCAACATATACCTCAATGTTTCTTCCCTTTTGACTCCTGAAAACTGTATCCATCATTTTCTGATAGGTTGCTCCAGCATTTTTTATCCCAAAAGACATTACGAGATAACAGAAGCAACCGTCATTTGTGATGAATGAAGTATGAGGTATATCTGGTTTATGCATTCTGATTTGATGGTAACCTGAAAAAGCATCTAAAAAGCTCATAAAAGAATAACCTACCGCAGAATCTACTAAAGAATCTATCCGAGGCAAGGGGTAGCAATCCTTGGGGCAAGCTTTATTGAGTTTAGTAAAGTCGACACACATCCTCCACTTCCCACCTGACTTCTTTACCATTACAACGTTTGACACCCATTCTGGGTATTGGATTGGTTGGATGAACTTTGCCTTCAGGAGCTTCCCTACCTCTTCACGGATAGGCTGTGCTAGAGTAGTTGCAACAGACCTCTTCTTCTGCTGGATCGGGATGAAGTTTGGGTCAATATTGAGATGGTGGCAAGCAACATCCGGATCCACTCCAGGCATGTCATCTGCCGACCAAGCGAAGATATCTAGATTTTGCAGAAGGCAAGAGATGAGCTGACTCTTGTCAGCTTCAGATAATTCAGCGTTGATGGAGAGGCTCTTGCTCTCATCTTCCTCGCTAATCCGAACCTCTTGAGTTGCTTGGGCAGGTTCCAAGCGAACTCCATCTCTTGCATCCTCCTCAATTTCTTCTGAAGCTTGGACTTGCTCAGGAGCTTCAATTGATTCAGCCATCATGACTTCTTGGGGAGGAGAGGACACAATCATGTTGACCGTCTTTACGTAGCATTCCCTAGCTTTCCTTGGGTCGCTCCTGATTCTGTGTTGTTTGCCGTTCAAGGCGAACTTCACCGCTTGATGATAGGTGGAGACAATGGCTTGATATCCATTCAAGAAGGGTCTTCCAAAGATGGCGTTGTAGCTACTGGGAGCATCAACGACTATAAATTTGACCAGCTTCACTATCCCTCCCAGAATTACGGAAAGAGTGACGAGCCCTTCTACTTCTTTCTTCTCTCCTGAAAAACCATAAAGGGGGCCTTCAGTTGATAGGAGGGGTTTACCTGTTTTCAACGCTTCGAAGGCAGGTTTGAAGAGCACGTTGACTGAGCTTCCCGTGTCTATCAGAATTTTCTCCACTGTATTATTTTCAATTACAGCTTTAATGACGACTGCGTCGTCAAAGGGATTCGCGGTCTGAGGAAGATCTTCATCTCCAAAAGTGAACGTCCCTCGGACCGGAGCTGAAGAGGTAGCAGCAACCTCTGACTGATAAACTCTTTTCAAACTCGCCTTTCTCGAGGACTCCGGACCTGCACCTCCGTGGATGCAGAAGAGGTTGCCTAAGGCACCCTCGTCATTAGCATCCACGCATTCATTGGGAAAGCTGATATTGCGGAGATGGCCAATATCGTCCACTTCTTCGCATGCCCAATGGACTTCCGCTACTTCCTTAGCCTTGGAGGTTGAGGCTTTGGCAGAATCATTCTTCTGAATGAGATCTCGGAGCTTACCCTCCTTCAGAAGCTTCTCCAAGAACAGGCGGAGAGCTCTGCAATCCTCTGTCAAATGTCCCCTATCCCTGTGGTATTCACAGTAGAGAGTAGGATTTCTGGTCTTTGGATCCGAGTTTAGCGGAGCTGGCCCCTTGAAAAAGGGCTGCTTTTGAAGGATTTGGAGCACTTCACTCATAGAAACACCAAAGTCTGTAAAAGACTCTTGGGATTCATTGTAGAGTGATGGAATGGGTAGAAGGGGAGGTTGGGCGTACTGGATCTGGTGGACTGGGGTAACTTGCGGAGCAGGAGTAGCGAGGGTTTGATGAAATGAACCTTGAGGCGGGAAAGATTGATTACCTCGATTGAAGCGGTTGTTGCGATAATTCTTACCTCTCGGAGCTGGAGGTGGAAGCTCTTGTCGAGGCTTTGAGGAAGATGGAGCCGGATAAAATCCCGCAGAGCCTTTCTGAGTGGCCCTGTTGGTCAAATTGCTCACATAGGTGGGGTTGTTGATCTCCCCTTCTATGTAGCGATTGGCAATGCTGATCAGCTCCTGATAGGAGCCAGGCTCCTTGGTTGTGACTTTGAACTTCAGAGGGCCCTCCTGCAGGCCACTGATCAAAGCTACCATGTAGACCTCGGGATCCATGTCTCTGACTCCCAAGATCTCCTTCTGAAAACGGTCAACAAAATGTGCTGCAGTCTAGTTGTCGCCTTGCTTAATCTTGAAGAGGGTCGCGGGACCACTCTTCCTTTTCTTCGCGGTGGCAAACCTTAGAAGGAGCTCTTGCCTCAGGGCAGCAAAGCTCGAGATAGATTGACAAGGCAGCTTATAGAACCATTCCATGGCCGACCCATCAAAGGAGGTGACCATCAGTTTGCACCTCACTCCATCTGAAATGGTCCTGAGGGCAACAGCAGACTCGAAGGCTTGAAGATGACACATTGGATCGGTCTCTCCTGTATACACAGGAAGGCGGGGCTCTCTGAATCCATGAGGAATCGGATCCCGACGAATCTCATCAGTAAAGGGGGAAGGCTCCCCAAACTCAGAAGGTTCCGGAGGAGGAAGGAAGGAAGCAGGAGGAGCTTGAGGGTAAGCAAACCCTTCTTCAAAATTCAGGGTCTGAGCCGAAGGCCCCTGGGCTGCGGCTCGGAAAGAATTACGACGGGTGGCGAACT
Source organism: Dactylorhiza incarnata (assembly GCA_033032865.1). Taxonomy (NCBI): domain Eukaryota; kingdom Viridiplantae; phylum Streptophyta; class Magnoliopsida; order Asparagales; family Orchidaceae; genus Dactylorhiza; species Dactylorhiza incarnata. Next base: position 10,897,633 of record JAWHQI010000065.1, on the reverse strand, counting down.
CCTCATGATGAGATTGCTGAGGAGCTGCAGGCTGGAAAACGGGATGATCGCTCGGGTGACCGCCTGCCATGCGGTCAGGAGTGGCGACCTGAGAGGCTTGAGGAAGGATCTTCTGGGAGATCGCGGCTAGAACCTGGTTCATGGCCTCAATCTGCTTCGCGGACTCCTGAGGAGTCCGGACGACTTTTTGCCGATCTCGAGCGGCCTCTTGCTGAGACCGCGCGATCTCCTGTTGAACAGCGGCTGCGTCCTGCCTAGCTCGGGCAGCCTCGCGGAGAGCCTACTCAACTCGAAGCTCGAAGCGGCGCTCAAGCACTTCTAAAGGATTGTGATCGGAAGGGGGAACGCTGGGAGATCGCAGGGGACGACCTCTACGGCGATCAGCCATCTTGAAAGTCTATGAATTTCACCTGACACTTCAAATCTGAAGGTCGCGTGTTCGTTCTGTTGGTGCCAAAAATGATACCTCCAAAATTCACACTAAAGGGGATGGGAGAAAACTGTGAAGTGCAGGTTACTAAGACAGAAGATGCTGGAACAAAAGGAAATCGATCACGAAATGGCGATCACGAAGAAATGAGACAGCTTACACAGGTTGTAAGCTGGAGCCTCGGAGCCAAAAGTCCATTTTCAGGTACCCCTACCCCTCTATTTATAGACGAGGGGGCTGCCCAAACGGGCAGAACTAAAAACTACGGGCTGCCCGGGGTACAGGAGAGCCGGGGCAGGGAAATGGGGTACAAATAACAAAAATAAGGAAAATGATCAGACCGCTTAAGCTGTCGATCTCACACTGCCCTGACCGCTTGGCACTTAGAAAATTCCAGTCGAGGAGGCAGCTGGCGATCTGGGCGGTCACCAAAACTGAGACCGCTGAGACCGAAAAATTTGACCAGCAAGAGGAGGTCGCGGGCTTTCCGGACAAACAATAGTGACTACCATAGAAGAGACAAAGGACATTAAGACCCTTTCCATCACAGAACTTATGGGATCTCTCCAAGCCCATGAGGAAAGGTTAAAAAGATCCAGTGGGGATCTAGAACAAGCGTTCCAAACAAAAATTAAAGTCACTGAAAAATCCACACAAAGAAACCCCAAAACCAATATGAGGGGTAGGGGAAGAGGTAGATCAAATGAACAAAGACCAAGCCAGGAATTCAGAAACAACAACTCCCAGCCTTTTTGCACCCTTTGCAAGAGGACATATCATAATGCCATTGATTGTTTCTACAAGTGCAAACGGTGCAAGAAGCCAACGCACATGCAAAAGGACTGTTGATCCAAGGATAAAGAAGAAAAGAAGGAGGAAGCAAAATTCATTAATACAACAGAAAACTCCTGATTTCAGGGGTGAACCTTGAAGTAAATAATCATGAAACCTGGTATATTGACAGTGCGTGCTCCAACCACATGTCATCATGCAAGCAATTTTTTGTCAACATCAATAAAACAAGCAAGTCTCATGTAACACTAGGGGATGGAAATAAGTTAGACATAGAAGGAACTGGTACAGTGGCAGTAAAATCCAGAGATGGATATATAAGATATATAGAGGATGTTCACTATGTACCAATGCTCACACAAAGCTTGCTAAGTGTAGGGCAACTCATGAGAAATGGGTACACTATAACTTTTGAAGGAGATCACTGCCACATATATCAAAAGGAAACAAGCATTTGCATAGCCTCAGTTAAAATGAGTGCAAATAAAATGTTTCCTCTTGAACTAGAATCACCACAAGAGCAAGCCTTGTCATGCTCTACTCCCCTATCTTTGTGGCACAACAGATTTGGGCACTTGAACAACAGAGACTTGTGCTCATTAAAACAAAAAAAATATGGCTGAAGGGCTACCAGAACTCAGAGAAGACGATCTGCCGTGTAAAGATTGCATTTATGCAAAGGCTCATCGGCTCCCCTTTCCACACACAACAACCATAAGAACAGAAGAACCACTGGAGCTCATCCATGCAGATTTGTGGGGGCCTGCAGCAACTCCCTCACCCGGTGGAATGAGGTATTACTTTTGCCTAATCAATGATTACTCAAGATTTTCCTGGATATATTTCTTAAAACAGAAATCAGAGGCCTTTAGCAAGTTCAGAGAATTCAGAGCCCAAGTTGAAAAGGAGAGTGATCATAGCATTAAGAGGCTCAGGACAGATCGTGGAGGAGAATTCACAAGAGAAGAGTTCATGAATTACTGTCGAATTCATGGCATTGCCAGAGACCTGAACTCACCTCGATCACCTGAACAAAACGGGGTGGTAGAAAGAAAGAACAGAACAGTTGGAGAGAAGATGAGAGCCATGTTGAAACACTTCAAATTACCTGAGAACCTGTGGGCAGAAGCAGCAAACACTGCCGTGTATGTATCAAACAGGTCACCCACCAAGAGCTTGGCTGACTCCACACCATATGAAATGTGGAAGAAGAAGAAACCTAATGTCCAACATCTTAGGACATTCGGGTGCCTTGCTTACAGACACATTCCAAAAGAAGACAGAAAGAAGCTTGAGATGAAAGCAGAAAAGGGAGTATTTGTGGGGTACAACCAGCACTCCAAAGCATACAGAATTCTCAACCCACTGACCCAGCAACTTCATATCTCCAGGGATGTCATATTTGATGAGGAGGCAACCTGGGATTGGGATCAGAATTCTTCACTGGTCTCACCTTATCTTGTTCCAGTAGACACTCTTACCAGCCCTGCATCAGAAGGGGTTACTGGAGAACTCCAGCCATCCTATCCTACTGATGAGGACACCCGTCAGGAGAACCAAGCAGCTGAAGCTGACTCTGATGAAGACTCATCATTTCCCCCAAGGTATAAACTACTAACTGAAATTTATGAGTATGCAGATGTTGCACTTCTCAGCAAAGAAGAACCTCGAGATTACCATGAAGCTGCCAGCAATCCAAATTGGATAAAAGCAATGAAAGAAGAACTAGAGATGGTAGAAAAGAATGCTACATGGGAGCTTGTTTCCAAGCCCCCAAATAAGAAAGTCATAAATCTTAAATGGGTCTATAAAGTTAAGCAAGATGAAGAAGGTAATATCACAAAGTACAAAGCTAGGATCGTGGCTAAAGGGTACTCACAACAACAAGGGATCGACTATTCAGAAATGTTTGCCCCAGTTGTGAGGATGGAGACCATTCGATCCTTACTTGCGGTTGCGGCACAAGCCAGTCTCCCAGTCCACCAGCTTGATGTTAGATCAGCTTTTCTCAATGGAAGCATAGAAGAGGAGGTGTATGTTGGCCAGCCAGAAGGGTTTATGAAGAAAGGAGAAGAAGATAAAATTTACAAGCTAAAAAAGGCCCTTTACAGTTTGAAGCAGGCACCTAGGGCTTGGAATCAGAAAATTGATTCCTATCTCTTGGCAAATGAATACACAAGGAGTAAGAATGATGCAGCCCTTTACACCAAGTTTACCAAGGACAACCAATATCTACTTTTGTGTTTGTATGTTGATGATTTAATATTTATAGGGTCATCAACTTGTATGGTAGAAGAATTTAAAAGAACTATGAAGGAAGAATATGAGATGAGTGATCTCGGTCTCATGAGATACTTTCTAGGCTTTCAGATTAAGCAAAAGCCTGGAGGTATCTTTATCAACCAAGAAAGATACATAGAGAAGCTGCTAAAGAAGTATGGGATGTGTGAAGCTAATCCAGTTTCAACCCCAATGGCCACTGGTGCTAACCTCACGCAAACAAATCACCAAAAAGGGGTCCAGGAAGGAGATTATAGAAGTCTGGTGGGGTCACTGATTTATCTCACTAACACCAGGCCAGACATAGAAAACGCTGTAAGTATTCTATCTCGATATCTTTCAAAGCCAAGTTCAGAACATCTTCTCACAGCAAAAAGAGTTCTAAGGTACCTAAAAGGAACCAAACACCTGGGGCTCCAGTATGAGAAAGAAGAAGAGACTGAATTATCAGGTTTCACTGACAGTGATTGGGGAGGAGATAGAGAAGACAGAAAGAGTACGAGTGGGTTCATTTTTCTTTTTGGAAGCAAAGTGATCTCTTGGGCTTCCAGAAAATAGAAAATAGTTGCCTTATCCACTGCTGAGGCAGAGTATGTTGCGGCATGTGCGGCGGCCTGTGAAGGGCTTTGGCTGCAGAAACTCTTGACTGATATGCTACCTCACAGAAAGGTCTCCCCAATTAACATATGGTGTGACTATTGCAGCCATTGGGATAGGGAAGAATCCAATATTCCATAATCGCACGAAGCACATAGAACTGAGATTTCACTTCCTGAAGGATCTTATGGAAACAAAACAAATTGAGCTTTCGTTCTGTCCAACCAACAAACAATTGGCAGACATCATGACCAAGCCACTTCCAAGCCATACTTTTCTGGCAATCAGGAAAACATTGGTCTCACCATTATGGGGGGGGGGGGGGGTATTGAAGAGATTAATGCAGAGAAGATTAATACCAACCAGAAGTCTAGGAGTCAGCCGGCAGAAGAGGCAAAATTAACTATGGCGTTACCTGATGGTGCAGAAGACGAGAAGAAGCCCAACCTGAATAAACGGAAGCCAAAGCACTTCTAATTTATGTTTGCATTGAATGTAATCTGTGTAGTCGATTGGCTATATATATCTCCTGCAATGAAAAACTTAAGTAATGTTTTTGAAGAATCAATGAAATGAAATCGCCTACCATGTTCTTCTTTCCCGTTGTCTTTTCTTTCATTTCCTCTGTTGCTTTATGCCCTAACAGGAGACACTGCCCGCTTCAACATTTCATCACCAGAGGATGTTCCTCCACGCCGATCGCAATGGGTTCACCGACTCTTTCATGGACTTCAGCTACCCCATCCAAGGAAGGAGACACTACCCCCCTTCAACATTTCTTCACCAGAGGATGTTCCTCCGCGCCGATTGCAATAGGTTCGCCGACTTTTTCATGGACTGCAGCTACCCCTTCCACGGATGGAGACACTGCCCCTTCAACATTTTTTCACCAGAGGATGTTCCTCCGCGTCGATCGCAACAGGTTCGCTGATTCTTTCATGGACTGCAGCCCCTCGAGTTCCTAGACGGACCCGTTCTCAGTCAAAAAGGCACAAGCGTCAACAACAGAAACCCTAACATTGGGATTTATAGGCAACGTGGACGTTGCAAGTTGAGCCGGGAAGAATTGTAACGGGGTATTTCTCTCCACGCGTTGGTTATTGAACGGCTTTGCCATCATGTCCTCTGACAGGTCCAGTTGTACAACAATAAAATAGATAAGGATATATATTAGTAAATAAGGAAATTACTTGTAACAGTCATATTGTAAGTATGTAGTTATAAATAATGTGATTAGCATATGTAATGATTATTATGAAATATGATTCTGATTCCCCTGTCTCTCTTCACCTTCTTCACCTTAACCATGCTTCATCTCTCTCTTTACCCTGCCCTCTCAAGGGCTTCTTCTATCCTTCATTCACCCACCTGGGTGCTTCATGAGCTTGAAGAGAACCTGAGGAGGCCCATTTTCTCCTCCCGCAGCCCCGGCGCGCGCAGATCTGCAATGTGTTAGACCTAATATAATCATGCAGTCCGCCGCCTGATAAAGACAAAAAGAATGAAAGTAAAGCCCAGAGGATAATTGTTGACAGGAATTAAGATTTACCTCTACCGGGTGACACCTATGGTGTTCATATTATCCTGAACTTTTATAATAAATATTTGTAGCCCATTGATACACTGTTATAAATATGTAGTATCTGTAACTTAAAGTTTAGTGAAAAATATATGCTACAAAATCTTCCTTGCACAGGATATATTGTTGTTCTCTTTATTAACATTGGTATCAGAGGGAGTTGGCCATAAGACTTACTATAGGATATGTTCTTGTTTATCTGCTCTTCCTTTCTCTGTAAGGTTTTTCATCTCATGGCTTCCTCCTCTTCATCTACCTTATCTACTTTCCAAAGAACACAACATGGAGTTCAAATATTCGATGGTGAGAATTATAATCAATGGCACATTCAAATGAAAACATTGTTTTTATCTCAAGGATTGTTGTCCATAGTAACAGAGGGTTATGATAAACCCACTGTTAAACATCTGTTAAGTAGTTGGGAGGCTACAACTGCAAAAGATTATGTCAAAAATGTCAAGAGAGATGCTAAAGCACTACTCTACATTCAACAGGGAGTAAGTAGACTATATTCCCACGTATCATAGCAGCTGAATCATCTCAAGATGCTTGGATGACATTACAAATAGAGTTCAAAGGCTCGGACAGGATAATCATCATCAAATTACAGTCAGCTTGGACAGAATTTGATAATTTACAGATGAGAGACAATGAATCTATTACTACGTTTTTCTCCAGACTAGGTATGTTAATAAATGACATCAGAACTCTTGGAGATAAAATAGAAGACAAACAAGTTGTATTAAAGGTTCTAAGGAATTTACCATCAAAGTATAATCAAATAGTAATGGCTATAGAAGAAGGGAAAGATTTTATCACTTCAAGCAAATGAAGAACGCTTGAATAAGTTTAATATCCCTACTGAGCAAGCTTTACAAACTAAAGTTAGTAAAAATAAAGCCCCAGTAATGAAATTAAACACAGCCAGGAATGTTTCCAGAGGGGTTTCAAGAGGCCTTGCAAGAAGAAACTGGAGAGGAAATAATAACACCAGAGGAAGAGGAAGAGAAGGCAGAGGAGGACGATACAACTCTAATTATATAGAAAATCCAGATCAAACTTATGTCGATAAGTCAAACCAAAACTATGGAGACAAAAAATAATCAATATTGTGTGGTGTGCAAACGCACAAATCATGAGAAGAAATATTGTTTTTATAAATGTAAGACATGTAAAAAACCCCTTCCATCTTGATAAAGATTGTTGGAGCAAGAATAAACAACAAACCCATCACACTGAATTGTCAATAACTGGTGAAGAACAGCCAGATAAGATGTTCTATTCTTGTCTTTCAACAGAAGAAGATAAGAAAGATCCATGGGTAGTAGATAGTGGATGCTCTAATCATATGAGTAATAATAAAGAGAGCTTTCTTGAATTACAACCAGTCCAATCTGCTGAAGTGTTCATGGGGGATGGTAAATCATTACAAATAGAAGGAAAAGGCAATATCTCTGTATGCAGTTCACAAGGCACACCAAAGATTATATATGATGTGTTGTATGTTCCTCAATTAGCTCAAAATCTATTGAGTGTTGGACAACTAATTGAGAATGGTCACAAAGTAGTGTTTGATGCTAAATATTGTCATATCATTGAAAATTCATCACAACAACTGATTTCTGCTATACCAATGGGAACAAATAAAATTTTCCATTTACTCATGCACTACAATACAACTCTTATATCCAGGAAAACTGATGATGTAGAAGCTCTACTTTGGCACCAAAGATATGGCCATTTGAATTTCAGAGATTTAGTTCAATTGAATACAAAATCTTTAGTTCATGGCCTTCCTCCGATTAAAGTGATGATAGAACCATGTGATAATTGTATAATGGGGAAACAACATCAACTACCATTTCCCAAGGAATCTTATTGGAGAGCTACTCAACCACTTGAATTGGTGCATATGGATTTATGGGGGCCTATATCAACTCCATCTCTAGCAGGTAATCAATATTTCCTCGTACTAGTAGATGATTATTCTAGGATGCAATGAGTTTATTTCTTGAAGCACAAATCAGAAGCATATCAATATTTCTTATATTTCAAGTTGTTAACTGAGAAGCAAAGTGAATATAAACTCAAAACCATAAGGAGTGACAGAGGAGGTGAATTCTTAAGTAAAGAATTTACAACTTTTTTCTTAACTCAAGGTATACATAGACAACTTACCAACAGAATGACTCCTCAACAGAATGGTGTTGTTGAGAGAAGGAACCGCACAATAGTTGAAATGGCCAGGACAATGTTGCAAGCTAAAAATCTGCCTAAAACCTTTTGAGCAGAGGCTGTAAATTGTGCAGTTTACATTCTGAACAGAGCTCCAACAAAAGCTCTTAAGCTTAGCACTCCATATACCATGTGGTATGGTCGGAAACCTCATATCACACATCTAAAAACATTTGGATGTGTTGCATATGCCCTTATTACAAAAGAAGCAAGAGACAAGCTAGATAAAAAAGGTGAAATGTGCATTATGCTTGGCTATAGTGTTGAATCAAAAGGATATAAACTCTATAATCCAATAACAAAACAACTTATTACTACACATAATGTTGTTTTTAATGAAAATAGTTCTTGGGACTGGTCTAGTAGAGAGGAGGATCAAAATCTTCAATGGATATCAGCAGTTGAAGAAGAAGATAATTGTCAAGAGATAATTGATCCTAATCTTGCATCCAGATCTACTCCAATACAACCAACAAGACAAAGTATATGTGAAATAGATTCATCATCTCCTCCTAGAAAATATATGAAACGATCAGAATTTTATCAAGATGATCAATTAGCTTTATTGTCAACTGAAGAACCACACAGTTATAGTGAAGCATCCATCGCTTTATTGTCAACTGAAGAACCACACAGTTATAGTGAAGCATCCATCCAACCACAGTGGGTAGCAGCCATGAATCAAGAGATTCAAATGATAGAACAAAATGTTGGAACATGCGTTTCGCACTCTTCCGGTTTGATAATAACAAAATCCCATTTGTATTTGATTCTACTTTTATTGATGGTGTGCAGGTAACAGGTATGAGATGTTCACAATTCTGCTGGAGCTCAATTTGAGTGTATGAAAATTTCGATGTCAGAATTTTCCGATAGCTAATGTCGCCCAGACGACAGCAGAGAAGTTACAACAACTTCCCGCACGGCAACACGATGAACGACAATTTTGCGCTGTCGGAAATCCGACAGCGATGTCGCCCAGGCGACAGCTTGGAAGTTACAGCAACTGCCCGCACGACAGCACTACGAGCGGCAGTTTTGCGCTGTCGGAAATCCGGCAGCGATGTCGCCCAGGCGACAGCTCGGAAGTTACAGCAACTGCCCGCACGACAGCACTACGAGCGGCAGTTTAGCACTGTCGGAATTCCGACAAGTGATGTCGCCCAAGCGATAGTGAAAATCTATAAAATGGTTCTTTCTGTTCGTGCATGGAAAGTATTGAGAATTCCAAGTCCCTTCTTGAGTGCATACGAACCAGAGAGCTCCAGAACCTCATCAACTCCCATTTGTGCTTAGAAGGTTTGAGATTGAAGACGAGATCGGGCGCGCTTCTACATCAACGATCATCTTGAGGCTTCAACCTTCCTTTCAGAGATCTGAATTTCTAGGGAGTTGTTCTTTTCATTTTGTATTTTCATTTATATACATTTCACTTTGTATTGGTAGGGAAATCGTCTCCTTGTGCGTGACGTCTAAGTCCTTGCATGGCTTAGGAGAAAATCGCTTCCTTGTGTGGAGCGTCCAAGTCCTTGCGTGGCTTGGTGGGAAATTGTGGCCTTGTGTGCTACGTCTAGATCTTGGGAAGATCTAGAGGATAGGCTTGAGCTTGGTCTAGGGAGAGACAAGTGATAGCCTTCCGATCCTTGGGAGAAGGATTGGTAAACACAAATTGTAAAAGGGTTATTATCATATTTGTGCCTTGATCTTAAGCATTGTTAAGATCATATTATTTGTATGTGAATTTCATGATTATAAAATTATGACTTTTTCTTTAAGTGCAAATATGGTTGTTTAATCTTTAACTTAGAAATTTGTGTTTGAATTAATTCAAATATTACATTGGTTTGAAATTTTTTTATAAGTAATTTTTAGAAAAGTAAAATTTGTTTTAAAATTCTTAAGTAAAAAATCATAATTTTTAAAAGGCCCTTATTCACCCACCCCCCCCCCCCCCCCCCCCTCTAAGGGCGCCACAAGATCCAACACGTGGTATCAGAGCTAGGTTACTCCAAAACGGTTTTACCACCGGGAGTAATGGAGCACAACGATCACGCGTTCGTTGAGGGGCAAGGAATTAGTAGGCCACCACTTTTTACGGGCACGGACTATAACTATTGGAAAACCCGAATGCGGTGTTTTCTAATAGCTCTCGACATGGAAGTTTGGAATATGGTCGAGACGAGTTATACTTCCCCAACATATGATGTAGGAAATGTAACAATGGACAAACCCAAAGACAAGTGGGATGACAATGATAAATTAAAATGTAAAAACAATGCAAAAGCCATGAATGCTTTATTTTGCGCACTAGATCGCACTGAATTTAATAGAGTTTGTGCTTGTGATACTGCATATGAAATTTGGAATCTTTTAGAAATCACTCATGAAGGTACTTCGCAGGTAAAGGATTCAAAGCTATTTCAACTGGAGTCAGAATTCGAAAGATTCAAAATGGAGGTGGATGAAGAAATTGATATAATGTACACACGATTCACTAAAATCGTGAACGATTCAAAGGTGTTGGGTAAGCATGGGCCATGCAAGTTGGTTGCGCCACCGCCTCCTCGGGGAGGGCCCTCCCTGCCACCCTGGGTTGGGGCGCCGGGGAGAGAGCAGACCTCCGGCGGGGGTCCGGCGGCCTGGCGCCGCCGGCCGCCGCCGGGGTTGGCGGGGTTTCCCCTACAGGAAAAGAGAAGGGGGGAGGAGGACTCGGGCGTCGCCGGGGCTGCGACCTCCGGCGGCCCAGCCGCCTCCCCTTCGTCGGCGCCTAGGTCCCCGAGTGGGGACCTGCTCCCCCAGCGCCACCACCGGCGCTGGGGGTTTGGCTTCCACGGCCAGCGCCGCCACCTGAGCAAGCTCGGGGTGGCGCTGGTGGCGCTCCGGCGACGGGGAGGGGGCGGCTTGCCTCCAGGAGATAAGAAGGAGGAAGGGAGGTGGTTCTACCTGAGGAGGAGGTGGGCCTCGAGAGCTTGAGGGGCGGTGGCCGGCCATGAGGGAGGTGGCGGCGGCTTGGTTGGGTAGGGTTCCGGCGAGGAGGTGGCTGGGCTGGCTCCGGCAGGGTGGAATGAGGAGGAGGTGGGGGCTGAGGGGGGGGGGAGTGGGCTTGAGAGGAGGGATGGCCCTTCCTTTTATAGGAAGGGGGAGGTCTCCCCCTCCCCCCCCCCCCCCCCCCCCCCCCCCCTCTCCTCCACGTGGGGTTAAGGGAGGGTGAGTGGGGGGAGATATTTTCTCCCCCTCCCCTCCCTTCCCTCTCTCCTGCCCCTTTGCCCAAATAGGGGCTGCCTATTCATGGGCAACCCTCTTCCTTGGGGGGGCTTTCTCTCTCCTCCCCCCCCCCTTTCCTTTTCATTTTCCAATAAATTTCAAGCCGGGGGGGTTTGACCGAGGTCAACCTAGGACGGGGTCTTCCAGGGTCCCGGGGTCCACTATGATCTGTCGGGGCGGATACCGGGTTCGTGCGCTTTATATTTCGTGCATTGCACTGATGTGGTCTGCATAGCCCTAAAATGGCATACTCTCCATACGACCTCGAATCGAGGTGCAACAAATTCCGTTGCGCTCATATTGTTCATACGAGTCTAACGGAACTAACGGGAGTTAATTCGGGGTTCGTACGGTCACTGTGCTACCATTGCAAGAAGATTGGTCATATCAGAAGCAAGTGCCCAAAGTATCTGAAAGAGCAAAAAGCAAAGAGGCACGATAAAAGTTACAAGAAGAAAGTGTTAAAGGCAGAGACTTGGGATGATTCTTCGTCTGGTGAAGAAAGTGATTCCTCAACACAGGAGGAAGAGGAGGCAAATGTATGCTTGATGGGGAAAGGATATGCGTCATCTGACGACGATTGCAGTGTCCAAAGCGACACTGAGGTAACTCCTCCATATTATGATGATTTATATTCTGAATTTATGAAAACTTGCAAATTTTTGGATAAAAGCCTAAAGGAAATCGATTTCTTAAAATGTGAAAACAAAGTTCTTTTGAAAGTAAATAAAAAGTTATCAAATGATTTGAAATCTATTGGGAACGAGAAGGAAATTTGTCAAGAGTGTGATCACTCTTCGACAAGGATAAAAGAACTTGAAAACACTCTTTCTAAGTCCGATCAAAAAATTGATCAACTTCTAAAAGAGAAAAAGGACTTAGAAAGAGTTGTTAAAACCTCTCATTCTCAATTAGAGAATTATAAGAAAAATGTTGCAAATAGATGTGGCATGATAGTAAAAGAAAATTCAATTTTAAAGTCCAAAGTAAATGAATTGAACATGGCAATTGGAAAATTTGGTGTTGGAAAAAAATCTCTGGATATGCTTTTAGCCAACCAATGCCATGGGACAGCAAAATTTGGGCTAGGATACTTTCTGGAAGCTCTGGAAGCTGTAGGAAATTTCCGACAGCTGCTGTCGGAACCAGCGACAGCTCCAGGTTCAGAAAACCTATTTTTCAAAATGAAATTTTTTCTAAATCCACACATAAAGATGTTTCCTCCAGCAAGAGTCCAGAGAAACCATTAAAGAATGGTTCCTCACTATTCATTGTATGTGCAAAATGTCATCGATTTGGTCACATCTCGGGCTCATGTTGGAAGAAAGGAAAAGTTAATGTTAAACAAATCTGGGTACCTAAGGCGTCCACCTATACCATGGGAGGGACCACTTGGGTAACCAGATCTTTACTCTCATCATCTTTTTAGTCGTGCGTGCAGGCTAGGAACAAGGAAGACGTGTGGTATTTGGACTCTAGATGTTCAAAACACATGACGGGCGATAAATCAAAGTTCCTTAGCCTGGAGATGAAGAAAGGTGGAACAGTGACATTTGGAGATAATGGCAAGGGTAAAGTCAAAGGCATTGGAGTAGTAGGTAACGAAGAATTTAAAATTTCAAATGTTTTATATGTTAAAGGTTTGAAACATAATTTAATTTCTATTAGTCAACTATGTGATAAAAATCTAAATATTTTATTTGACTCTAGCTCAAACCTTTGCAAAATTATTGATTCTAAAACAAACGAAATCGTACTTACTGCACCAAGAATAAACAATGTCTATACAATCACTTTTCATGATTTATCTCATTCTACACTTAAATATTTTATTTCAAAGAATGATGAACTTGAATAATGGCATAGGAGACTAGGACATTCTAGTGCTAAACGCATAGTAAAGCTTTCTAAAAACAAAATAATAAAAGGTTTACCAAATTTGAATGGAAAGCTTTCTTCATTATGTTCACCATGCCAAAAAGGAAAGTTTACAAAATCATCTTTTAAAAGCAAAAATGTTATTTCTACTACTAGACCTTTACATTTATTACATATGGACTTGTTTGGTCCAATTACTACACAAAGTCTAGGAGGTAGAAAATATACGTTTATTATTATTGATGATTATTCTAGATTTTGTTGGACATTGTTTTTAAATTCAAAATCTGATGCTTTTGATGAATTTGTAAAACTAATTTCACGTATTCAAAATGAACTTGATTTAAAAGTAAAATGCATTAGATCAGATCATGGAGGAGAGTTTGATAATGAAAAATTTATTTCAGATTGTAATAATTTGGGATAAAACACGAATTTTCCTCTCCTCGCACACCACAACAAAATGGTGTAGTGGAGAGGAAAAATAGAACACTTCAAGAATTAGGACGTACTATGCTTTGTGAATTTAAATTGCCAAAATATTTTTGGCCGAAGCAGTTAGTACTGCATGCTATATTATTAATCGAGTCATGATTCGTCCTACATTACAATTAACTCCTTATGAAATTTATTTTCAAAGAAAACCAAATGTATCTTACTTTAAAGTTTTTGGTTGTAAATGCTTTATTTTGAATACAAAAGATAACTTAGGAAAATTTGATGAAAAATGTGATGAAGGAATTTTCATTGGTTATTCTTCAACTAGCAAGGCCTATAGAGTTTATAATAAACGTACTAAAGTGGTTGAAGAATCTATTCATGTAAAATTTGATGAAAACATTTTTTGTGTAGAAAATACTAAAGTTGTAGGTAATGAGAAAAATGAAGAAGATGTGGAACAAAATCTGAGGAAAAATGATGATGATAATGATGATGAAGAAAAATTAGAGAAAGAAGACGAAAAAGATGGTGAAGAAGAAGAAGAACAAGGATATGTACCTCCAACCGAGCTAAGGTTCTCAAAAGATCATCCGCAAGAATTTGTTATTGGAGAACCATTAAGTGGGGTACGTACACGTTCTAGTTTACATGAAAGTTTTTCAATTTTATGTTTTGTCTCAAATATAGAACCAAAAGATGTTGCCACCGCTTTAAATGATGAATCTTGGTTTCTAGCTATGAATGAAGAACTTAACCAATTTGAAAGAAATAAAGTTTGGATTCTTGTTGATAGACCTAGTGATCATCCTGTGGTAGGAGTCAAATGGATTTTCAAAAACAAATTAGATAGTGACTCTAGGGTCACTAGAAATAAAGCTATGCTTGTAGCGAAAGGATATAATCAAATTGAAGGGGTAGATTTTGATGAAACATTTGCACCCGTAGCACGATTAGAAGCAGTTAGAATTTTTGTTGCATTTGCTAGTCATAAAAGATTTAAATTATTGCAAATGGGTATTAAAACTGCATTTTTAAACGGGTTGATTAAAGAAGAAGTTTATGTTGAACAACCCCCAGGATTTATAAATGAAAAATTTCCTAATCGCGTATATAGATTGCTAAAAGCTTTGTATGGTTTAAAACAAGCACCACGAGCATGGTATGATAGATTGACTATATATTTATTACAAAATGGTTTTAAAATGGGTGGTGTTGATTGTACACTCTTTATTAAGCAAGTAGATGATGATTTAATTGTTTTACAAATTTTTGTTGATGATATTATTTTTGGAGCCACTAATGAAGAGTTGTGTAATTATGTTGTAAAAATGATGGAAAGTGAATTTGAGATGAGTATGGTAGGAGAATTAAAATATTTCTTAGGATTTCAAATTGTTCAAAAACATGATGGAGTTTTTATTAACCAATCAAAATATATTCATGATGTTTTAAAACGATTTGGATTTGAAAATCTAAAACAAGCAAATACTCCTATGAGTGTATCTTTAAAATTAGGAAAAGATGAAAATGGAATATCAATAGATCAAACTTTATATAGAGGCATGATAGGTTCACTCTTATATTTAACTGCTTCTAGACCGGATATTATGTTTTCAGTTTGTTTATGTGCTAGATTTCAAGCCGATCCCAAAGAATCACATTTAAAAGCGGTAACAAGAATTTTTAGATATTTAATTGGCACATCTAAACTTGGTTTGTGGTATCCTCACAGCGATGATTTTACTCTTTTTGGCTATTCTGATTCTGATTATGTCGGTTGTTCACTAGATAGGAAAAGCACTAGTGGCACTTATCACTTTTTAGGCCCTTCACTCATTTCGTGGTCGAGTAGGAAACAGAATTTTGTTGCCCTCTCAACCACCGAGGCCGAATACATCGCACTTGGTAGTTGTTGTGCACAAGCTCTTTGGATGAAACAAACTTTAGAAGACTTTAATATTAAACAACAAACTATTGAATTATGGTGTGATAATAAAAGTGCAATTGATTTAACATACAACCCGGCCCATCATTCAAGGTCTAAGCATATTGATGTGAGACATCATTTTATTAGAGATCATATTAAAAATAACCACATTAAAATTTCATTTATAGGCACGGATAATCAACTAGCGGATATATTCACTAAACCGTTACCGGATTCCCATTTTTCTATGCTTAGGCTAGAATTGGGAATCCTAGACATTTCACAATGATTATATCACTACTTATGACCTATAAAATTAAAAATATCAAAAAACCTATACATCTTAAAAAGAAAAACTAAATTTTAAATCAAACCATAGAATTTGAATGACTTAAGAAAAATTCTCACATCTTTAATATTACATAAAAATTGTTCCAGACAAACATTAGAAATCAACATAAGATTAAGTTCATTAACAGAAAATGAAATCTGGGGAAGTTCACTATCGCCCAAGCGATAGTGAATGTCGGACATTTTCGACAGCTCCCAATTTGCTTAATCTTCAATTTTGGTCTCTACGATGCTTTCCACTAGTTATATGTCAATATTATTGCTACAACTCATGAATTGATGCCAAATCATGTGCTTTTTATTTTTTATAAAAAATGGCTATTTACATGATTATATGATTTCATTTCCACTCTATCATCGTATTGACACTCCAACTAAGTTGTTTAGACTATTGGAAATTGTTTTCGGATGCCTCTAAGTATGAGAAATTGTTTATATATAATAATCAACTATCACGTTCACTTCTTTTGATCCATACATATGTCTTGCTATTTAATATATACATGAATCATATTTGTTTTAACATAATACAATAGCATTTCATAAATACTACTTTCAACCTTGATTTGTTAGCACAACCAAATATACACCATCTTTTGCGATTCAAGTGAATTCGGAGATCCTTGGTCAATTAAAAATAAAAATTATAAATATCTCAAAGTTAAGATATCACAAAATATGTGATCAACAAAAAGTTTAAATTGAGGACAAGGATACTCCACCAAGCACTACTTACCCTCCTGATAAGTCTTAATAAGCATTGTGAGGTTAAGCACCTTGGAAAGAATTGTAAAGTGTCTTGTGCAAAAGAAAAATGGTATTCTATTCTTATTGTGTTATATCTTCAAGGTCAAAGTTGTCTTTATATGCTTATATTATGTTTTCTATTCCAATAATCATGTACATTAAATATTTTCATATGTTTGATCAAAGCATCACTTGTACACATCATTATGTTATATAAACATTCATCTCATGAGAATTGGACCGCAAATTTCTATACACAATTGTGTCTTTCTATGATACTTTAAAATGACATTGATCATGTTTAAGTTATTTTGTTTTATTCTACTACTTCATATGGCTATACCATCTCTTCATGAGTTTATTCACTACTATGGCATATTACTACTATTTCAAGACATTTAATTATTTTTCAACACAAGTGCTTCCGCTTACTCTTATTTTTTTACATCCTATCTCTTCCCTTAAGAACTACTCATTCATTTCATATTACCTTTTGCTAATACCAAAAGGGGGAGAAAAATTATAAGTATATTCAAGAAATCAAAGAACTATTACACCTAAATATTCCACCTAAACAATACATCATTTCAATTTACTATAACATTTAGGGGGAGCATTCATTTAGGGGGAGCATTCATCTAGGGGGAGATTACATTTAAGAGGAATATATCATTTATTTTGTGCACACCATATGTTAAAATCAACAACCTAAATAGACATGATTTCTTTTTATACGGATTTGTTATTATCAAAAGGGGGAGATTATTGGAGCATGCATTTCGCACTCTTCTGGTTTGATAATAACAAAATCCCGTTTGTATTTGATTCTACTTTTATTGATGGTGTGCAGGTAACAGGTATGAGATGTTCACAATTCTGCTGGAGCTCAATTTGAGTGTATGAAAATTTCGATGTCGGAATTTTCCGACAGCTAATGTCGCCCAGGCTACAGCAGAGAAGTTACAACAACTTCCCACACGACAACACGACGAACGGTAGTTTTGCGCTGTCGGAAATCCGACAGCGATGTCGCCCAGGCGACAGCTCGGAAGTTACAGCAACTGCCCGCACGACAACACTACGAGCGGCAGTTTTGCGTTGTCGGAAATCCGACAGCGATGTCGCCCAGGCGACAGCTCGGAAGTTACAGCAACTGCCCGCACGACAGCACTACGAGCGGCAGTTTAGCGCTGTCGGAATTCCGACAAGTGATGTCGCCCAGGCGACAGTGAAAATCTATAAAATGGTTCTTTATGTTCGTGCATGGCAAGTATTGAGAATTCCAAGTCCCTTCCTGAGTTCATACGAACCAGAGAGCTACAGAACCTCATCAACTCCCATTTGTACTTAGAAGGTTTGAGATTGAAGACGAGATCGGACGCGCTTCTACATCAACGATCATCTCGAGGCTTCAACCTTCCTTTCAGAGATCTGAATTTCTAGGGAGTTGTTCTTTTCATTTTGTATTTTCATTTATATACATTTCACTTTGTATTGGTAGGGAAATCGTCTCCTTGTGCGTGACATCTAAGTCCTTGCGTGGCTTAGGGGAAAATCGCTTCCTTGTGTGGAGCGTCCAAGTCCTTGCGTGGCTTGGTGGGAAATCGTGGCCTTGTGTGCTACGTCTAGATCTTGGGAAGATCTAGAGGATAGGCTTGGGCTTGGTCTAGGGAGAGACAAGTGATAGCCTTCCAATCCTTGGGAGAAGGATTGGTAAACACAAATTGTAAAAGGGTTATTATCATATTTGTGCTTTGATCTTAAGCATTGTTAAGATCATATTATTTGTATGTGAATTTCATGATTATAAAATTATGACTTTTTCTTTAATTGCAAATATGGTTGTTTAATCTTTAACTTAGAAATTTGTGTTTGAATTAATTCAAAAATTACATTGGTTTGAAATTTTTTTATAAGTAATTTTTAGAAAAGTAAAATTTGTTTCAAAATTCTTAAGCAAAAAATCATAATTTTTAAAAGGCCCTTATTCACCCCCCCCCCCCCCCCCCCCCGTCTAAGGGCGCCACAAGATCCAACACAAAACAATACTTGGCAATTAGTTGGAAAACCCAAAAATAAAACAGTGATTGGGTTAAAATGGATTTATAAAGTGAAGTATAAAGAAAATGGAAAAGTTGACAAATATAAAGCCAGGATAGTGGCTAAGGGGTTTGCACAAATTCCTGGTAAAGATTTCATTGAAACGTTTGCTCCTGTTACTCGTATGGAAACAGTCAGAATTTTGCTAGCAATTGCAGCACAACTGCAATTAATTGTTTATCAACTAGATATCAAATCAGCTTTTTTAAATGGAACTATCAAGGAGGAGGTCTATGTACAACAACCTGAAGGTTATATTGTCGAAAATGAAGAGTTGAAGGTTTATCGCTTAAATAAAGCTTTATATGGACTCAAGCAAGCTCCACGTGCTTGGAATGCCCACATTGATTCATTTCTACAACATCAAGGTTTTACAAAATCACCTTCAGAAGCTTCTTTCTATTATAAAAGGGATTGCAACAATCATATTATCCTTTTAGCCCTATATGTTGATGATTTACTTTACAATGGTACTAATCATGAGTCCCTCCTGAAATTTAAAAATAGCATGATGCATTAATATGCTATGACTGATTTGGGAAAGATGAGATACTTTCTTGGTTTACAAATATCTCAACAAACAGATGGAATTTTCATCAATCAAGCAAAGTATATAACTGATCTCTTAAAAATATTTTCAATGAATGATGCTCATGTTGTAGCAACTCCAATGGTTACCTATGAAAAACTGTATAAAGATGATTCTTCACCCATAGTCTGTGAAAAATATTATCAGACCATAGTAGGATCATTTATATATCCGACTCAGTTGAGACCAGATATAGATCATGCAGTTGGAGTTGTAGCAAGATATATGCACAATCCAACTCAAAATCACCTAATCGCAGCCAAACGAATACTGCGGTATCTAAAAGGAATTAAGGAATTGGGTCTAAAATATCAAAAAGAACAAGGAAACTCACTACATGGTTACTGTGATAGTGATTGGGGAGGCAATATTGAATATCTAAGTAGCACAAGTGGCTATATATTTTTCATAGGAACCAAACCAATCTCCTGGAGTTCAAAACGACAGAAATGTGTAGCTATTTCATCTGCAGAAGCAGAATATGTTGCTCCTTCTCATGACGCCACTGAAGCGATCTGGTTAAATCGGCTATTAAATGAAATAAGGTGTATCCACAACAAAGAAAGCAAAGAAAAATATGTAGCCGATTTAACCAGATCGCTTCAGTGGCGGCATGAGAAAGAGCAACATATTCTTCTTCTGCAGATGAAAGAGCTACACATTTCTGTCATTTTGAACTCCAGGAGATTGGTTTGGTTCCTATGAAAAATATGCAGCCATTTGTGCTACTTCGATCTTCAATATTGCCGCCCCAATCACTATCACAGTAACCATGTAGTGAGTTTCCTTGTTCTTTTTGATATTTTAGACCCAATTCCTTAGTTCCTTTTAGATACCACAGTATTTGTTTGGCTGCGATTAAGTGATTTTAAGTTGGATTGTGCATATATCTTGCTACAACTCCAACTGCATGATCTATATCTGGTATCGACTGAGTCAGATATATCAATGGTCCTACTAAGGTCTGATAATATTTTTCACAGACTTTGGGTGAAGAATCGTCTTTATACAGTTTTTCATAGGTAACCATTGGAGTTGCTACAGCATGAGCATCATTCATTGAAAATCTTTTTAAGAGATCAGTTATATACTTAGCTTGATTGATGAAAATTCCATCTGTTTGTTGAGAGATTTGTAAACCAAGAAAGTATCTCATCTTTCCCAAATCAGTCATAGCATATTCTTGCATCATGCTATTTTTAAATTTCAGTATGGACTCATGATTAGTACCAGTGTAAAGTAAATCATCAACATATATGGCTACAAGGATAATATGATTGTTGCAATCCCTTTTAAAATAGAAAGAAGCTTCTGAAGGTGATTTTGTAAAACCTTGATGTTGTAGAAATGAATCAATGTGGGCATTCCAAGCACGGGGAGCTTGCTTGAGTCCATATAAAGCTTTATTTAAGCGATAAAACTTCAGCTCTTCATTTTCGACAATATAACCTTCAGGTTGTTGTACATAGACCTCCTCCTTGATAGTTCCATTTAAAAAAGCTGATTTAATATCTAGTTGATAAACAATTAATTGCAGTTGTGCTGCAATTGCTAGCAAAATTCTGACTGTTTCCATACGAGTAACAAGAGCAAATGTTTCGGTGAAATATTTACCAGGAATTTGTGCAAACCCCTTAGCCACTAGCCTGGCATTATATTTGTCAACTTTTCCATTTTCTTTATACTTCACTTTATAAATCCATTTTAACCCAATCACTATTTTATTTTTGGGTTTTTCAACTAACTGCCAAGTATTGTTTTGTTCTATCATTTGAATCTCTTGATTCATTGATGCTACCCACTGTGGTTGGATGGATGCTTCACTATAACTGTGTGGTTCTTCAGTTGACAATAAAGCTATTTGGCCATCTTGATAAAATTCTGATAGCTTCCTATATTTTCTAGGAGGAGATGATGAATCTATTTCACCTATACTAGGTCTTGTTGGTTGTATTGGAGTAGAGCTGGATGGAAGATTAGGATCAATTGTCTCTTGACAATTATCTTCTTCTTCAACCGCTGATATCCATTGAAGATTCAGATTATCCTCTTTACTAGACCAGCCCCAAGAACTATTTTCCTTAAAAACAACATTACGTGTAGTAATAAGTTGTTTTGTTATTGGATTATAGAGTTTATATCCTTTTGATTCAACACTATAGCCAAGCATAATGCACATTTCACCTTTTTTATCTAGCTTGTCTCTTGCTTCTTTTGTAATAAGCGCATATGCAACACATCCAAATGTTTTTAGATGTGAGATATGAGGTTTCCGACCATACCACATGGTATATGGAGTGCTAAGCTTAAGAGCTTTTGTTGGAGCTCTGTTCAGAATGTAAACTGCACAATTTACAGCCTCTGCCCAAAAGGTTTTAGGCAGATTTTTAGCTTGCAACATTGTCCTGGCCATTTCAACTATTGTGCGGTTCCTTCTCTCAACAACACCATTTTGTTGAGGAGTCATTATGTTGGTAAATTGTCTATGTATATCTTGAGTTAAGCAAAAAATTGTAAATTCTTTACTTAAGAATTCACCTCCTCTGTCACTCCTTATGGATTTGAGTTTATATTCACTTTGCTTCTCAGTTAACAACTTGAAATACAAGTAATATTGATATGCTTCTGATTTGTGCTTCACGAAATAAACCCATTGCATCCTAGAATAATCATCTACTAGTAAGAGGAAATATTGATTACCTGCTAGAGATGGAGTTGATATAGGCCCCCATAAATCCATATGCACCAATTCAAGTGGTTGAGTAGCTCTCCAATAAGATTCCTTGGGAAATTGTAGTTGATTTTGTTTCCCCATTATACAATTATCACATGGTTCTGTCATCACTTTAATCGGAGGAAGGCCATGAACTAAAGATTTTGTATTCAATTGAGCTAAATCTCTGAAATTCAAATGGCCATATCTTTGGTGCCAAAGTAGAGCTTCTACATCATCAGTTTTCCTGGATATAAGAGTTGTATTGTAGTGCATGAGTAAAGGGAAACCTTTATTTGTTCCCATTGGTATAGCAGAAATCAGTTGATGTGATGAATTTTCAATGATATGACAATATTTAGCATCAAACACTACTTTCTAACCATTCTCAATTAGTTGTCCAACACTCAATAGATTTTGAGCTAATTGAGGAACATACAACACATCATATATAATCTTTGGTGTGCCTTGTGAACTGCATACAGAGATATTGCCTTTTCCTTATATTTGTAATGATTTGCCATCCCCCATGAACACTTCAGCAGGCTGGACTGGTTGTAATTCAAGAAATTTCTCTTTATTATTACTCATATGATTAGAGCATCCACTATCTACTACCCACAGATCTTTCTTATCTTTTTCTGTTGAAAGACAAGAATAGAACATCTTATCTGGCTGATCTTCATCAGTTATTGACAATTCAGTGTGATGGGTTTGTTATTTATTCTTGCTCCAACAATCTTTATCAAGATGAAAGGGGTTTTTACATGTCTTGCATTTATAAAAACAATCTTTCGTCTCATGATTTGTGCGTTTGCACACCACACAATATTGATTATTTTTGTCTCCATAGTTTTGGTTTGACTTATCGACATAGTCTGATCTGGATTTTCTATATAATTAGAGTTGTATCGTCCTCCTCTGCCTTCTCTCCATCTTCCTCTGGTGTTATTATTTCCTCTCCTGTTTCCTCTTGCAAGGCCTCTTGAACCCCCTCTGGAAACGTTCCTGGCTGTGTTTAATTCCATTACCGGGGCTTTATTTTTACTAACTTTAGTTTGTAAAGCTTGCTCGGTAGGGATATTA
Source organism: Dactylorhiza incarnata (assembly GCA_033032865.1). Lineage (NCBI taxonomy): Eukaryota > Viridiplantae > Streptophyta > Magnoliopsida > Asparagales > Orchidaceae > Dactylorhiza > Dactylorhiza incarnata. The sequence goes on along the minus strand of JAWHQI010000065.1, from coordinate 10,874,624 downwards.
AACTTATTCAAGCATTCTTCATTTGCTTGAAGTGAACAAATAAAATTTGGCTGAGCTTTGGTCATTGTTAAACTTTATTTTACCTGATATTTTCTCATCACAAAGAATTTGAACCTTGGTAAGATATTTACACAAACTAATCATAAATTTGATTCATAATAAATGCATTATATATACAAGCATTCGTGTGTGGGTTTACCCCGTGCCATGACGCTTTAGCGGGATTTTTTAAAACATCGTGGAAGCTTTCGCAACGCTTGAAAAGCGTCTCCGAAACCCAATAAAAGTGTGGCGGTAGACCTATTTTGTTGTAGTTCGGACCACTACAAGTAGGTTCCAATGGGTAGTCACACTGAATACTTCTTGAGTTCCATCTTGTTAACTTATTGTGCTGAGTCAGAATCTTTTTTCCATGTTTTTTCATATCACTTTCTAACACGGCCATTGCTGACAAGGCATTTGTGAGTATGCATTTATATTATAATGAATTTTAAACTAAAACTTATTACTCTTATGTTTTGCAGAATTTTTCTGATATGATTGCTGTAAAAGATGCAGATTTTTCTAATGTCGATGCTATATTTTGTTGCTTGTCGCATGAAACTACTCATGTTTTTCATGTTTTCATATTTTGTGTCTTTGATCTGGAAAGCTCTTATATGATCTTTTTAGATTACATCACATCATTACTATTCTGGTGTACCTAACTCCAGCTGATTGATTTTACAGGAGATTATAAAATGCCAACCTAACTGGCTAAAGATTATTTATATGTCTGTAGTATATATGATTCCAACACTCATTCTACTATTTCCTCCAGCAATGAACTTTACTGATTTTCTTTGTTCATATTGACCAATGGTTGTAACTTGTAAGATATTTACTTTCAGGATTTTAGGTTACGAAAACGTACTGAATATGAAGAATGGTATGACCAGCCTCATAAACTCCAGAGTTGCAGGTAATACGACAATATTGGATTTGCATCATTCTTTGTGATGACAATGATTAACTAAACCATTTTTTGTCTAGGTCAATCTACTCTGCTATTATAGCATTATGTAATATAATTTTATAATTGTAGTTTATTTAAATAGTTATCGTTACTCTATTAGACTAAATTTGTACTCTAACAATTTTTTCTAAACCATTTATGTAAATATTTATTTGCATTTGACAGAAATCTTGAGATTTCTTAGAAAAATTTGGACAGTGTTCTCCTAAAGAATTCTCTAAGAAATCTGGACATGTTTTAGGAGAAATCTGTCCAGATTTCTCTGGACAGATTTCTTAGAGAAAGTGGACAGATTTCTGTCCTGATCTCTAAAAAATTCTTTTACTTTATTATGGTTTAGTGGAAGGAGTCTATCATATTATGTGTCTTCAACTTCTAGTGTCAAGATATCATTTGCTAACATATTTTTACATTGTTGTTATTTGTTGACTTTTTCAGACTATATTTAGTGTATCGAGAATGAATCAAATGGAAAAATGAGCAAGTATGACCAGAGGTTGATCTGCTTCCTGATGAAAATGACATAAAGTTGATTTGTTTATATAGTTGGAATTCCTAAATACCATGTTGTAAAATTTTAAGCATTTTAATTATTGAGAGATATTCAAATTTTGTAAAAATTATAGTTTCAATATTTTTCATGAATAATGTGTATTAGAGCTTAAAGTTTATTGGATTGTATAAGGGGTTTGGGCCATCTCCCACCCTTATTTTTGTATATTAATAAAAATAAAAGAAAATGTTTATATTGATTGCCTTTTTTAGCAATTGGATATTATATTGTAATGAAATAATGATTCTTACATGAAAGTTATTTGTAACGACAAATTAATATTAATAAATTTGATATATAAATTTATTTATTTTTAGTGAGGAAGAAATTGAACAATTGCAACGAATTAGTCTTTACTATAACTTATCTTATTGTGAGGAAGTAATGTTTGTTACAATTTATTTATTTGTAACGACACACATATATTTGTTACGAGAATTATTAGCGTCGAGCTTTAGGTAACGGTTGTTACATAAAGTAAATGTCATTACTAAAACTTTTTGTAACGGTATTAGTTACCTTTTGTAACGTTTTTAGTCCTTACTAAAAGTGTAATTTGTTGTGGTGATTAGCTAGGTATTTTTTTTATTCTAAATTCCTTGCTAATTAAAATTAGCAAGGAATTTAGTTATTTAGCAAGGAATTTAGCTTCTTGCTAATGAAGGGTTTTCTTGTAGTGAATTATAATAAAAACGTCACGGCTATTTTTCCAAATTGTTTCTCAACAGCTCTGCTACCGTTATTTTACCAAACTGTTTCTCCATTTCTCGCAGCTCCATTCCCACCACTCCATAATCACAGCTCCATTCACAGAGCTCCATTTTCCACCGCTATCATTGAAACAAACAGAGTCATACTCGCCGCTCATCTCAGTTTTTCATTTATACCTAATCTTTTTTTTTTCTGCCTTTTCTTTTCAATTTAAGTTGATTTATTGGAATTATGGATTTTCAATCCCTTTGGTAAACTGCATATTGTTGTATGAGTTATTGTTTCAGAATTTGGGTAATGGCTCGGGATTCTTTGAACATTGTTGGAAATGAAAGTGATTCTTTGAACGCCAGTCTAATCGATTCATGGGGCATTTCCACATACACTTTGTGCGCTGGTTTGCTCCATACTGCTTTTAGATTTCAGCCGAGGGTCGTGTCTTCCAATATCATCATCAGCCCGTTGGTGATGGTTTCTTAATGCAGCCAGACCCGAGTGATTCATTGATGCAGTGTTTCATTAAGAGGAACTAAAAGAACTCAAACTTCTATCTCTACTAAAAGCGGTGCCTTTAACAAAATTGTAATGCAATTAACAAGTATGACTGTGTTTAACCATTCAAAAAAAGGCGGTGGCTTTAATAAATCGGTGTGACTAGTCAAAATTGCGGTGCCTTTAGCAACTTCCTTAAAATTTATATTCCTTTTTTTTTAATAAAAAAATTTATTTCGTGTGAAGCAACTAGTAAAATTCCTAAAATCATGCATCTTTCAATCTACAAGCACGTGTTGAAATATTTATACTTTTTATTCCTAAAATAATATATAATTATCGATTTTGAAAACTATTAATACTACAATTTCATATCTAAAAACAAGATTATAAAAACCAAAGTTTTCTAAACAAAGAGATAAAGAAAGAGCGTTGTTATATGAAGGCCTGTTTAGGCTATATGCAGTCCACGATTTTAGAAAAAAGAGTAGTTTTTCTGTTTTCAACCTGCAGGCCAACTTTTTTCAGCCCTCCGCCCTCCTGCTCCACCTTCATTGTTTTGCTCAGTCCCTCTCTTCCTCCTCTCTCCTTCTTATTTTTTAGAATCCCCAATTTCACCAACCAATCACCATGGCGGCGGCTATGCCTCTAGCATTGGGCCTCTCGCTCGGCTTCGACAAGGCAGCCGTTCTGCCGTCGGTGGAAAAACGGCTCACATTTATGCAGATGCAGGAGCTGGAGCAACATGTGCTCATCTACAAGCACATGGTGGCCGGCGTCCCCGTCCCCGTTCATCTCGTCCTCCCCATATGGCAGAGCGCCGCCGCCGCCGCCGCATGCGGCGGAGAATGATCCGCTCGAAGCTCTCCGACAGGTCGCTGCTCCGCTCGAAGCTCTCGCCGGCCCTAATTTTATTCCAGCCGGAGGTTGGAGTTCAACCCGCTGAAGCTTAGGATGCTGGTGCTGGCGACCTGGCGGTGTTGGTCAGTGCCCTCATCGAGATCAAACAAAAATAATTGGCCTATATATATTAAATCTGGCATGCATGAACAATTTTTTGGCCTGCATATATACACGGCCTGCATAAAGCCAAAACAGGCCTGCCTATAACATTGCTCTAAAGAAATCGAAATAAATATAGATTTTGAATCGAGTCTGGGTAAGACGTGTGATCATTGCCCTAAAGAAGTTGCATCACCCTTTGACAGAGTTTTTTACCGATGTTCACTCCTCCAAGGTACAACACTCGACTAGATCCCAAAAACTTATATTTGCGCGGACACCATAGAAACACGAAGCACACGTACTCCCACATGATAAAGCAAACATCAAGAAAGCAGAAACACAAGAATTCGAAAGCAGGTAAATGAAAGATATTGTGAAAGCATGTAACTTTTCTTTCTCAAAAAATCTCCAATATAGGAGTCTCCTAAAATGGCGAGAAAGTAATCATGTAATAAATTCACATCGGTTATAAAAAGTTAATTTTATCGTGTATAGAAATATGTAGATTTCCAACGTAAAGATTAAATAGCAGAACCGCGTAGAGAAAAATGCGTAAAAAAATTTCATACACGTGGTCTGCGAATAGCATAGAAGTCGACATACATTGACTAGTAGTCAACGCAATAAGAGAAGTCGAAGCACAGGAAGTCGGCGCACGAAGAGAAGTCGACACATAGGAAGTTGAAGCATAGGAAGTCGAAGCTTAGGAAGTCGATGCATGGAAGTTGAAGTACTGGAAGTCGACACATGTGAGTCAAAGTACAGGAAGTTGAAGTACATGAAGTCAAAGTACATGAAGTGAAAGTACGAGAAGTGAAAGTACAGGAAATCGAAGTATAGGAATGAAATTTAAAGTTTCCTAAAGGGCAAGGTGAGACTAATCATTCATCCTTTTCATGAAAAAGTTTCCCTCCAAAATTTGGAGTTCCCTTAATTTTGATTTTGAGTTTTTTTTTTTCACTAAAAGATATGAAGCCCAGTCACCAAACACAATTAAGCTCTATTAAAATATTATGAAATAATTGTTTTAGATTAAAATTTTTAACAATCCCTCACAAAAGCGAGAATCCAAAAACGAAATTCATAAATAATGAGATTAATATTAATAAATAAAATCAAATACAAATTTACTTTATCAAGTTGTATCTAATGCAATGAGTGCAGGTGAAATGGTTATCTTGAACCTACACTTATACTTATTTTATCTACGAAAGAATATAATGTGTCAGATGCTTTGAATTATAATATTTTGACTGGTAAATTATCTAAGCACACAAAAGATTATTTATTCATTGAGTTATGGTGGTGGGCATTTTAATAGCTATGAGCATTCATTGATTTTTCATAAGGGTTATTAGGGTTTAACCCGGATCCCAAAGTTTGCGCCTCACAACTACCCATACATAGGTGGTGTCTTGAGAGATATTTTATAACTAATATCTCACAAAGATATATGTCTCTGGTAATCATTAAGAACTATAAGATCATCATAATCTATACGTAAAGCACAACATCATATGAATTGGGAGAAAATTTTCTCAACCTTTAAATTTGTGTTTCTAACTGGGCTACATCAACGACTTCATTTCCACCACATTGAACATAATTCACGGGATCTCCAATCACATGGGTTGGGTATCCACCATTGGCAGCAAATCATATGAGCTTAAGCTTTATTCTCCTCAATGACAATAAAATTTCCCTTCAGGACAATCCCTTAGTGCGATTATCAGCAATCTCAATTCTGACTTTACATTGTTTAGTGATATCACTTCTTTTATTTTCTGCTTCACTGATTTGTACCTTATTCTAATGAACTTATTTATTTTAGAATTAGTATTGTTAGAAGTAGTTAAATCAATAACATATTTATTATCACAATGTAATTCCACAACAGGAATATGTTTAACATAAACAAGAATTACAGAAATTAAGTTTTTATGTCATTCGGCTACCGCATAAGTAGTATCTAGAGCTATGAGTTCTAACTCACCGTACTCCTAGATATGACAGTTTGTTTGGTAGAAGCTCATGAGATGGAAGCTCCTCCAAGAAGGATAACATATCATATTGTAGACTTAACGTCTAATGAACCAGTTAGCCAATTGACATCTAAATATCCTTCTAATACTTCAGGATAGCGCATATACACAAAACTATAATCAATTGTTCCTCCTGGAGCTTGTGAAGCATGTACTCATTCTTCCGCAGTACCTCGGTCATCCGGTTCTTCATCTCGGCAGCGTCGGAGGGTTCACCCAGGTACTCGTCGATCATGGAGGGAGAAGGGGCCGCCGAGTAGTTTCCAGCATCTTCTGACTCGTCAGCAATCGAGATGTTAGGATCTGAGAGTGGAGGAGAAATGCTAGCAGGAAATTAGAAGCTAAGAAAGAAAGGGGCGAGTATATTCCCTTACCATGCGAAGTCCTGATACCCTTCTCCTCGCAATGGGGAGAGGGCTCACCTCGGAGGCTTGGGGGCATCCTCGACTTTCCGCCAAAGGCGCAGGAGGTAGGAAGTACCAGGAACTTTCCCGAACCCACTCGCGGTAGAGGCTCGATAGGGCCCCGCACTGCGGTGACCACAGAGGGGCAAGGAGCGTGGCTCGCCGAGGTGATGACGGTGTTGGAAAGTTCCTCGGCCAGGTCGCGAACAAGCGACTCCACCCGTGTAGGGGTCGGGGCGAGATCGATGAAGGTAGGAACTATGATAATGAGCACATGGTTGATTATACTTATGATAAGCGAGTTTGGAACGAAGAGATAGAGATGATCACGTACCAGAAACCTGAGGGAGAATGTCCGGGTTCACCTGGGTGCTCGCACCCTCTTGCTCGACATCTCCTCGCCCCCTGTATTATTCTCGGCAGCGAGGTCAGGTTGTGAGGTATGAGGTTTTGAAATAGATAAGTTACAAGGAAAAATTGTAAGCAACCAGAGGGAGGGGATAAACTCTCACCTGACCGGATGTCTCAAAACACAAGCTGAACCTGGGTTGGTTTTGCGTTCTTGACAGAGTCGCTGCCCCTCCTATTTTCTCGTGCGCCTTAGAGGCGTGCAAGAAGTGTGCTCAGACACAAGGGACAACAGCCCAGAAGAGGCTGCGTCGTTCTTGTCTTTAAGGGCGGCGAGGCGAGCTAGCATGTCCTTGGAGGGCAGCATGACAGCAGAGAAGCGTAGGACCAAGGGGAAGAGAGAGGAAGGAGTGTGGGAGTTCGTGGAGTGGCCTCTCCCTCCCCTTGATATATATAACCCCTGGTGGGCCCCATATAAAAGATTCCCTTAAATTAAAGAGCTCACCAAATCATATGGGTTGAACTATCGTTCCGAGCTTGAGACAAGCTCGCAAAGAGCGGGGATTGTGTACAACCCCGTATTTGTCGAGTGAACCAGCAAAGAGTACACAAAAGACGACGTTCTAGAAGAGGGGCGAGCCACGAATACCCCACCCTGGCATCTTGCACTCGTCCCCCCCACCTCCCCACCATCTTGGGTGAATCGCGAGAACCCCATCCATGCTGGGTGCTCCCCCTAGTAAGCCTTCAAGCCGACATTGGCCTCGCTTCTAGCTGATATTGGCCTCGCTTCTAGCCGATATTGACCTCGCTTCTAGTCGATATTGGTCACGCTTCTAGCCGATATTGGCCTCGCTTCTAGCTGATATTGGTCTCTCTTCTAGCTGATATTGGCTCGCTGGTAGCCGATATTGGCCTCGCTTCTAGCCGATATTTGCATTGCTTCTAGCTGATATTGGCCTCGCTTATAGCTGATATTTGGCCTCACTACTAGTCGATATTGGTCTAGTTCCTAGGAAGTCGCGAGTACCCAACATCGCTTGGTACTCGCCACCCCCAGGCGAGCACGCCTCGGGTGGTGTGTGCTCGCTCCCTAGGGGGAATGCCTTTTCCAGGATATTTCATGTTGGCCTGCAGTTAGTCATTCCAAACAGTGAGATTCCATTGTTGGTAGATGATGAGTCCCAATTATATACACATATATGGACTCATCTGGGCCAATTTTCTAGTATATGCACTGCACTTTAGCCTTGTTTTAGCTCATATTTGTTATTCCATGCTATGTGCACTTCTAGGCCCGTTTTGGTGTTATTTCTTGTTTATCTTCATTTTTAGTTTTCATGCATTGTTAAGTGCCACCTTCAGTGGCTAGATTGGTGCTGTATGCTGGAACAGGAGTCGTGCAGGTGTTCCTGATACAATTCTGTATAGGAACACTGCGCACGATCACTGGTTCAATTGCGCACGACCACTGGTCGTGCGCCACTGATCGTGTGCACTTAACCCCTGAAAACTGAGTTCTGTCTTCCTTATCGCACGACCACTTACGATAGCGCGCACGACCACTGGTCGTGCGCCACTGGTCGTGCGAACATTGTATTTTATAATCTTTTCCCCTTGCAGGCTCCGTCCAGGCAGGCGCACGATCACAGGATGATAGTGCGCACGACCACTGGTCGTGCGCCAACGATCGTGCGCACTGTTTATTCCAGCGCCTATAAAGTGCCCTGCTCGCGATTTAGGTCGGGATCCTCGCCGTTTTTCCGCCCAGCTCCGCCGTTCCGCCCATTTCCGCAGGTTTTCGCCCCCTAGGCCTCCTCCATCATCCAAGGGCTTCAAGGAAGAGATTCTACACTCATCTTCATCGCCAAGGAAGGAGTTCCTCGCATCGGACGTGGCCGGATTGTAAAACGCTGGAGAAGACGGGTCCATTGGGAGGTGTGACAGCCCTCCTCTACCCCGGACGCAGTTGGGACTGAGCTAGGACGTGGATTGACAACCCGACGATTCCTACCGTGAATCTACAACGAGACTCTGGATTCGGTCGTATCTCTTGCCTCTTTCTTCTACTTGTGTGGTTTTATTTGTTTGTAATCTCTATATTTAGATGATGACACTATGAATCTTGTTTATTAATGTTTATTTCATGTTTATGGAATCATATTATTCATATGTGTGAATGAGGTGCGCCGCCATCCATTTTCCACTCCACCACCGTGTCCGGTGCCGCACTAGCAATTGCTAGTGGCGTGCTTGTCGAAGAGGTGCCGGCGACCCTCATTCCGTTAGCCTACTCGCCCATCCGCCTACCGAAGCGTGGCATAGCGGCCCGTGTAATCCACTCGCCCTACGAAGCAGCGCGCTCAAGGCCTGCATAGTTCGGTTCCGCTTGCCTACTCGTCCATCCGCCCTTGCGAAGTAGCGCGTTCAAGGCCTACGTAGTCTTCCATCCCGCCGAGCGAAGCTTTGCATAGCGGCATTGCATAGGAGTAGTTATAGTATTTTCTCTTTATTCTCCACAAGCCAAATCACCCCGTTTCCGCATTCCATCCGACTCAAGGACTTCGATCTCAATTCCTTCCTCGATAATAAACTCCACCTTACTGTGTTCCTTTGAGATTCGATACTCGGGGATTACTCCTCGTTTTATATTACTTGAACGATCGGTACACTGCCGTTTCGTGTCGCATTCGAGCTACCGCCTATAGCGGTGTGTGAGATTTGCGCCATCAAGTTTTTGGCGCCGTTGCCGGGGAACACAGACGTGTGAGTTTTCTTGAGAGGGAGAGCTGAGAGAGAGAAGTTTCTTCCAGTGTTTATAGCCGCCTTTTTATTTTTGTTTGCTTTTTAAATTTATATTGTTTGTTATTATTTCTTCTCTCCTATTTTAAAGTTTTAAGCAAGTTTAATCCAAGGAGTTTTATTAGTTTGTGTAGATTTCCTTGCAAAGAATTTCAGTCTCTTTATATCTGCTTTTATTATTGAAAATGTCTTCATGGGATATTTCTCCTGGCACTTACGACATGATGGACTATTATTTAGACCAAATGAATGAATTAAATGCTAGGCAGTGTAGGAACGTTGTTTGCTTGTTGTGTCGAGGAGAGGGTCATGAATTGAAGGACTGTCCTAGTCTTTTCAATCCTGACCGCCGCTCCTCCACTCATGACAACATTGTCCCTATCACTCATTCTTTACCCATGGAGGCAATTGTGCCCTCTACCCCCGAGCTTATCTCGTGCATGGACTCCTCACTCCCTGTGTATGGCTTCACTCCCAGTGATGATGATCACTCATCTGTTGGGCAACAAGGAGAGGAATGGGAGCTCCTAGATGCACCTGAGCATGATGAGGAAAGTATTCTTTCCATCGGGGAGGCTTTAGCAGATCTTTTTACGGAGGAACCAAATCTTTGTGTTTTTCCAGTTTCTTTGCACGATTTTTCTACACACATTCTTTATGATCCTATCAAAGTAAAGGAGCGGGGTGATGCTTCGGACTCGGAGGATGCTCCAAGGTGGTTTGAGGAGGATACTCCTTCTGATGAGGAGGTTTGCACTTCCTCATGGGACGAGGAGGTCCAACTCACCACCGAGGCCCTTGAGTTCTTGGGTTCCCCTCGCCATGATACTTACGATGATGATAGCGATCTATCCTTGGATCCTGCTGGGAGTGAGACCGGGATCACTCCCCCGATTTCTGATTATTTTTGTCCTTCTTCTCTTTTATTTCTTGACCCCCCTTCTTCACCCGAGCCTGTGCAGGTTGAATCTTCACAGGTACTTCAGGAGGACTTGGAGCTTTGTGCTCCAGTCAATGATGAGTGTGTCCTTTTATGCGAGGAGGTTGATTCCTCCTCCATTAAGGAAGCCTCATTCGTTGCCTTCTCCCCCTGTGGACCTGCTGTGGACGATACCTTGCTGGGCAAGGATAGTTTTGGTGAGATGAGTGAGGACCAGGCCTCCTCCTCTTCTTACTTTCTTTTCCCTCTACCTGCTCCTCACAGGTATTATTATTATTTAGGTAGAGGGGTGACTGTCTTATCTCCGTATCGGTACCAGCTACCGAAACGCATATTGGAGCAGTTACCTGTGCATTTTCTTTTTCATAGGCCCATTAGCTAGATATTATAAAGTTTTGAATAAGTCGTGCTGGGATGACAATAACCCCAGTAGTTATCTTAATTTTTCTTGCATTTTCATTTCGTTTCTAATTTTATTTAGTTAATTGCACTTTATCTCAGTTTTTTATTTTCTTTTGTTTTTGCGGAGCTGACCCCTGCAGGTATCTTTTCTAGATGGCGGATGCTGCGGTTCATTTTAGCTTACACGCCAATCTTCTGGTATGCTCATTTCTGAGCATTGGGTACTCTCTTTCCCTAGCCCTATTTTGATTTTCATGTCATATATTATGTGGGTTGTTTAGTTTAAGTCTGGGGGAGAGTAGTTCTGTGTGCCCACGCACGTGCACTGTTGCATTGCATGCTAGAAGTATTTCTATTTCATTTATTTAGTATTGTTCATCTTCATTGCACACCACAGCACCCACTTGAGCACGTACTCATCTGTTTGCCAGCTCTGTTGTGAATTTAATTCTCCTGCTTATTTGGGAAAGTCTAGGTGATGGCTTAGGACTATGTAGCAGAGTAAAATGTTGACCCCAGTAGTGCTCCTAGTCGAGTGCTCGGTTGCATAGGAATTTGTGTAGATTAGATTTCTCTTTATACTTATGGTTTTATATTTTTCTCTATTAGTGTAAATGTTGTTCACTCTACTCAAATGGTGAATCCGGTGGAATCAAACGGTAGCGTAGGGATGTGTGTAAACGATCGCTAGACTCGTATTGCTTGAGTCGGGAGAAAGGAGAATCTTTCTCGGTGGCTAGAACTTGCCCCAAGCAATTCTTGAAGCATTGGCATAGGATAGTTCTAGTGCATGAGAATGACGTAGGCCATTATTTTGGCCCGGTTGAGCTTTTTATTTCATGCCTATCATCTACCCTTGCTAGCCCCTTTGTGCCTACCCCTTCCTCTTGATTCAGCCCCACTTTTTTCGCACCAAAAGCTTAAAAGCCTAACCTAGTCGCACACCCAAGTCTGAGCTTTAAATTATAGTTATGTTTACATTTTGGGGGGTGTTGATGTGGTAATTTTTATAGTGGAAATTGTGGGTGTATTCATTGATATTTTTGCTGAAAAAAAAAGAAAAGATGGAAAAAGAAGAATGAAGAAGAGAAAGAAAAAAAAAAGGGGATTGTTATGAAAAAGTTGAATTGAGAATTTTGAAATTTTGGTATTGGGAGTGGGCGGTGCACACACCTATGTTGTAAGAGTCCAAGTCTGGGGGTGTGGTGCATTTGTTTATTATCGTCGTGCGGGTAGCTCTATCTTATGCTCATGTTGGGTTAGGTGTGCGTAGCCTCCAGGTTTATCTTTATTTACCTCACTGTAATCCAAGCCCCATCTCTAGCCTAAAGTCCTACCGACTCACGCTATGAACCAATCTAGTGTCGTGGAGAGAATGTGACCGGGCGAGCCTATGGTCGCCGACACCGATGGATATCGGTGGAGTTTGTCCGGCACCCCAATCTTGAGCAATGCTCATCTCAGCGCTTAGTTTACTTTCTCCGTATGCATGACCGGATGATTCACCGTAGTTCACCATTTTGAGGGGTTGTAATATGCTTTTACTCTTTTAGAAATATATAAATTGTTTGTGTATAATGAGAAATCTTCTCTACTATTTTTCTTATGCACGTGAGCATGCGACTTCGCATGGTACTCTGTATTGTAATTTTAAGCCATTTACTTTTCTTTCCTCGTTCGCGTAGAATTTGTTTGCTCGGGACGCTCAAACAGGTAAGTCTGGGGGTGTGATGAGTCCCAATTATATACACATATATGGACTCATCTGGGCCAATTTTCTAGTCTATGCACTGCACTTTAGCCCTGTTTTAGCTCATATTTGTTATTCCATGCTATGTGCACTTCTAGGCCCGTTTTGGTGTTATTTCTTGTTTATCTTCATTTTTAGTTTTCATGCATTGTTAAGTGCCACCTTCAGTGGCTAGATTGGTGTTGTATGCTGGAACAGGAGTCGTGCAGGTGTTCCCGATACAATTATGTACAGGAACACTGCGCACGATCACTGGTTCTATTGCGCACGACCACTGGTCGTGCGCCACTGATCGTGTGCACTTAACCCCTGAAAACTGAGTTCTGTCTTCCTTATCGCACGACCACTTACGATAGCGCGCACGACCACTGGTCGTGCGCCACTGGTCGTGCGCCACTGGTCGTGCGAACATTGCATTTTATAATCTTTTCCCCTTGCAGGCTCCGTCCAGGCAGGCGCACGATCACAGGATGATAGTGCGCACGACCACTGGTCGTGCACCAACGATCGTGCGCACTGTTTATTCCAGCACCTATAAAGTGCCCTGCTCGCGATTTAGGTCGGGATCCTCGCCGTTTTTCCGCCCAGCTCCGCCGTTCCGCCCATTTCCGCAGGGTTTCGCCCCCTAGGCCTCCTCCATCATCCAAGGGCTTCAAGGAAGAGATTCTACACTCATCTTCATCGCCAAGGAAGGAGTTCCTCGCATCGGACGTGGCCGGATTGTAAAACGCTGGAGAAGACGGGTCCATTGGGAGGTGTGACAGCCCTCCTCTACCCCGGACGCAGTTGGGACCGAGCTAGGACGTGGATTGACAACCCGACGATTCCTACCGTGAATCTACAATGAGACTCCGGATTCGGTCGTATCTCTTGCCTCTTTCTTCTACTTGTGTGGTTTTATTTGTTTGTAATCTCTATATTTAGATGATGACACTATGAATCTTGTTTATTAATGTTTATTTCATGTTTATGGAATCATATTATTCATATGTGTGAATGAGGTGCGCCGCCATCCATTTTCCACTCCACCACCGTGTCCGGTGCCGCACTAGCAATTGCTAGTGGCGTGCTTGTCGAAGAGGTGCCGGCGACCCTCATTCCGTTAGCCTACTCGCCCATCCGCCTACCGAAGCGTGGCATAGCGGCCCGTGTAATCCACTCGCCCTACGAAGCAGCGCGCTCAAGGCCTGCATAGTTCGATTCCGCTTGCCTACTCGTCCATCCGCCCTTGCGAAGTAGCGCGTTCAAGGCCTACGTAGTCTTCCATCCCGCCGAGCGAAGCTTTGCATAGCGGCATTGCATAGGAGTAGTTATAGTATTTTCTCTTTATTGTCCACAAGCCAAATCACCCCGTTTCCGCATTCCATCCGACTCAAGGACTTCGATCTCAAGTCCTTCCTCGATAATAAACTCCACCTTACTGTGTTCCTTTGAGATTTGATACTCGGGGATTACTCCTCATTTTATATTACTTGAACGATCGGTGCACTGCCGTTTCGTGTCGCAGTCGAGCTACCGCCTATAGCGGTGTGTGAGATTTGCGCCATCAGTAGACCAATTTGGGCTGCTTTTAGTGAAACGGAAAGGCAAGATTCAGCTATCCGCAGACAATTTTGAGAAAACTATAAATAGACCCCCAAGGGCACCTTTGGAGAGACCTCTTCTTTGATTTCTATCTCCTTAGGCAGTTTTTGAGAACTTCATAACTCTGCCTTTCGTGACTTCCATCCCCTGACAGTCTGATTTTCTCCAGTACCCTCCAGGGTGCCCGACTCAGCATTGGTTTAGGAGTGGAAATTCTTTTTGATCTTCCGGGTTTGTGGCAGGACCTTCTCGTTGCAGCTCGTTGGGTCTGTTTCTAGTTTTCCACTTTCTTGAGTGAGGTTCTTTGCTCTGAGTGTCTGACCCAGTGATTTAACTCAGGAGAAGTAAAAGCAAGCTATACCGGTCCGAACTCCTCTCGAATCATTGTTTTCGGGTTCAACAGTATCACACCCGACTCAGGAGCTACACCGCTGTTTGAAGCGGGAAGGAAGTAAATGTGTGTTTTAGACCTTGTGGAGAAATGCGCGAAGGAGGTCGTCCGATAAGATAGGAAAACGCATTGATGGGAAGGATGCGAAGGAGCGCGCGAACCATCGAAGCCCTAGTTATGATAGGGAGGATGAGCGGGAAAAGTAAGGGTGCTGCGTGGGATGCCCTAGCCTTACGTGTAATGGCCCAGAGACCGCCATAGTATATCAGTTATTCATTTAAAAGTAATGTTTTTAAACTTGATCTTTTGGCGCAGTACAATATCATATATCACATTGAGAACCAAATAACATTATCATATTGATGGAGACGACGACCCCCAACATGTTGATGATGATGGAGTCGGCACGTTTGCGAAAGATCTTTCGCCCTCTCCATCCAAAGACTTGTGGCGCCGTGGCGACCTTTGTAATCGACGCTACAACCTCTGCCCTCGGTGCAAGACTCACATTTAATAATTATAATGTTTACTTATATTTATGTATTTCCTTGTTGCGTTGTCTAAATTTGGGACTATTTTATTTTAGCCTACGTTTAGCCAAATCTGTTTCGGACGGTGGTCTTTATCTTCTTATACTTGTTCTGCCGATGCTTTCTCTTAGTTTTTTTCTCCATACGCGCTTCTAGGGTTCCTGGAACGGAGCTCTTTCTTCCCTCTTTCTCTCTCGATTTCGCAATTTAGCGTGCTCCTTGAGCTACTGCTGGGATTTAAGTCGGGCAAGGCCTTGTTTGATCTGGATTTCGTAGGGGTTTGTTTAACTGAAATCTGTTTCCTGGGGTACAAATCCACGGTAAGCTCTATATCCCTCTTGCGGTTTCATGGTTTTAATTTAAGCTTTGTATTTTCTATAGTATACTTTGTTCTGGGGTAACTTTGGTATGGGGCAAGGGAGGATTCCATCTGAGTATACTTTGGTTAACCAGTTATGTGAGGTTCTTGGAGTTTTGTGTTAAACTGCTGTCTAATTTGGTTTCGACTTGGGCGAATTTTTCTGGTTTTCGGCTTGGTGATGTTGTCTACCTGTATGAGCTTACTTGTATACTATATGGTTTTGTTTTTAGGGGGATTTTTTATAATACCTCCCATGCAATGACTATATAATATAGGTCCGGTCGGGACCCTACGGCATATAATCTCCACAGCTTTAGTATTAAAAAGTGATATAGATCTAACCATCTCAAAAACTCAGAACCAACACAGCGGAAATATTAAATAAACCACAGAAGTTGTCCACATCTACATAGGAGTACTACGGCCTTAAGGCCTTACAAAACTCATACTCAAGTAAAAACAAAAGGGCATAGAAATGTCCAACAGATCATCACAATCCTAAGCTACCTCGGCATGCAAGCCGGAACAGGTAAAGACATCATAATCAAACAAGGAAGCATGAAAAGTGCACTTCATGAAGCTTAGGCCTTTCTGGCCGGCGAGCTAGGTCCAGCCTGCGATCCTTGCCCTGCATCCAAATCACAAAGAATGGTATAACGAGGGTCAGCTTTGGCTGACCAACAACGGTGCAACAACACCCCTCCTCCCGATCGTCCTAGCGGACCCCGGGGAATTACATCACCCTGCAAGTCAGGACTTCGTATGCAAATGTAATAAATAGTTTTAACATAAACATGACATGCATGAGTGTAACAATCATCACCCACATTTCTATGTTGAGCAAAAAAAGTAAGGGGATCTAGCAATGCAGCATGTATGCAAACCTAGGTTTCACCCAAGGCACCCTATGGTGCGTATGTTTCTAACATAACAACACACATCAACATTTCATAACAAACCAAGGGTACTTATCATTCCCCCCACGGGCGTACAAGCCCAAGGCCAAGAACTCCACTGAGACCTCACCCCTTACATGGCTCATCTTGCCAACGGGCGCATCAGCATACTTGTTCTCGCCACAATCACTAAGCCAAAAGCCAAGAACTCCACTGGTACCTCACCCCTTACATGGCTCATCATGCCAACGGGCGCACCAACATACTTGTTCTTGTCAGTTAGCCCAGAAGGGAACTTGTCTTGATGGGACACTCTCCCCACATGAATCCAAGCATTCACGGGCTAGCCATCCGACCACAAAGACAAAACACGCCTTCACAAACACATAACAATTACCCTTTCCAAACCAACGTTCATTCTCACACGAAGGGCAACACATACGACGTTTTCGCCGTCATCGGATTTCTAGCAAAATCCCTAAAATGCACGTTAAGCAACATCACCGAATCGGACCACCGGTCACGATTTCGGCTTCACCCAAAATGCCTAATCCACTAACGGAGCGGATCTCTAGTGCAAAATCATGTCGGGGACGGACTCAATCAACCCGATGGTTCTTCTTGAACCAAGGCTACCCAAACCCCTCTCATTTGAGAGATCCGGTGCCATAAAATTTCAGAAAAGAGAAAGTAAAAGCATAGATGCCATGCACGCCTCTAAAACCGGGAGGAGAGATGTCATTACCCTAAGAGTTCTCTTCCTCACCATGTATCGGTTGAAAGGCACAGATAGAAAGAAGCGCCTTCTAGTCCTCTCCACGGATCTGGTCTCGGATCGGCGAACGGAGCTCCGGTGCTCCAACAATGGCGGATCTAGCCATCTTCTTCCTCCAAACCCTACCTCTCTTCTACGCCTCCAAAAGCACAAGGGACTTAACGAAAAGAGAATAGAACTTCTCTGCCCTAAATAAAACTTTAGGACGCACTTATTTATACCGTAGGATCAAGATCCAAACAGATCGGACGTCCAGGAAACGCTACTTACGAAACAGGTTCCGTCAGCTAACGCTGGCGTTAGCACTAGCGCCCGCGTTAGCTCTTCGTCGAACTCTCTTCGACGAACTCCCTTCGACGAACTCCCTTCGTCGAACTCCCTTCGACGAAACTTCCTTCGACGAAACTTCCTTCGAACGAACGAAGCCAACTCAACGACCCAGCGGTTCCGAACTCTCTTCGTCGAACTCTCTTCGTCGAACTCCATTCGACGAACTCCTTTGATCAAACTCCCTTCGACGAAACTTCCTTCGACGAACGAAGCCAACTCAGCGGCCCAACGGTTCTGAACTCTCTTCGTCGAACTCCTCTCGTCGAACTCCTTTCGTCGAACTCCCTTCGACGAAACTCCCTTCGTCGAACTCCTTTCTACGAACTCCCTTTCGACGAACTCCCTTTCGACGAACTCCCTTCGTCGAACACCATCGCAATCCCGACGGGGCAGCTAACGCCTGTTTTAACACCTAACGCCGGCGCTAGCTCCCAGATACAGAAAACATGTACCAACCATAGGCATTCCAGCCTCCGCGCTCAGCGAAACCTGGGGTGTTACAAATCCACCCCCCCTTAAAAGAATTTGGTCGTCGAAATTTAAAACGTTAACAAAAGCACAACTAACACACATACCTGAAACGAACAGTTCCGGGAAGTTATCCCGCATTGTTTGCTCTCGCTCCCATGAGAACTCGTCTCATCCGCAATTATCCCAACGCACTTTCACCAGCTTGACCTCTTTGTTCCGCAACCGCTGGACTTCAGAATCCTCCACACAAACCGAACGAACTATCGTCCTCAGATCTTCGGTTACAGGAACTGTCGAAGACTCAACCACATCATCTGGCTCCACCAATGCTTTCCTCAGCACCGAAACATGAAATACATCATGTAATCCACTTAGCTCTACAGACAACGCCAACCGATAGGCCGCTTCGCCTATGCGCTCTGTAACCTTAAACGGACCCAAATATCTCGGACTCAATTTCTTGAGTCGTCGAATTCGCGAAACGCCTTTGAACGGCTTGATCTTCAAGTAGACCATGTCGCCCACCGCAAACTCCACATTTCTATGGCGTGCATTAAAATACTTTGCCTGTCGATCCTGAGCAACCTTCATGCGCTCCTGGATCATTCGCACCAACTCACAAGCGTCTGCCACCACTTCTTTTTCTAACAACTGGGTGTCTCCCGCCTCGATCCAAGACATCGGCGTTCGACATCGCCTTCCATACAAAGCCTCATATGGCGCCATTTTGATACTCGCCTGGAAACTATTGTTGTAGGCAAACTCCACCATGAAGAAGTGGTCTTCCCAACTTTTACCGAAATCGAGAGCACACATTCTCAACATGTCCTCCATCGTACGATTCGTTCTCTCCGCTTGGCCATCGGTCTGCGGATGGAACGCGGTACTAAACTTCAATTTTGTGCCCAAACTTCGCTGCACTAACCTCCAGGCCTTGAACATGAATCGTCCATCGCGATCGCTAATGATGCTCGTTGGAATTCCGTGCAACCGCACAATGTTTCGAACATAAAGATCCACGAGCTTCTCCACGCTATCATTCTTCCGATTTGGAATGAAGTGGGCTACCTTGGTTAGGCGATCCACAATCACCCAAATCGCATCGTTACCTTGCCGCGATAGAGGTAAACCATGCACACAATTCATGGAGATGTCGTCGAATTTCCACTCGGGGATAGGAAGAGGTTTCAAGAATTCCGCCTTCACTAAGGCGCACGTCTGACACCGGCTTACATACAAAGCTACATCCCGCTTCATCCCAGGCCACCAAAAGGATTTCTTCAAATCCAAGTACATCTTCGTACTTCCTGGATGAATGGAGTACTTCGTGAAGTGAGCCTCAAACATCAACTCCTCACGTAGCTTGCCAAAAAGAGGGACAAACACCCTTTCATTTCTCTTTAAAAGTCCACTGACCATCTCCAACGCACTGCCTTCGCTTTGCTGAGCTTCCAATGTCAATCGCTGACACTCTTCGTATGCACTGGTTGCCTCTCGAATTCGATCTACTTGATCACACTGCATCTCGATCCAGTTCATCTGAGCTGCGCTGGACTCACCCTTAGCCACACACACAATGTCAAGAGAGTCAAACTCTCGCACCAAACGCTCGTCATGCGCTTCAATCCAATTTCCTTGCCCAGAGTACTTCCTACTCAAGGCTTCAGCCACCACATTGGCCTTATCTAGCGTATACTGAATCGCTACGTCGTAGTCCCCAAGGAACTCGGCCCACCTACGCTGCCTCATGTTAAGATCCTTCTGATCTAAAAGATACCTCAAGTTTTGTGGTCCGTGAAGATTTTAACCTTCGCACCATACACGTAGTGCCTCCAAAACTTCAATGCAAAAATCACCGCTGCCAACTCCAAGTCGTGGACGTGGTAATTTCTCTCATGAGGCTTTAGCTGCCTCGACCCATAAGCTATCACGTTGCCATGCTGCACAAGCACGCAACCCAAACCGGACCCTGACGCATCGCTGAAAATTTGGAATCCCTCAGTCCCACTAGGAAGACTTAGGATTGGAGCATACATCAATCTTTCCTTCAAGGTCTCGAACGCACGAGCACACTCCAGCATCCACACAAACTTCTGGTCCTTTCGGGTAAGAGTGGTGAGGGGCAAAGCCATCCGCAAAAAGTTCTCAACGAACCCTCTATAATAACCGGCTAGTCCAAGGAAACTCCGGACTTCCGCCACAGTTATCAGTACAGGCCAATCTCTAATGGCTTCAATCTTCGCAGGATCCACCGCCACCCCATCTCCACTAATCACGTGGACCAAGAATGCCACTTTCCCGATCCAGAACTCGCACTTTGAGAACTTCGCATAAAGCTGGTTCTCCCTCAATGTCTGCAACACTATTCTCAGATGAGACTCGTGCTCTGCCTTCGACTTCGAATACACTAAGATGTCGTCAATGAACACCACCACGAACGAATCTAGGTATTGTCGAAACACTCGGTTCATTAAATTCATGAACACTGATGGCGCGTTCATCAAACCGAACGGCATCACCGAGAACTCAAAATGACCATATCTCGTCCCAAACGCCGTCTTGGGAATATCCTCTTCTCGAATCCTTAACTGATAGTAATCCGACTTTAAGTCCAACTTGGAGTACACCGTCGACCCCACCAGCTGATCGAACAAATCATCGATTCGCGGAATCGGGTACTTATTCTTGATGGTCAACTTATTCAACTCGCGATAGTCTATGCACAGCCGCATACTACCATCCTTCTTCTTAACGAACAACACCGGCGCACTCCATGGTGAGGAGCTGGGCCTAATGTACCCCTGCTCGAGCAACTCTTGCAACTGCACCTTTAACTCAGCCAGTTCCTTCGGTGCCATCCTAAACGGAGGACGTGCACCGGCCTCGCATCCGACACCAACTCAATTGAAAAATCGATTTCACGCTGAGGAGGCGCTCCTAGAAGCTCCTCAGGGAACACATCCTCGAATTCCTCCACCACTGGCACTTCTCTGATTGCCAACTTTGTGGAGTGAGTCTCCAACAAAGTGACAAATGCCTCACCTCCTTGATTCACCGCACACCCCATTTGCACGACAGAAATCGGGGAGCAGGCCACTCCGCATAGGCCCTCGAATTTGACCTCCGCTCTTCCTTCACTTCTTAAGGTCACCACCTTCAACAGGCAGTCAATACTAGCTCGTTGCTCTGCAAGCCAGACCATTCCCAAGATGATGTCAAATTCGGCTAGTGGTAGAATTGCTGCTACCAACTCGAAATCACACTCGCAAATCCTCAGCACAACGCGTCCTTTCCTTCCAGTGGTCATGAAAGACCCATTCGGCATGCGCACACTGAGCTCCGCCTCTGCCTCGACCGTCTCAACACCGATCCTCCGGGTAAAGCTTTCCGCGAGAAAAGAGTGTGACGCTCCCGTGTCGAACAACACTCTAGAGGGATAGCCAGAAACTAGCACGAAGCCTAACACGCATATAATGAATATGAAAGGTCGCAAACAGGTTAAAACTATTAAACGAAACTCTGAACTTTCGTACCTATCACCACATCAGGTTGATAATTCGCTTCCTGTTGCCCGAGGTTGTACGCTCTAGGCTGCACAGGAGGGAAACGGGAAGCACTGGACTTCGCCGCCTTCCCTTTCTCCCCAACACTAGGACCGGAACGCACTGACTGCTCCCGCCTCTGCTCTGGCTCAACACCACTCTCGAAACAGACCCAAGCTATGTGGCCCACTTTGCCACACTTGTAGCATGTCACTGGCCCCTTGGAACGGAACTCTCCAGAAGCCGCACCGCTCCTCTCGCCAGTCCTAAAAGGATGGGGCTTTTTCTTCCACCAACTTTTCTCAGACTTCCCCTGAGACTGAGATGGCTTACTTTCTCCCTGCTTTGCCGCCAAGCTCTTGCGGCGCTGGGTTCTCTCCATATCGTTCTCCAAAGTTCGAGCAGCTTCAACTAACTCATTGAACCCCACATTCTTTAAGGCTATCAGAGGTTGCCTTAAATTCTCTCTCAGACCCTGATAGAAGAGATTATCCCTCTCCTCATCGTCTACCATGGTCGTTCCCGCATAACGACCCAACCGAGTAAACTCCTATAAGTACTCGTCTACCGTCTTCTCACGCTGCACCAAGTGCAAGAACTGTCGTTGTAGGGCTAACCTCGTCGAAGAGGGGATATAGCACTTCAGGAAGGCATTCCCGAACTCTTCCATGGATGGGGCACGTCCAGGGAAATGACGACCGTTATGATTCACCCACCACAGCTTGACGTCGCCTTCTAACATAAACGCTGCGAACTGGGACTGCTTGTCCTCTTGGGTCTCTGCCGCTTCCAGGAGTTCCTGAATTCTCGCCAACCAATCCTCGGCGTCCGTCGGAGTGCCAACTCCTTTGAACGTCGGAGGATGGAAACTCAGATAGTACTTCATCTGACGATCTCCTTGCCCAACCACTCTCTCGGCTAACGGCTCTACCTGCCTTACTCCCACCTCAGGCGTCACAGTGACCGGAGTAATAGGAGTCGCAGCCTGCACAACAGGCGTCGCAATCTGTGACATTGTCGCAGCTTGAGCCGCCACCATTGCCTCTGTTAGCATACGACAAAAGTCTGTCGGGGACACACCCATATTCACAAAGGATGGGGCCGTTGCACTGCTTGCCAACGGCTCCTCTTGACTCCTCGACGTCCCCGCATCGTCGCCACCATCCTAGCATAAGCAAGAAAAAATGAATCAAACTCTATTCGCAAGACTCGAACGCAAGGACATTCATGGTCCCGCAAGGTACTCCTATGTGGACAACCTCTTAACGCGATCCGAACACGCTAAACCTCAACAAGAACGCTAACCTAGCTCTGTACCAAATTGTAACACCTCCCCTGCAATGACTATATAATATAGGTCCGGTCGGGACCCCACAACATATAATCGCCACACCTTTAGTATTAAAAAGTGATATAGATCTAACCATCTCAAAACTCAGAACCAACACAGCGGAAACATTAAATAAACCACAGAAGTTGTCCACATCTACATAAGAGTACTACGGCCTTAAGGCCTTACAAAACTCATACTCAAGTCAAAACAAAAGGGCATAGAAATGTCCAACAGATCATCACAATCCTAAGCTACCTCGGCATGCAAGCCAGAACAGGTAAAGACATCATAATCAAACAAGAAAGCAAGAAAAGTGCACTTCATGAAGCTTAGGCCTTTCTGGCCGGCGAGCTAGGTCCAGCCTGCGATCCTTGCCCTGCATCCAAATCACAAAGAATGGTATAACGAGGGTCAGCTTTGGCTGACCAACAACGGTGCAACAACACCCCTCCTCCCGGTCGTCCTAGCGGACCTCGGGGAACTACATCACCCCGCAAGTCAGCACTTCGTATGTAAATGTAATAAAAAGTATTAACATAAACATGACAGGCATGAGTGTCACAATCATCATCCACATTTCTATGTTGAGCAATAAAAGTAAGGGGATCTAGCAATGCAGCATGTATGCAAACCTGGGTTTCACCCAAGGCACCCTATGGCGCGTATGCTTCTAACATAACAACACACATCAACATTTCATAACAAACCAAGGGTACTTATCATTCCCCCCACGGGCGTACAAGCCCAAGGCCAAGAACTCCACTGAGACCTCGCCCCTTACATGGCTCATCTTGCCAACGGGCGCATCAATATACTTGTTCTCGCCACAATCACTAAGCCAAAAGCCAAGAACTCCACTGGGACCTCACCCCTTACATGGCTCATCATGCCAACGGGCGCACCAGCATACTTGTTCTTTTCAGTTAGCCCAGAAGGGGACTTGTCTTGCCGGGACACTCTCCCCACATGAATCCAAGCATTCACGGGCTAGCCAGCCGACCACAAAGACAAACCACGCCTTCACATACACATAACAATTACCCTTTCCAAACCAACGTTCATTCTCACACAAACATAAGGGCAACACATACGACATTTTCGCTGTCATCGATTTCTAGCAAAATCCCTAAAATGCGCGTTAAGCAACATCACCGAATCGGACCACCGGTCACCATTTCGGCTTCACCCAAAATGCCTATTCCAGTAACGGAGCGGATCTCTAGTGCAAAATCATGTCGGGGACGGACTCAATCAACCCGATGGTTCTTCTTGAACCAAGGCAACCTAAACCCCTCTCATTTGAGAGATCCGGTGCCATAAAATTTCAAAAAAGAGAAAGTAAAAGCATAGATGTCATGCACGCATCCTAAAACCGGGAGGAGAGATGTCGTTACCCTAAGAGTTCTCTTCCTCATCACGGATCAGTTGAAAGGCACGGATAGAAAGAAGCGCCTTCTAGTCCTCTCCACGAATCTGGTCTCGGATCGGCGAACGGAGCTCCGGTGCTCCAACAATGGCAGATCTAGCCTTCTTCTTCCTCCAACCTCTACCTCTCTTCTACGCCTCCAAAAGCACAAGGGACTTAACGAAAAGAGAATAGAACTTCTCTGCCTTAAATAATACTTTAGAACGCACTTATCTAGACCGTAGGATCAAGATCCAAACAGATCGGACGTCCAGGAAACGCTACTTACGGAACAGGTTACGTCAGCTAACGCTGGCGTTAGCGCTAGCGCACGCGTTAGCTCTTCGTCGAACTCTCTTCGACGAACTCCCTTCGATGAACTCCCTTTGACGAACTCCCTTTGTCGAACTCCCTTCGACGAAACTTCCTTCGACGAACGAAGCCAACTCAACGACCCAGCGGTTCCGAACTCTCTTCGTCGAACTCCGTTCGAAGAACTCCTTTTGTCGAACTCCCTTCGACGAAACTTCCTTCGTTGAACTCCTTTCGACGAACTCCCTTCGTCGAACACCATCGCAATCCTGACGGGGCAGCTAACGCCTGCATTAACACCTAACACCGGCGCTAGCTCCCAGATACAGAAAACTTGTATCAGCCTTAGGCATTCCAGCCTCCGCGCTCAGCGAAACCTGGGGTGTTACATTTTTGTTGTCAGGCAAGTGGACTATTCATGTTTCTGTTGCTCTGTTGGTTGGATAGAGTTTATGTGGGCAACCATATTTCTCTTTTTGTGGATTTATAGCATGGGTTAACGAAATTGTTGGGAAGTGTTGCTTCCCTGTTGGGCCAGCTGTTACTTGGTCCTCCCTGCATTTGTGCTGATGATTCCTGCTCTTCCCAGCTTAGTTTTTGTTGATTGGGTTTTGTTCTACCCGCTGGTTTTACCCTGTTGTTCTATACTTAGTTTCATGGATTTTATTGAAATTGGGTTCTGCACTCCTATTTTGGGCCGGCAGTTGTGGATTCTTCCAATAACTGTTCTTTTAGGTAGTCGTAGTTGCCCAATTGCATTGCTTGATTTGTCCCTCCATGACGAAAGATTGTTTGCTTCCTTAGACAACCCCTAAAAAGTCTACGCCAACCCTAGTGGTCAGCGTTATAGCTATTATGTGATGCAACCCCGATAAATATGCCTCTTAATAATACGGTTTCTAAACATATATCGCGAAGGATGGCATCTCACGATAGACATGGCGATGATGTGGGGCGTGACACTAGGAAGGAGAAAGTAACGGTGAAACCTATCTCTTAAACGTATGCTTATTTCAAGTACTTTTATTTATTTGCACTGCTTCTAAAGTATAAAAAATGGACTTTTTTATGGTATGTGACATCATGAATATTGTATCCATCACTGAAAATTATTCTCGCTTTGATGTATGGCCTTGGAAAAAGGAAAACATGCGAATGAGAATCTGAGGGGATTATAAAAATAAATAACTCACTGTTATGTAAACGTGTCGACACGAGTTTATATTAAGGGCTAATTGATTTGCATGCACATGAATGAAATGATATAGATGATTTGCTAAACCAGTCGTCCGAAAGGCATAGACACGTGTTGAACGTACTGGTTTTGGACAATGATGACCCTACAGGGTGGGCCCAAAGAATGAAATATGAGATTGTTTATAGCTTCAATTGCCCTTAGTATTTCCTATTGAATTGAACTCGCATAAAAGCATATCATTTATTACGTCACTTGTATATGTAGCTGTTAATGAACATTCATGCGATTATATAATGATGCTGATATGTATTTACAAATGTTAAAATATTGTACTCTATTGTTTATCGAAATATTGGTATAGAATTATTGCTTTGGACTTTTCACCTACTTAGAAAATATCTAATATGCATATTGTTACACATAACCTCTCCTGTTTGTATGTACCGCAGGTTCAAAAGGCAATGTTTCTCTTAGTTTTTATTAAAGACTAATGACTTCCAACTCTAACTTTTTAGGTAAAGGAAAGTCACACTCAGGACAACGCTAATGATATGCTCGGTATATAAGCAGGAAGATACCATATTTTGGAGGATGTGAAACTACTCGTGTAGTAGTTTAGTTGACTTTTCATGTTAATCATGGTTTATGTAGGCTGTCAAATAAATCATGTTTTGTTTAAGTAGTTAAAACTTCTGATAAATATGAAAATGCTCTGATATATATATTTATATATATATATATATATATATATATATATCTTTATCTTTATTATATAAATCAATATGCATATTTGGAAGCACACCAAAAATCTCATCTGGACCGTCCGATCAAGCATCTTCAAATATTGGTTGTCCGATTCAAGGGGGGAGGGCTGCTAATAGCAGATTCCTCCAAAAACAGCTTCTGCCAAAAAGCAGAAATCCCGATGCTTTCATCCGCCCACCCGCACCTCGCGGCTTCACCACGCCGCCGCCGCCGGAGCCGCCTGCTGCCTGACCGGACCCCACCTGGAGCTTCGCCGGCCTCCGACGAACTCGCCGCTGGTTGTCCGGCGGCGAGCGGGCAGGGCCACCGCCGGCGGCGGTCCTGCCCGTAAGCACCAGTTTTAGGGCTTACGGGCAGGGCCACCGCCGGCGGTGGCCTTGCTCGCTCGCCGCCGGTCATGGGGGCGACATTCGTCGAGGGGGCGACATTCATCGTGGGGGCGACATTCGTCGTGAGGGCGACATTCGTCGTGGGGGAGAGATTCATCGTGGGGGCGACATTCGTCGTGGGGCCAAAATCAAAAGCCGTGGGTGACATTTTTCGTAGGGGCGACGTTTGTCATGGGGCGACGTTTGACATCTTTTCATGATAAATAGCTTCGGAGAAATTCGTTGTGATGCATGTTTCACTTTTTTTATGTGTCTTTTACTGCATTGTGTGTTCCTAATGAATTAGCTTCATCGCAATTGCTTTCTGTTACACAATGTCCCCAATTTTGTCGTGCACACGTGGGTCAGAAATAGGGCAGAATGTAGTGCCTAAAAGGGTCAGAAATATACTGAAAATTAGAATTTAGTTATAGGCTCAGACAGATGGGTAGTATTTCATTATCAACACCGAAATATATATCAGAGTGGTGCATGACAATATTTTCCTCACAGCCATAGAAGTTAACAAAAAAACTACATAGAAATTTTAACATACAAAAAAGGTCAGAATGTAGAGCCTCAAAGGTTCAAAAATATATCTGCAGTTTAGGGATTTGCCGATAAGAACACATTTTTTCCTGATATTATGAGTCTGGTTTGGATCAACTTTAAGAGAGTGAGGTCGTGATCTAATTTTTCTAATATCTATGTTTACTTATTGCAAAGAAGTGTAGCAAGTAAATATGTAGAAGTCACATTAAGGCCCTGTTTGGGGAACGGGTTGGGCTCCGACACGGCTGCAGATGGAGGCAGCACAGGCAATCCAAACAGTCGCACAGTGCGGCGGTGTTTGGCCCACTCTGCCACTGCGCCGAAGCACTCAGTTTGGGCGGGGGCCAGAGGATCCATCCTTGCATTACGGCCCGTCGCCCGTGGGAGAAGACACCCCAAATGGGGCCTAAGCCTTCCCTGAAGCAAGGTACTCAATTTTGATTAAGATTTAAAATGAAGATCTAAATGCTATAAACATTTTATTTTCAAATATCGATGTAAATACTTATAGACATAAATAATGATTTTAAATTTAGCAATGCATTCCAAAATCAAATAAATATAAATAAGGATTTTAAGACAATATAACTTCTGATGTTATAAATTTTCTGCAAATGATCTTCCTAAAAGTTGCTTACATTGCAGGGGCAGGAGATTCGAACATGGTTCTTAAAAGATTACAAACCAAGTATCTTCAACATAGGCAGGAGATAATCCAGAATAAATGAAGGTAAAGGAGGAGGAAGAAGATCAAAATATTTTACCTATGACTGGGAAGAAGCTGCAATGATAAAACATGGAGAGTTATTCTTACGTAAGAAAAAAAAAGTAAATGGAGAGTTGGAGAAATGGATTTAAACAGCACAACAATATTTTTTTTAGCATAATAAGAATCTACACTCCTTGAGAGTTGAGACTGCATTCATGGAGAGTGCACATTATATATTTTCATTGCAAATTTCTGTATTTTAGTGGTTACGTATTTACAAAATTTTCCATTGACAAATTAAAAAACACTAAAAACTGAATTTACAGGAAACAAAATGAATAAGAATCTATAAATATGATCAACCACCAAAAACACGAAGTAAAACAGATAGAGATTAAAATAGATAGAGACTAATATACTTATTAAATAGTAGAGAGATACCTTTTTCTGCGGGCGACATAATTCTGCGGCGGCAACATTGGGCGGGTGGGCGACAATATTGGGCGGGCGACAACATTAGGATGACGACATATCTTAAACATCAGAACGGTAGAAGATTCATATCCACATTGATAAAATTGCATTCAGAAGCATAATCAAAGAGATTATCTGCACCATGGAAGTCAAGAGATGTACATTTAGAATATCCGCAACATGAGAAAATTAAAAGAGTCAGGCTTGTTTAGATTCCTGTTGTTAGCACATACGCATTAAGCCTGGAATGTTCAACACTTACACAATTATCCCAATTAAGAATAAATTGGGTAAATGAGAACACATAAGGAAGCATGAGGCCTTTGCTGCACTTATAGCTAATAAAACTGATATCTAAATTTCAATGATATTGCATTTGATCAGGGTATATCTTCAAATGTCTAAATTCATTGTTAACCCCAACATCTCAAATTTAAGGAGAAAAAAAAAGTATAAGGAGCCACCGCTTGAGTTTGGCCTATATAAAGGCTCAACCTTGTAAAACAAAATAATAATGTAAAATCTTACTCCTTTTCAAAGAGCTACAATTAAATTACCTTCTTGTGCTTGTGTTGATTTAATTCTTAAACTCCTCAGTTTCACTGAATTTCATTAATATAGTATTTTCGTGTATGGAGTATGAGTTAAGCATAAACGAAACCCTAGAGAATTTGTTTTCATGTAGCATATTTGATCGAAAATAGCAAGAATCTTAGCATGAACTAAACAATAATTTGATGTAGGGTCATGGTGACTTGCAGGTTGCATAAATAAATTAGCATAAAGTAACCAGCAAGCATACTAATACTAACTCAGTCTATGCTTACGGATTAAGCATTCAAAACTAAGTAGTATAATTATGGGTAGAAGTTAAAAATTGGTAGCATGACACGAAAATAGATTGGGAAATAATTCAGTGAGCTTCTATTTTTTAATCCATTAAAGATTAATATGGGAAATTAGACCGCCGTCCTAACCGTATTATCCGCGATAAGATGTCCGCAATTTTCTGAAGAAATTTCAACCCGAGTCAATAATGGTGAAGAAAACCAAATGCCAAGACAGCAGCTAATTGTTGATAACATACTAAAATCAATTAGTGAAAATATAGAGGAGTTGCTGATAAAAGTAGATTTCTTATAACAAATTTATCCATCATTGGCCTGTAGATCAGATTTGAAATCATAAATTACATTCCATTGGAGTAATGCTTGGAAAACCAAAGGCGAATAGCAACAGTTACTATGTTATTTCCATCGCACAAAGTTCTTGAATTAGTTTGAGGAGTTCTCAAACCCAATAGGCATAAGAACAAACAGTTGGTGTGCAAAGTAATTCAAGAATTTGTCAAACAGTTTGGTGTTCTAAGTGGATTTCTGAAGAGAGAAAATGCTGATTGATGCGATTACCACCTAGAATGCAGATTGAACACTGAAGAAATGGAAACTGTCCATGAAAGCTACCTGAAGATGAGGGCCAACGGTGAGTAGCTGCTATATTGCTGCCGAGCGCAAGAAAAAATCAACAGTGAAGGATGAATGATAAGCTGGGTGACCACATTAAATCCTCCCTTGAGATCGAGTGAGTTTCTGCAGCTAAGAAGGAGAGACAAAGACGATTGGATGAAGGTGTCCCGTGAAGAGCAGTTGGAAGCCATCGAAAGCCCAGACGGAGGAGCGTACCTGGCATGTGCGTCTCCTAAAATAGCTGGTATGTGTTTCGTCAAAGTCGTAACAGTTAGCAAACATGATAGATGGTTGATCGGCGGTGGAGCAGTAACGAAAGTATGCTTGATCGGCGGTGGAGCAGTAACGAAAGTCCCGGTGGAGGTAGATCAGAGATGGAGCGGCTGGTTTCCGCTTGGAGTTAGGGCGAGAGCGGTGGAACTCGCGAGGGTAGAGAAGGGCGCTGTTGCGGCGGGAAGCGCGATACCTCTGCCGTGGTCTGAATGGCGGTGAATCCCTTATCCGACAGCTGCGAGGGAGAAGAACGGCGAGCCAGTAGCGTCGAGGAGAGAAACATCGAGCGAGGGAGAGAGGGCATCGGGCTTGTGCGAGGGGGGAAGCAGGAGTTTTAGGGTTTTTAAGCCGTGAAAAACAGAATAGTTTAATCGGACGGACGGTGTATTTCGTAGCCACACATCTGATGGTCCAAATTTTTTAAGCATTTTTGATCTCATGCTATTCGCAGACCACTATATTTCTTTTTAGAATAGTATAGATATATATTTGTGGGGGGGAGGAAAAGTACCAGTTATCTATTCAATCTCTCCCCTTCATTCAGTAGTGACGATATTATCTATCAGTTATAATAAATTGCGAGCTTATATAATTTCATAACAATTCACATGCAGGAAATAAGCTCATTATAAAATTTAATAATAGTCTCTATAATGAAATGCTTGAAAATAAAGCATAAATTAAAAGTTAATCCTCACAGTGAGTATCTTGTTACCATGTTCACAACATACCACCAACGGTGGTATAGCAAAGCCCCAACATAAACGTGGAATTCTCCATGAAATATCAATAACCGAATCTAAGAGGATTCCGAGATTTACATTTAACTCTAAATTACAGCAATTTCTTTGAAGTAAAATTTACAAATCATAGAAGCCCCCTTCTAATACACATGAAAGTTCAGCAATTCCCTATGAAAAACAGCCCTCCCATAGAAAAAACATCAGTCCTAAGCATAAAAACAGCACTTCTAACCATAATTATGATAGCCCCAAGTAAAAGACAGCAATTTAATATGCATGTACAGAAGAAAAAAATCAGCAACTCTTAATACAGAGGTAATCTATAGGTCTACCAATTTATGATTGAAGACTCTTAATTAGAAGTCAAAGAGACCAAATTAACATCAAGATAAAATCCATACAGTTAGCCCTATGAAGGTATTAGAAATTTAAACCCTAAGTCCCAAAATATTGAAATTATATTTCTTAACAATTGCATAAGAGAGAAGGGAAAGAGGAGGAGAAGGGCTTACGGTGAAAAATAATAAGAAACGTGAAGATTATTGAAGTCTAACAAGTAACCCTTTCTCAGTCGAAGCATCGATATCCCGCCTTCAACACGCATGCTAGAGAGGAGAATCAGAGCAAATGGAGGAGGGCTCTCCCATCGAAATCCAGTTCAAAAGGAGAAAGATTGGCGAGGAAAAGAGGAGGAAACTTGCACCTTCAGCGAGCCCTAGGCGAGAGCGGCGAGACTTCTGGGAAGAGTCGACAGGTGCGGAATTTTGGAGAGATAAGGAGACTCAGTTTACTTATGACGGATGTTACGTGCAAACCGGTTTTGGCTACGTGCAAACCATCAAAACTCACATTTTTTGAAAATACGCTTTATATGTGCATTTTTAGGAAAAGTGTTCAACATCAAAGTTGTAGATCTCGTCGAGATATACAACTTTCGTGTTGAACTTTGCCTAAAAATGCACCTATAAGGCGTATTTTCAAAATGCGCGAGATTATTGTGAAATGTTTCGCGCCTTTTGAAAATACGTCTTATAGGTGCATTTTTAGGCAAAATGTTCACCACCAAAGTTCTAGATCTCGACGAGATCTACAACTTTGATGCTGAACACTTTTCCTAAAAATGCACCTATAAGGCGTATTTTCAAAAAGCGCGAGTTTTGATGGTTTGCACGTAGCCAAAACCGGTTTGCACATAACATCCGTCTTTCTTATTCCTCCCTTGCACCGGTCCAAAACTCACCGCCTAAGTATAAGCCTAACTCAAGTAGGTCTTAATTGAACCCAAATCAGTTTATTACTTCTTTAAATCACCTATCCAGGAGGTTTTACTATTAGCCGCACCAATTTCAGCTATTAGCACACCACTTGCAGCTATTAGCACGCCACATTCAGCCTCTATTAGCAAAACAATTCAACTCAGCTAACTTGCTATTAGCACACCAAGATATAATTCATCAAAATAATTTAGTGTGCAGTTATAATTTTGAAATAAAACTTCGTCTTAACATACAAATCATATGATTAAAATTGTTGCGACGACATTTCGTCTTGCACGAGATTCGGGTGTTACGCTACGGAGGAAATAAGAGTGCACTAGTTTGATTAGCGGCAGAAATCGGGCGGGTTTGGTAAATTAATCGGACGGCTCATATATATCTGTTAATATGTAAATTGTACAAAATTTACACAGATTAATATGTAAATGCATATACAAGAAACATGAATACACAGATTATTTACCATCAACTTAAGAAACAATGAGGCAAATAAACCTTCAAAGGAGGGGCCTGTGAGGAGAGCTCAACAACATCCCCATGCCTAATTGGAAAGAATACATGTGAACCATCAATGTATACAGTCCCTTCTCTACTATTCCATGAGATATAAATAGGCTGATTAGGCTTAAGCACCCCATGCATTAGAGGAACATCTGCAGCTCTGGGTGAAATGGGCTCTCTCACCATGAACTGGAGCTCCATACTCGATATCGGCATCGGAAATCCTCCGGCCGAAAGCATAGCTGCGGTTGATCCAGACGCGGTACACACTCGCAGGCCACTCGACCGGCAGTTAACCATACACGAGTTCTTCCGCCCATCACATTCGATTCTGAAATCACAAATAAATGGATGAAATCATAATATATGAAAATGGAAGCCGAGTTAAAGGAAGTTGTTCAGCAGAGCAGCGTGGGGTATTTTTTTATGTGTAAACTTCATATTTTTTTTTAAAAAGGTAAAGTACATGTGACACCCCTATATTGTAGAGGAAAGACATTTGACCCCCTGTAAGTATCAAAAGGACTGTTGTAACCTCTAATTTTTCATAACCGAGACATTTTACCCCTACAAATTCTTTCGATAGGGGGTCAAATGTCTCGATTATGAAAAATTAGGGGTTACAACAGTCTAAGGAGTCAAATGTCTTTCCTCTACAATATAGGGGTACCACCAGTGCTTTACACTTTTAAAAAAGATGATTACAATACAATCAACCTTAGAAAAAAGGAAAGAAAATAAATTTGAAATCTTTGGGGGGGCTTAACATTAAGTGCTTTTTTTGTTTCAACCTATAAATTTTGATTCATTTATGCACATCTCAGAGAATTTTTTAAGTTCAAATAAAAATGAACATAAGTGACTTCAAATAGAAATTTGTTTCTAAGCAAACCATGCATTTTCAACCGCTTAAAAAAAACTTAAATGACTCAAAAAACTATGGTTTTTAGGCGCACTCGCCGCACAAATCCTTGTGTCAGCCTAGCGCGCCTAAAAAATTCTCTTAAGAAATGGAGTACCGAAATGAGAATCGTGAGACAGTTGCAGGGCAAGGATCCGCGATCAAGACATCATTCAACGCAAGTGTGGGCAATGGCTTGCCATTTAACTTCGTCGAGATCCTCCCGAGCTCAGAGGGGCTACTTTTCCCATCAAGAACTTTGTCTAAGATCTGGAAGAAATATAGAAATAAGCTAGTTTTTAAAATTAGAAGAGTTGAGTAGGAGAAGGTTTACCTGCTCAAAATTTTCCTTGGTAGCTGCGCAGAGGTAGCCGGTGCTTCTTGTTGCATCAAATTCATCGCTCAACCGATCAACCTGCATTAGGATAGTTAGAGGGCGAGTTAAGAAAATAAAAACAATGGTTTTGTTTTTGAAATCCCCAAATTTTAAATAATTTTTAAGGTTTATAATCAGATTTTTTTACTTTTAAAAAACCTCAGACACAAAATTCTCTAGATTATCCCAAAAATAGGGTTCAGATATACACCAGAAGTGTATCATGTCTCTTCAATATGCCAGGATAGAACAATAGTAACCTGTTAAGATTGCAAGGGAAGTGTGACATATATATATTATAATTGTCCTTGTTTGCACAGTTTTTGAAAATATAGGGACCTAAAATAAGCCCTAAAAAAACTAGTTTTCAGCAAAATGTTGAAATCCTAGCAAGTAGAAAAAAACATTAAGGCGGCAGCCTGGAGGACAACATATCTTAATTATAGCTTTTTAGTAGTTTTTCTTTCATCTGCACTTTCTAGTTTTGTTTGGGGATTTTTGAAATTTGTCCTTTTACATGGGCTTTTTTGCAAACTTCTGCATTTACAAGAACCTTTGGTGGAAAGAAAAGGTAAGTGAGAATTAAATCCCTAACCTAAAGAGATTTGACAGCTATCTGATAGGAAGCTACTAGAGAGGGAGAAGAAACTAGAGAAGAAGAAGGCTAGGGTTTAGAAAAAAGGAAAATACCTTGAGATTATCATGCATGCCTCCAAAAGACCACCTCCCCGGGTATAAGTACCCGGGCCAAGGAGGGAGCCGGACGGCCCCCTCCAAAGAGGGCTGAACCAGTTGGTTCAGCCCTAGGCCGGCCGGATTACTGAGTGGGGGCTGAACCGGTTGGTTCAGCCCCTTTGTCGCCCGTCTTCTCCTTGCGCTTGCGAACATAGTGACGCCCCGAGAAGCGAGGCGCAGTCGGAGGCGTAAAATTCCCCTCCCCATCAAGACCCAGCTTGTCCGCAAGGTGGAAATCCGGGTACAGCTCCTTGAAGTCCAACAGATCAACCCATGAGTTATGTGCCTCCGATAAATGTTTCCACTTGACCAAAAGTTCAGCCCGAAATTCTGCGCCCCGCTGCTTCCACCTGAGTAATAGAACGTTCTCCGACATCGGCCGAAGTTCTCCCGCAACGGTTGCTTCCGGCAAGAAGGGACTCGGTTGTGCACTGTCGCCAATCTTCTTCTTAAGCAAGGATACATGAAACGTCGGATGGATGCGGGAGCCCGCGGGAAGCACCAAGGTGTAAGCGACCGGCCCCACCTGTTTGAGAACCCGAAAGGGTCCATAATAGCGAGGAGCCAACTTCTGATTTGCCCGGCGGGTCACTGAGAGTTGTTGGTATGGTTGGAGCTTAAGGAAGACTTCATCACCCACAGCAAACTCCCTCTCCTTGCGGTGCTTGTCCGCCTGGGCCTTCATGCGATCTTGGGCAAGGCGAAGATTCGCCCGCAATGTCACTAAGGTGCGGTCGCGGTCGCGGAGGGCCCGATCAACTGCCGGTAACGCCGTCCTGCCCGGCTCATAACTGCTCAAAGAGGGGGGTGGGCGGCCGTATACCACCTCAAACGGCGTCATCTTGCTGGCAGAGTGGTAAGCGATGTTGTAACAATACTCGGACCAATGCAGCCAGCTGGTCCAAGTCTGAGGCTCGTCCAGGACGAAACACCGGAGGTATGTCTCCACGCTCCGATTAAGAACCTCCGTCTGGCCGTCGGTCTGGGGGTGATTGGCGGTGCTGAAACGTAAACAAGTTCCTTGGAGGCGGAAGAGCTCTCTCCAGAACTGGCTCCCAAAAGTGGGATCACGATCAGAAATGATGGCGCGAGAAAGGCCGTGCAAGCGGATGACCTCCCTAGTAAAGAGTTCGGCGACCGACTCCGCCGTATAAGGATGACTGAGGGCGAGGAAGTGACCATACTTGGAGAGCTTGTCGACTACCACCAAAATAACCGACTTGCCCTGAGACTTGGGCAATCCATCAATAAAATCCATCGACACAGTATCTCAAATGTGATGCGGGATCTCTAGTGGTTGGAGCAACCCGGCAGGTGTGGTGGTCTCATACTTTTGTCGCTGACATGTCTCACATTGCCGCACAAACTGTTGCACATCCCGGCGTATTCCGGGCCAAAATACATTTGCTCTCGCCCGCTGGAGGGTGCGGAGCACTCCTGCATGACCCCCCACTGGAGAGGAATGAAACTCGTGAAGCATAACTGTTTTCCACGCTGAGCCTGGAGGTATGACCACTTTACCGTGGTAATGGAGCCGACCATCCGGTAGATGATAACCCGCTGTCACAGTTTCCCCGCGCTGGAGGGCTTCCACCAAGGCGCACAATGAAGGATCCCGCAAGACCTCCTCGTGTATGTCGTCGAAGGAGTCGAGGACCGGTCCTGAAATCTGGGCGAGTGCACCCTCTGGTAGACGAGACAAGGCGTCCGCCACTACATTCTCCTTGCCTTGGCGGTAGACGATCTCATAATCGTAACCCAAAAGTTTGGTAACCCACTTTTGCTGAAGAGGAGAGGAGACGCGCTGGTCCAAAAAGTGCTTCAAACTTTGGTGATCCGTGCGAATCTTGAAATGACGTCCCAAAAGATATGGTCGCCAAAGGGTCACTGCCTGAACTACCGCCAACAATTCCTTCTCATATGTGGATAGTCCCAACGTCTTGGGCGCCAACGCCTTGCTGTAAAAGGCCAGTGGCCGGCCCTCCTGCATCAACACTGCCCCCAGCCCTACTCCTGAGGCGTCCGTCTCCATGATGAACTCCTTAGTGAAATCCGGAAGAGCCAAGACAGGGGTGGTCGTCACGGCCCGTTTGAGCGCCTGAAAAGCCGTCTCAGCATCATCCTGCCACGAGAAGCCATTCTTCTACAGGAGCTGTGTCAGGGGTCTCGCAATCTTCCCGTAGTCCCGCACGAACCGCCGGTAGTACCCGGTGAGGCCCAAGAATCCCCGCAAAGCCCGAACAGTCTGGGGCCGCGGCCAAGAAACCATGCTCTCAATCTTCCGAGGGTCAGCCTTGACCCCCTCCGCCGAAACCAAGTGTCCCAAGTACTCGACCTCCGCCTGCCCAAAAGAACACTTGGATCGCTTAGCATAGAGCCGATGCTTGCGAAGAATAGAGAAGACCTGTTCAACATGGCACAAGTGGTCTTCCAAATTAGCACTGTATATAAGGATGTCATCAAAGAAAATCAGCACGAAGTGGCGAAGTAGTGGACGAAAGATCTCGTTCATGTTCGCCTGGAAGGTGGACGGCCAGCTAGTCAATCTGTTGGCCATCACCAGAAACTCATAGTGGCCGTCGTGAGTCCTGAAGGCCGTCTTGTGGATGTCATCTTCCCGCATGAGAATCTGGTAGTAACCCGACCGTAGGTCGAGCTTGGTGAATCGTGTCGCCCCGTGTAGCTCATCCAACAACTCTTCAACCAACGGAATTGGAAACTTGTCCTTCAAGGTAACGTTGTTCAAGGCCCGGTAGTCTACACAGAATCGCCATGAACCATCCTTTTTCTTGACGAGAATAATAGGGGCTGAGAAAGAGCTCGTGTTGGGCCGGATGATCCCGGCGTCAAGCATCTCCCGGACGCTACGCTCGATTTCTGCCTTCTGCATGTGTGGATATCGGTAAGGCCGGATGTTGGTAGGCTCCGCTCCGGCCTTGAGTACAATCTGGTGATCCCGAAACCTGGACGGTGGAACTGTACGCGGCTCCTGAAAAACGTCAGAGTACTGCTCTACCAAAGACTGCATCTCGATGGGTACCTCAGGCGACCTGGCCTCCTCCGACCGCACCCCCAAAAGGACCGTCATCAAGCTCCCTTCCTCTCTGAGTTGTTTGCATGCTGCGAAGAGAGACTTCCTTCACTGGCGAAGCTGTGAGACCCTTCAAACAGAACTGTCGTCCATGCTGCACAAACTCCATCGTCATGAGGTCCCAATCAAAAGTGACCCACTTCAGCTGCTGTAGCCACTGAACTCCGAGTACCATGTCCGATCCTCGGATGGGTAGAAGGTACACATCCGTGCTCCCAATGTATCCCTGGATCCGTAACTCCACTCCCTTCATTACCCCTTCGCACTGCAACTTGCTGCCGTCAGCCACCATAACCTGGA
Organism: Dactylorhiza incarnata; assembly: GCA_033032865.1. Taxonomy (NCBI): domain Eukaryota; kingdom Viridiplantae; phylum Streptophyta; class Magnoliopsida; order Asparagales; family Orchidaceae; genus Dactylorhiza; species Dactylorhiza incarnata. The sequence goes on along the minus strand of JAWHQI010000065.1, from coordinate 10,836,501 downwards.
ATGCCGCTCCTCTGCCAGTCTCGTGTCCCACCCGTTGTGCAACTGTCGGATGAATAAAGTTGTGGGTACTCCCACTGTCCACCAATATCGTCACCTTCTCGAGTCTAACCCTTCCGGCAACCCGCATCGTGAGGGGCAGATTGCACCCTTCCATGGCATGGATGGAAACCCCAAACTCCGTCACATCCACGTCCTCCTCTAACAGCGCCTCCTCGACTACTAACTCGGAAGGTGACTCGTCGCCTCCATCCTCATGCAACATGAAAACCTGTATCTTCTGATATTTGTGCCCCGGTACAAATTTCTCGTCACGGTTAAAACAGAGGCCTTTCTCCTTGCGGGCCTGAAGCTCGCCCCACGACAAACGAGTCACCGTAGGCCTCGCAGCCGCCTGCGGCTCTCTCCTGACAACGGCGGGGGTGGCAGCAGGTCTCCCCGTCGCTCGCGACCGCTGCCGGTTGAAGCGCTGCTCCTGAATGCGGGCTAAGCGGATGGCGTGGTTCAAACTCCGCGGCATATATGTATGAACCTCATCCCGCAGGTGCTCCTTCAGACCGGACACAAAACAACTCAGCAGTGTCTTCTCCTCTCAATGTACTCGGTTTGCCAGCTTCTCGAACTCTGTCTGGTACTCCATCACTGTACATTTCTGTCGTAACTTCTGCAGTAGCGCCTCAAAGGCCTCGTACTCTAGGGGCCCAAATCGGGCGGTGAACCCCTCCACAAAATCAGTCCAGGGTACATAATTTCGATCTCTCATGAACCACTGAGTCCACTGGAACGCGTCGTCTTCTAGATGAAACGATGCTAGTTGCACCCATTGCCCTTCTGGGACCTCCTGGTAGCTGAAGAACAACTCCGCCTTCTGAACCCACTCCAGTGCATCCCCCCCCCCCCCCCCCTTGAACTTGGGGAAATTCATACGTGTCAACTTCGGTGGCATGTACGCTCGGGGCCCTGCCTGCCCTGTCCATGCCCATTCTGTCCCGGTCCGTTCCACGCCTGACGTCCCGGGCCCACATGACCATCTTGTGCCCCCGGGTAGCCCTGAGGTGGCTGTCCCGGGTGAAGAATATGCTGTCCGGCCCACGGAACCCGTCCTCCATAGGCGCCGGGAGGAATGCCGCCTCGCGGGTGAGGAAGAAGCCCCGCCGCACCTCCTGGAGCCCGCACGGTCGTCCCCTGCCCTCCGTCCATCTGCAACCATGGCTGTCGACCGCAATCGACCCCTCCAGCAAAAGCCGGAAGTCCGCCTGGTGGCCTGGATGGCCCGCAATCGGCCGATCCCGTATAACCAGGGCCGACACCTCCAGCGCCTCCAGGTGCAGCTGCCGACCATGCCTCCCCTCCTTGCGCCTCGCCGGTGATCCCCCACGGTCGGGACAAGCCGACGCCGGCGTTTCCCCCCATTCCCGACGCTCCCAGGCCGAGACGCGTCGGATCGGGCGAGCCCGAGGCTTCCGCTGACCGATCGGGCCTTCCGCCGATCGGTTCTTCCACGCTCACGGCCTTCCCTCTCAACATCGCCTTGAGCTTTTCCATCTGCGCATCTATCTGATCCTCTAAGAGCTGCGTAGACGTCTGCATCTCCTGCTCGATGGCCGTTACCGAATCAGCCAGTCCACCATAGTTCTCCTCCAGGGTTTCCAAGCGGGTGATCTCCTCTTGCGTGCGAGTGGTGACCATCGTCGGAGGAAGACAACTTTGATACCAATTGATAGGAAGCTACTAGAGAGGGAGAAGAAACTAGAGAAGAAGAAGGCTAGGGTTTAGAAGGAAAATACCTTGAGATTATCATGCATGCCTCCAAAAGACCACCTCCCCGGGTATAAGTACCCGGGCCAAGGAGGGAGCTGGCCGGCCCCCTCCAAAGAGGGCTGAACCAGTTGGTTCAGCCCTAGGCCGGCCGGATTACTGAGTGGGGGCTGAACCGGTTGGTTCAGCCCCTTCGTCGCCCGTCTTCTCCTTGCGCTTGCGAACATAGTGACGCCCCGAGAAGCGAGGCGCAGTCGGAGGCGTAACACTATCTCATCGAGTTCTCCACCACAGAGAGACGCGATAAAGCTCCATAGTATCTTTACGATCAAGATCAAGGATTGAAACAAATAATGTTACCAAACAAGTCATTGCATTGCACGTTAAATACGAGAAGGATACAATAGGGAGACGAACAGCCGCCAACTCTTGGAGACTGGGTCCTCCAAGGAGTCTCTCAAATGAGAGCCCAAACTTCAACTAGCCAAAAAGATACTGAAACACATATACTCCCCCTTCATATAGATGAGGGAGGGCAATACAATTACAAAATATTTTAATTCATACAATTAATTGAATTAATAATAATCAATCAATATTAAGTAATTAATTAATACTAAGTAATTATAAAATGAAATTACATCAACTTCCAAAAGCGCTCACATGACTCCTGAGAGGTGGTGCACTTGGGCGGATGTAACGTTGTGACACTATGCCGCCCTTGAAAATTAACCTTGTCCCCAAGGTCAAAGGTCAAATATTTGTCCTGGTCTTTAAGAATCGCAGCGGCAGATATAAGATGAACGAAAAGGTAGCGGTGGGGATGAGAGAGAACACGTGTTAGAAAATGATAGAAGAGAGGTGGGTGCAATAGTGGGTGAAAGTGGAAGGGAGGAAAAGGGCACCATAGAGGGTGGGTGAATGGCGTAAGAGAAAGGGCAGGTGCAAGTAATTGAAAAGGGAAATACGTAAAAGAGGAAGTGGCAGAATAAAGCCAAAGAAGGCGGCCCACGTGGGGGGACCAGGAGGAGAAAAACGAAAGGAAATAAACAAGGGTACGACAATGGGTGGGATGGGAAAGCAAAAGCGCATGGTGTCCTTGATGTACACTACGAGGGTGCAGGTACAGGGAGTGGAGGGGCTCGAAAAAGGCAAGGCGGGTGTGATTGAAAAGAGGACAAGGGTGCAGGCATAGGGCGAGAGGCGTCGCAGGTTTGTCGTCGAGGGAGGGCGCCGATTCCTCCAGGTAACGGGGTCGGCAAAGGAGACACGGGGGAGGCCGGGAATCCAGGCCGCAGAGTGTCGATGTCGGCAGCGCGTGTCACGGTGAGGTTTGTTCTGGCGACAACAGTTCAGCGGGGAGATGTCGAAGGCAGCAGCAGGCGGGAGGAGTGTCGACGAAGTCGTCGCGCTAAGCTTTAAACGACTGTGTGGGCGCTAGAGCGACAAAGACCGGGAGCGATGCCGTCGAACCGGAACTGAATTGTTGCGGGCGGGGGTGCCGCATGAGGAGCGTCGACAAACTCGCCGCGCTGAGGGGAAATCGTCGGGGAGCTGGGAGCTAGGTTATCGGACCAGCTGTTGTTTGTTGTTGAAGAAGGTGCAGCGAGTGAGGAAGACGCGTGTATTGTCTGATTGGCCTGGATGCTGCGAAGGAGGGTGATGATGTCGTGAAGCTAGGTTGAAGTCTGATCGAAGTGGTCGTTGACGGAGGTATTGGTACCCGGTGGCTGAAAGGCAACTGGCGGAGGGCGGCAGGTCGGACCATTTTTACCAAACAAATCATTGAATTACACGTTAAATATGAGAAGGATACAATCGGGAGACGAACTCCCGCCAACTCTTGTAGACTGGGTCCTCCAAGGAGTTTCTCTCAAATGAGAGCCCAAATTTCAACTAGCCAAAAAGATACTCAAACACACATACCCCTCCCCCTTATATAGATGAGGGAGGGCAACACAATTACAAAATTTTTAATTAAGACAATTAATTTAATTAATAATAATTAATGAATATTAAGTAATTAATACTAATTAATTACAAAATGAAATTAGAGCGGTTTCCACATGCGCTCACATGACTCCTGAGAGGCGGTGCACTTGGGCGGATGTAACGCCCTAAGGCCCCTAATAGAAAACCATACCAAAAATTATAATTTTGATAGAATGGATAAGACTGAGTAATAAAGGAAGGCAAGGTATGGAGAGTCATACTAACCTCTTCGGGTTGTGTAGGATCTGAATTGACTCCAATAATTGGAATAGAATTATCGATCAAATGGCTAGCTTGCAAAAGAGTTCCATCTCCACCAACTGTGACCACGAGATCCACATCATGAATCGGTCGAGAAAGATTGTTTCTGAATACAGGTTCCCAATCAAGATCTTTGCGTCTAAGCACATTTTGGCAGAAATGAATCCCCTCTTTGTGAACTCTACAGCGATCATCAAGATGATCTAAGATCTGCTGGGATTCCAAAGAGAAAAATTAGACTCACGGAGATGTGAACTATGCACAGAGATATGTAGCAAACAAGAAGCTGGAATAACAGTCAGCAATGCCGCATTGATAGACGAGCGAACCAAAGACTAAATTCCATTCCGTGCTTATCTTGTATTACCATGGAGGCTTTAAATGGTATATTACATCACCCAAGTCCAGTTATAGAATATGACCATACAGAATGAATGCTTAAAAGAGGATGTGATCTTATTTAATGGCAGACTTGATGATGCAGGACATCGTGTTCAAAAGCAGAAGCATCATCAGTGATGCTAGTCATGGTCAATATTTTTACTGGTATTTTTTGTTTTTGTACATGAGAATATTTTTATGGTACATGAGCAAAAAATGGGAGTTGTGGAGATGAGAATGCTTAGGTGGATGTGTGGACACACGAGACTGGATAAAATTAGGAATGAATGTATCAGGGATAAGACAAGAGTGGCACCAATTGCAGAGAAGATGCGAGAAGCTCGACTAAGATGGTTTGGACACGTACAAAGGAGACCATTAGGGGCACTTGTTAGGCGTTGTGAGAGTTTAGTCACTAGGCATGTTAAACGGGGGAGGGGTAGACCAATAACGACTTGGAATGAGACTATAAGGAAAGAAGACATGATGTACTTGGGCATTGGTGAGATAATGACTAAAGATAGAGCACAATGGCAACAAAGGATCCATATAGCCGACCCCACTATAGTGGGATAAAGGCTTGAGTGTTGTTGTATTTTTTGTTTATGTACGAGTATATTATAAGCTCATTGTACTATCATCTTGGGATTGTATACTGTATTTGATCTTTTATGAATGCACGGCATGTACAAGTATGTTTGAGCAGATCAAGCTCACTCCATTTGAGCCACACTTGGGCCACCTTTTTCCTTATCACAATGTTGACGCACTCTCTCCACCTCATGTGGCGGCCCCTTTATCTCTTCTCTCTCAACTTCATTTATTCTTTTGTTCATCCCCTTCTCAGTCCTTTGAGTCCTCTCTCTACCACATTTATTCCTTTGTTCACTCTCTTCTCATCCCTATTGAGCCCTCTCTCCACTTCATTTATTCCTTTGACTAAGGTACATGATGATGGGGATCGGCCCTGCGTCAAGTGACCTATCCCATCCTTGGATACCCAAAATGCATATATACGCTCATGCATTTTCTTGTTGTAACTTCACATTTTGATGAATGAATATTATCAGTTTAGCTTTTGCTATATTTGTCTCCCACTTTTTTGTAGTCATCCCCCTCTAAATGATAGTCTACTGAGAGAGTGAGTCTATGCCCCTATGCTTGAGAGGCTCAAACTAACGTGTCAAATCTTTCGTATTAAATACGAGATGAATACTCATATATCTATAGGGAGATCGATCTCACGGGAATTTATTCCAATTTTCGTTACAATCCTATAAGTACCCATTTGATTAGGTTGTAGATTTTTAGCGGCTCCTTTTGGGAGCCTCTTCATGCGAATTCTGGTCATAACCTGCTCGCCCACCTGAAAATACTGCTCATGCATGTGTTTATACATCTGTGTCTTATGTAATTCATTGTTGCTGGCATTTTTCTTCTAGATCAATTCATGCATTTCATGTATGTGATTGATGAAGGACTCAGCGGACTCACTAGAACACGACTCTAAGGAAACAAAGGCTGGGTCAATAGACTTCATAGACTCATATTCTGACACCATATGAAATGAACTCGTGTCAGTAGACCTATTGATAGAGCTATTGCACGCGAGCTCAACTACGGGCAAACACAGAATAACAAACTGAAGGATGCTCACCAACTAGACATCATAACAAATTTCCCAAACTACTATTTACGACCTCAGTCTGGCCGTCAGTCTGCGGGTGATAAGCCGTTGAAAACTTCAGGGTCATACATGTCTTATGTCATAATGTCCTCCAAAAGTATCTCATGAGTTGTACGTCACGGTCAAACACAATGAACTTGGGTAATTCGTGTAACCGAAAGATGTCTCTCATGAAGAAGGCCGCGTCTGCGGTCCTGCGACATGCAATAAAATTAGTCATCTTCGAAAACCGGTCTGCTATTGCAATAAAATGAGTCATTTTCGTCTACCACTACGAAAATGGAATCATACTTCCTCTAAGTAGGAGGAAGGCTTAGTACAAAATTCATGCTGATATCGACCCAAGGCTGGTATGGGATCGAAAGAGGGTATAAAGTCCAGTGTTTTGTTTTGAACCCTTCGCGGTCTGGCAGGATCCTCGGTGACGTACGACATGTGCCACATCCTTCTTCAAAGCAGGACAATAAAGTGATCCTCAACCAAAACAATTGTCTTGTCTCTACTGAAGTGTCTAGTGGCGCCTCCCACGTGCATCACCCAAATCAGAAAGTCTCATAAGGAGGTCTGGAGAATGCAGAGATGGGTCCCTTGACGATATTGAACCCCTCAGTGGGATCAGGGGGATCCCTCAAGAATCCACATAAATCTCACCAAAGTCAGTACATGTGGGGTAACCCCTTGGCAGTCGATCAAAGCTAGTCGTGTTAGCGCTCAGCATGTGAAGTAGGGTGATACAACGACTGAGGGCGTCAGTAGGCTTGTTCTCAACACCAGCGTGGTGTTTGAGAAAGTAATGGAAATCCTGCAAGTATTCAACCCACTTGGCATGTCTATGACCTAATTTCCGCTGAGAGTCAAGATACCGCAGAGCCTGATGGTCGGAGTATAAGACAAACTCTTGCGGAAGGAGATAGTGTCTCCAATATCGCAGTGATTGTTAAGTAGAACTCTACATCATAATTAAGAGTACTTTTTTCGGACCTCGTTTAACTTCTCACTAAAGTATAAAACGTGGGCAGTAGTCAATTTCTCCTTAATCTTTTCGAAAGCCTGAGTGCGGACTTTCGTACACTAAAAATCTCTCTTCCGCAAGCAGCTCGTGAAGGGGTCATGATGGTGCTAAATCCCCGGACAAACATCTAATAGAAGGTGACTAGTCCGTGAAATCTATGGGCCTTAGTGATGGTGAAAGGAACAGGTCACTGACGAATGGACGGACCTTGTCTAGGTCAATAGGCATGTTGAACGCTGAAATGTTAAACCGAGAAAGCGCACGAAATCAGTCAGAAAGGAGCACTTCTTCAGGTTCACAAATAACTTCTCCTTACGGAGAATCTCAAATAGGAGCCTCAGATGGCTTAAGTGGTCTACGGGAGAGTGACTGTAAATGAAATGTCAACAAAATAGATGACCAGGAACTAGCCCATGTAGGGTCCTAGAATCTGGGTCATGACCCGCATGAAAGTGTTAGGGGCACTGGACAGCCCAAAAGGCATGACCAACTAATATTTTATTTTGGATATCTTTGAGTTTATTTTGGAATATACATGACTCATTGTTCGCGTACTTGCTATGTTAGTTTTTTTTGTTTTAAAACAGGTAATTATACTTAATATGCATACAAATAGTTTTCTTATTTATAAGATAAAAATCCAATATTTTAAAATATCCCGGACATGTCTCCAACTTCTGACATCCGACATTTAAAAACTCAATCTGATATGTCGTCAACATCCGATATTTACAACCTTGATCATACCACTCGAAATAATGGTCCATATCCAGGAGCCAATCACTAATGGCCTTCGGCTCCAGGTGACCGTTGAAGGAAGGAGCATCAATGTGTATGCGGCGAGTGATGTCATCCTTTGCATGTTGTGCACAGCTCTACGCAGCTCAGGATAACCATCAAAGTAATCATCCCGACCTTAGTCAAATCGATCGTGGACTCGATTGTGAGGGGTTGATTACCGAGGTGGATAATCCCCCAGAGGGCGGAAATGCATATCTGGGAGGTCCAGGTCGACGATCTTGAATGTGATCAAGGGGTCGTCTCATAGGTGGGCGGGCTCTCATGGTGGTTGATTCCTAGCACGCCAATCTTGACACGGGAGAGCGTCTCGTTCTTACTCAAAATGATCATTAAGTGGAATGGGTGGGATATCGACTGACATGATCAAAATGTAAATTTTAGGAGAGAATGCATGTCACCGTTTTAAAAGACAATTGTAGTTTTTGAAAACATCGACAAATATGGTTTTTTCCAGATATATCGGCCAATACAAGATACTGAAATATCAACTGGTATTTCAATATGTAGTATCATATTTCAAAACTTAGCCTAAATCTACCCCTTCATGATCTCAATCCAGGTTTATTTAGTTCCCCCTCACCTTCTCCCTTGTGCTCTTCTGTGAGAACCTCCAGGCGCCAATGACCCATTTTCTTTTCGGTGATGATTCTATTCCTCCCATCTACGTTTTGTCATTGAACTATTGAAGCTCATGTTTCTCAGTTTCACTTCATCATTGAAGCTTCGAAGATTCTCTTCCCTTCCTGTTGAAACTTTGAAAATTAAAAGGCTTCATGTTTCTATTCCTCTCATCTACGTTTTGTCATTGAACTATTGAAGCTCATGTTTCTCAGTTTCACTAAATCATTGAAGCTTTGAAGATTCTCTTCCCTTCCTGTTGAAGCTTTGAACATTAAAAGGCTTCAAGCCTTCAACTGCTGAGTTAGAGTTCTAAGGCTTCGAAGATTCTGGGGCGTCAAGCCTTCAACTGTTGAGTTATTTCTAGGGCTTCGACGATTCTATTTTCCATGACTTTTTTTAATTCACCTCTCCATGATCGGTGATTATGTTTCTCATGACTTTTTTTAAATTCACTTCTCTATGGATTTTGCCATCAATTAAGAAATCGAGCATGAAGCTCCCTCTAGAGGTTCAACAAATAGTGTTGAGTTCCTGACTTCCTGCGACATTGAAACTTCTGGTTCTCATTTCTAACTTCTCATTTATTGTTTTCTAGCATTCGACTAAGTGTTGCATTCTTACTAAGTCAAAACTTCTCAATTCTTACTTCTTTTGGCTCCCCATTTTGTTCGAACATCGACTAAGGTGCAATTTCCTTCGCTCTATTCCTCATTGTTCTGCAGTTGAAGCTTCTGGTTCCTTTGTTCTTTGACAATACTGTTGAGTTTTCTTGTGATTGCATATGAACCAAAATGTTTCAGGCATATGTTTCTTATTGCTCAATTGTGGAAACTTTATCTTAAGCTTTCGTTGTACTTTAATTGCAGAATAGGTTATATTATGGTTTTTATTTGCAAAAAGTTTTGAAACGTTTGCTCTTTCTCTCTTCATAAAGTATCAAACATCAAGGAGCATTAAAAAATCCTAAAATGTTTTATTTGTCTGCGCTTTGGGAATGAAAATCATGCCCAAGATCTCAAGTGCATATCCCTGTAAATTGATCGTCACTGTTGTTCATAGTTCAAGAATATTAACATTAGAGTGAATTAGGCATGTTGTATGCAGCATATGATGTTTTTTAAGATGCCTAAGTAACCCAACAATATTTGCAAGTTCAATGATATGTTGAACTCGAAGGATACACTGATACATATTAAGATACACTTGCTGGAAAGTCTAGATTGAGGAAGATTTACATGGTGGATTGTGGGTGGAGTTTATGGTGATGAGGATGATGAAGATGAAGTCTTTATTGGTGAGAGATTGGCATGGGTACAAATTGGATATTATGAATGTGATCTAGGGGCTTCAAGATCTGTTTCAAAGAAGACCAATGCTGAAAATTCAAGAGGAAGGCGGACAATCTCAGAGAGGGGCAAGGAAGAACTTATGTTGTCAAGATAGTCGGGGGAGGTGCATGCTACATTTAAAATCATGATTTTTGATAATTACGAGACAAATCAAAAATAAAATATGACTTAAAATTAGAATATCTAATTCTTTTTATTTAATGTTCTCATATTTGCTAATTAATTTTGTTATAAACGCGTTATTTTGTTAACTGTTATTGTTATGTATGTTTTGAAATATTAGTTTTCCTTGTTAGGACTTATGTATGCTTTGCAGGATATGGACAATAGGGGATGATGGCTGAAGAGTAACATGCTAGATGAAAACAATAAAGAGAGGCATGGTAATTGTAGAGCAGGCAAAGTTAGCATAGTGCTCTGGCAACTGCTAGTCTGCTCATGCTCAGACTTATCGTGGGATAGGCCAATCTAGGGGACGAGGGTGGTTACGCAAATAGTTGATGAGCCTCAATCACCTGTTGCTACGCCTCAACCTCTATGTGCTTTGCCTTGGTGATTGCTTCCTCTGTCATGAGCTGATCCAACTTCTCTATTGCCTTTTTTAATAGCTCAATGGAGTTGCAATAAATGCTTGAAATCTCCAGTGGAGAAGGAAGGAGATTGTCACTTCCAGCTGAGACGAAAAGAAGTGACGTTGGTTCAGTTATGGTGGACAGTTTGATGAGCGGAAAAAGAAGGGCATTAAGACACCTGACTGTAGTGTAGGTGGTACATGTTTGAAATAATGTCTTCTTTTCGTCTCATCTGGAAGCACCACAAGATCTCCTCTTTCTCCACCAGAGATTCCAAGCATTAATTGCAACTCCATTGAGCTATTAAAAAAAGCCATAGAAAGCTTGGATTAGCTCATGACAGAGGAAGCAACCGTGAAGGCAAAGCACCTAGAGGTTAAGGTGTAAAAACTGGTGACCACAAAAATATGGAGTAATCACCTAGATGTGAGGCCCGAGAGAAATATGGAGTAATCACCTAGATGTGAGGCCACGAAAATCGTTGTACTGTTATGATCTGGGGTCATAATTTAAATTCAGATTAAGCGAATAAAGGGGGAGATGATCAACAATCAGAGAAGATTGTATGTTGTCAGGAAGGGATTAAAGCATGGCCGTCTACATGTGATATAGTGGAATGTTCGATGATGAAATATGGGAAAGGGATTCACGTTAACAACTAAGACATCGATGGTATCTGCTATGACAGATCAACATGTTGTACGACGTCATTGAGAAGGACGATGTTGATGGATTTTGAAAGGCAAAGAAGGGGATGGATGGGTCAATCTGACGCTAGGGAGGAGTAGGAACGGTGTCGATTGGGAGTGGTAATGGAATGATGCTTGTGGATGATGCAATGACTACATGAGCTTCAACGGACGACCACAAGTTCGCCGACTACTACTTAGAGGACATCAAGCGGATTGGCAGATGACATTATGTGCAGATAGCCAGAAGCTTTGTAAGATGATGATGCAAGTTGCGAATGACATGTCACTGGAGGTTGACGACGAGGCTCGAGCATTCCTACTGGGACAAAGATGGAAGAACTCAGGGCAGAGATTACATAAGTGATAATGCAATGTTTTTTGGGACTGGGGAGAGGTATATGATATGTTACAGGAGAACTGCTCCGGACCTCCTCCCTACATGTCATCTGGGTACACACTCGAGAATCATTTTCAAAGGCAAGGAGCTAGCTTTGGGAAGCGCGCCATTTAAAATAATAATTAAATTATGCATATTATAGTTATTCGACATTAATTAATTAAGAAATATTAATTAATATTGTTGAAATAGCCCATATAGAGGGCCCATATTTGGGCTCATGTATTCTTCCCTCTTTAGTCCCACATTGTGTATAGGAATATTTCTCTCCTCCTCTCTCCTATATATGTACTCACTCTTTGTACTTAAGGCATGTGAAATATATACCAGTTTTGGCATTTACCTACATGGTATCAGAGCCAAACGGTCCATCAATTTTCTGATCGCAGACCGTCTCACTTTTCCGAGCGGTCTCCCTTGTCTTAGACCGCAGCCCTGCGGTCTCCTATATTCCAGTTCGCAGAATAGCTTCTCCCGCATCTGCTCCTCCTCCTCCTCCCCCCTTCTTATACCTTCTCTCAACCGGTCCAGTGGGCCCCTCCTCCTCCAGCTCTGCTTTCCTCAAACCGCAACCCGCAGCGATCTCTGCTCACCGCGCGCTGTCCGCCGACCTCTGCTCGTTTTCCTCATCTAGTCGCAGCAGGCTCTTCCTCTGCTCGCAACGAGCTCTGCCTCCAGCTCGCCCGACCTCTCCTGCGGCCTCTTAATCACAGTTCGACAGCTCGTCTTCTGCGGTCTTCTACTCGCAAATCGTCAAGCCTCATCTGCCCGACATCTCCCAGATCGTCAAGTCGACAGCTCGTCTTCTGCGGTCTTCTGCGGTTTTCTACTCGCAGTTCGACATCTCCCAGATCGTCAAGTCCTCCAGCGATCTTCATCTTCTCAACCGCCAAGTTGACCTAGCGGTCTCGTGAGCTATCCAGCGGCCTTCCTGATCGCTACGGCTTCTCCTGCCGAGCTCCCTGCCGACCTCCTGATCGCTGCGGTTTCTCCTCCTGATCGATGCGCCTTCTCCCTGCCGGCTTCTCCTTCTGATCGCTCGGGCTTCTCGTCCTGATCACTGCTGGCCTCCTGTTCGCCAGTCTCTCTTGCTCGCTGCTCCCTGGTCGCCAGCTCTCCCAGCAGAAGCGATCTCCTGCAGCAGCGGCCTCCCTGCCAGTCTCCTCTCAACAACTCGTCCCAATTCCTTCATTAATGGGATCCTCCGTTGACTCCACCACGGTTCCTGCTCCGCCTCAGCCTGACAACCTGGGTCAGCCTCCAGAACTCCGTGATGAGCTGCGAATAACCACAATCTCCCTCTCCGGAAAAGGAAACTTCATACAATGGGTTCACTCGGTCCGGCGAGTTCTTCAGTCCAAGGGACTTCTGGGTCATCTCACCCAAGGGTCTCCTGTCCCTGCTACGGATACCTGGCTCCGTAATGACGGCCGAGTTCAGACTTGGCTCCTCAACTCGATGGATGGAGAATCATACCAGATGGTGATGTATCACGAGACTGCTAAAGAAATGTGGGACGAGCTCCACTCTCTCTACTCGGGCAAAGATAGCCTTCAACATCTCTACGACATCATCACAGATCTCCAGGCTTTAGATACGGCTGGCGCTGCTAACATGATCTCCTTCGTTGCTCGCACCAAGACTCTGGCCGAGGGCTGGATCCAGCATCAACCGTCCACCAATGATCACGCCGCTCAACGATCTCAGAAGGAAGTCGTCATCATTGCTATGATCATGGCCCGTGTTCCACCACACTTGCAAAGCATCCGAAATCAGGTTCTGGCCTCGACCATCACTCCTTCCCTCTCAGATGTGTGCTCCATGCTCCTCAAAACCTCAGCACCTATGGCGGCTCCTACTCTTCCCTCACCGGCCCTCCTTCAGCAAACTCCCGCTCCCTTACTCCTTGTGCCTCCCTCAGCTCGTGGTGGACGTTCTGCCTCTCGGGGAAGGGGACGTGGTGGTCGTGCTCGACCAAAATGTTCATTCTGTGGGCGAGATGGCCACTTTGAGACGACCTGCTATCGGAAGCCTGGGAATCCTCCTCGTCCGACTGCCGCTGCTGTTGCTGATGACAGCCCCTCGGTATCCAAAGCCGATCTTGATGCTCTCCGCCTACAGTTCCAACAGCTTCAAGGGATGATGTCCCCACCTGCTTCAGTCGCTTCCGTCTCCAATTCAGGTATAACCTGTCTCTCAACGAGTCCACGTTGGATAGTGGACTCTGGTGCTACTCATCATATCACTTCGCTACAGCCACCACAGTATTTGAATGCTCCTCACCCGAAGTGTATCACCGTGGCCAATGGGGCGACAGTTCCGGTCTCTGGCTCGGCTGACCTCTCTCTTAGCCCCTCCATCTCTCTCCGCTCGGCTCTTCATGTTCCGGGATCCCCATTCAATTTACTTTCTGTTAGCCGTCTTACTTCGGACCTGGATTGCTCCTTAACATTTACATCCTCTTCTTTTCTGATACAGGATCGGCGGACGCGGACTACCATTGGTAAGGGGCGACTGCGCAACGGGCTCTACCTTCTCGACGACTCTCCCACTATCCTCTCCTCGGTCTCCTCTGCTGAGTGGCATCAGCGTCTTGGACATCCTCCCCTCCCAGTCCTCCAGAAGGCACTTCCCGATGTATCTTTTCCAGTTTTTAAATGTGATTCGTGTATTATGGGCAAACAGCCGCGTTCTTCTTTTCCCGCACATTGTACTCGGAGCTCTGCTCCTTTTGATCTATTACATTCAGATATATGGGGACCCTATAAAATTACTAGTATTTCTGGGTTTCGATATTTTCTTACTTTTATTGACGATTATTCACGAGTCACTTGGTTATACTTACTTCGAGATCGGTCGGAGCTTCCTCGCGTCTTTCGGGCATTTATTCTTGAAACACGCACACAATTCTTCACCACCATCAAAACTCTACGAACCGATAATGCCCGTGAATACACAAGCCACGAGTTTGCAAATTTATGCTCTGAATTCGGGATTATCCACCAAACTTCATGTCCCTACACGCCACAGCAAAATGGTGTGGCTGAACGGAAGAACCGACACTTACTGGATGTTGCCCGCTCTCTCATGCTTCACATGAACGTTCCCAAAGCCTACTGGAACTTTGCGGTTTCCACGGCATGCTTTCTTATTAACCGTCTTCCATCCTCCATTCTCAACAATGTCACTCCTTTCAGCCTCCTCTTTCCTTCTACTCCGGCCTTTCCCCTCACACCTCGAATCTTCGGGTGTACGTGCTACGTTCATATCCTGGGACCGACTACGGACAAGCTGGATCCCAGGGCGGCCAAGCAAATTTTCGTAGGCTACTCCCGTACACAGAAGGGCTACGTCTGTTATTCTCCGACTACTCGCAAAATCTCTGTGTCACCAGATGTTACCTTTCGGGAAGATCTGCCATTTTTTCCTACTGTATCCACACCTACGCCAATACCTACCCCTCTACCTGTCCTCCGACCTATCATTCCTGTTCACACACCGGCTCCTCCATCCCTGAGTCCTGCTCCTGCCCCCTCCAAGCCACCTCTCATCCGTGTTTACTCTCGTCGCCCTCTCACCTCCGTTGCCCCTACGCAGTCGGCCTCAACCTCGGATGCTCCGCGTCTAGCCGATCCTGTACCCGAATCAACCGCTCATCCATTGGCGAACTACGTTTCTCTACATCGTCTCTCTCCCCAACTCCAGGCACTTGCTACCTCTTTGTCCACAGTTGCTATTCCTAACTCTGTGCAGGAGGCTCTACAACATCCTGGGTGGCGCGCTGCCATGGAGGAAGAAATGGCTGCTCTTTGGGCTAACAAGACGTGGACTTTGGTACCCCGTCCTCCAGGACAGAAACCCGTTGGGTGTAAATGGGTTTTCGTTATCAAGCATACTCCTGATGGAACCATTGACCGGCTGAAAGCTCTCTTGGTTGCTCGTGGTTACACTCAACAACAGGGTATCGACTATGAAGAGACCTTCTCTCCGGTGGCTAAACTCAACACTGTTCGTGTGCTTATCTCCGTAGCTGTACATCGTCGGTGGCCATTATTTCAACTGGATATTAAGAATGCGTTCCTTAACGGCGATCTCCATGAAACAGTTTTCATGGAGCAACCTCCCGGGTTTGAGACCACGGGGGAGTCCTCTCTGGTCTGCCGACTAGTGCAGTCTCTTTATGGTCTCAAACAATCACCTCGTAACTGGTTCGACAAGTTCAGCAAGGCTCTCCGGGAGATTGGCTTTACTCGAAGCACGGCAGACTTCTCCTTGTTCACTCGCAAAAAGACAACGGGAACAGTTATTCTCCTGGTTTATGTGGATGACATCATAATTACTGGAGATGACGGCGAAGGCATACAGGCAGTCAAAAGACATCTTAGCTCTGTATTTCAGACTAAAGATCTGGGTCACCTTCACTACTTCCTTGGTCTGGAGGTTGCCAGAAGACCAGATGGCCTAGTCCTATCTCAGAGAAAATACTGTCTCGATCTCCTTCATGATGCAAGATACTCAGGCTGTAAACCGACAAACACCCCAATGGATGTCAATCACAAACTGTGTGCTCAAGCTTCCGACTCAGACCTGCAACTACAAAACCCAGAATACTATCGTCGCCTTGTTGGAAAATTAATCTACCTAACGGTAACAAGACCCGATATCTCCTTCGCCGTGGGTATGGTCAGCAGATACATGCACTCCCCTCGAAAATCTCACCTTCAGGCCGTCGAAAGGATTCTTCGGTATCTCAAAACAGCCCTTGGTCAGGGACTGGTTTATAAAACATCATCATCAACTCCAAGATTAGTGGCATACTCTGATGCTGACTATGCTGGGTCCCTGGACGATCGACGGTCAACAAGTGGTTTCTGCACCTACTTTGGAGGACACCTGATTACCTGGCGAAGTAAAAAGCAAGCGGTTGTGGCGAGATCCTCAGCTGAAGCAGAATACCGGGCAATGGCATCTGTGGTCTCTGAACTCACATGGCTTGAGAGCCTCCTGACTGACCTTGGTGTAAAACTTCCTTCACCAGCTCTCCTCTTGTGTGATAGTCAAGCTGCTATACACATTGCCAAGAACCCAGTCTTTCATGAAAGAACAAAGCACATTGAAGTTGATTGTCATTTCATCCGGGAGAAAGTTCAAATGAAGAAGCTAGAGTTGAAACATGTTCCGGGTACAGAGCAAGTGGCGGATGTCCTCACAAAGGCCCTATCCAGTACTCTCTTCTATCAATGCCTGTCCAAGCTTGGATCCTATGACTTGTACGCTCCAGCTTGCGGGGGAGTGTTGAAATAGCCCATATAGAGCGCACATATTTGGGCTCATGTATTCTTCCCTCTTTAGTCCCACATTGTGTATAGGAATATTTCTCTCCTCCTCTCTCCTATATATGTACTCACTTTTTGTACTTAAGGCATGTGAAATATATACCAGTTTTGGCATTTACCTACAAATATATTCAATTATTATTTTAAATTAATTAATCTGTTCCATTGTTAAGTTTCTTTTATTTATAATAAATAATTAAGGAAAGAGCCTTTCCTTAATAAGAGTATTTATTAGGGAACATGTTATGAGTTTTTATTAAATAATAGTTTAATTAATAAAGGGAAGAGTTCCATTAATTAGCGTGTCATATGAGTCTATATAAGGAAGAATCTTGAATGAGTAAGTTATTTTTTATCTTTAGAATTTTGTGAGGCTCTTTGGGGGAACCAACCCTCAAGAGTTGTGCGTGGTCGGAGGAAGGCAGACGAGCATGCTGGAAAATTTTGCGAGGTCCTCAGGAAGTTGTTAGCTCTGGCCTCTACCCATCACCTGGGGTCGTATCTATATACAACCGAGGTAGAGGGTACCATGTCATCAAAAGGTGGCCCCCACCACTGTCAGAGGCCTATGAACTCACTGATGAGCTCACCTGAGATATTAACAAATTGTTGACGCGGCACACGTGAGGACCCTATAAGGTCTACCTGACAACTGCCCTATGTTTCATTCTGTAGAAATACATATGAAATAAAATATAATTTGATTTATTTCTCCAAAAGTTGTACATACATACAAGAATTTATACACTTAAATAGGAAGAGAGAGAAGAGAGAAAATCTCAATCTAAGATGTGAGACTAAATCTTAAAGAGGAAGAGGAAGAGGAAGAGGGCTCTAGATGGGCCTTAGCATGGGTTTTTACATATATTTCCTTTAACACTCCCCCGCAAGCTGGTGCATACAGATCGTAAGCACCCAGCTTGGACAAGAACTGATGGAATAACGGGCGAGGTAAGGTCTTGGTGAGAATATCAGCAACTTGTCTGGCCGCAGGAACATGTTTTAATTCCAGTTTCTTCAATTGAACTTTTTCTCGAATAAAATGACAATCAACTTCAATGTGCTTGGTTCGTTCATGAAATACAGGATTCTTGGCAATGTGTATAGCAGCTTGACCGTCGCAAAATAGAGTGGCAGGTGAGGGAAGTCTGACTGCCAAATCACATAGGAGGCTTTCAAGCCAAGTGAGCTCAGATACAACAGCTGTCATTGATCGATACTCGGCTTCAGCGGATGAGCGGGCTACCACAGACTGCTTCTTACTGCGCCAGGTAATGAGGTGTCCTCCGAAGTAAGTGCAGAATCCACTTGTGGAACATCGATCATCCAGGGAGCCAACATAGTCAGCATCAGAATAGGCAATAATAGATAGGGAAGACGAAGAGGGTTTGTATACAAGCCCTTGTCCAGGAGCAGTCATTAAATATCTGAGGATGCGCTCGACGACTTGGAGGTGAGAGATCCGTTGAAAATGCATGAATCGACTGACAACTCCAACAACAAATGAGATATCCGGTCTTGTAACTGTAAGATAAATCAGTTTTCCTACAAGACAACGATAATACTCTGGATTTGGAAGTAGAAGATCGGATTCGGAGTCATGAGTGCAAAGTTTGTGGTTGACATCCATAGGAGTATTAGCAGACTTGCACCCAGAATAGCCAACATCATGAAGAAGGTCAAGACAATACCTTCGTTGAGATAGGACGAGACCATAAGGACGTCTTGCTACCTCAAGGCCAAGGAAGTATCGAAGATTTCCCAGATCTTTAGTTTGAAAGACTGAATTCAAGTGCTGCTTGATCATTTGTATTCCTTTGGAGTCATCACCTGTAATCAGAATATCATCGACATAGACTAAGAGAATCACTGTGCCTGTCGGTCGATGACGAGTAAAGAGGGAAAAGTCAGTCGAGCTTCGAGTGAATCCCACATCACGGACAACCTTACTGAACTTGTCAAACCATGCGCGGGGAGACTGTTTGAGACCATAAATAGATTTCTTGGGGTGACACACAAGAGACTCCCCCGTGGTCTCAAACCCGGGAGGTTGGTGCATGTAGACAGTTTCGAGAAGGTCACCATTGAGAAAGGCATTCCTAATATCCATTATAATCAAGACCTTGTTGCTGAGTAAACCCCCTTGCCACAAGACGGGCATTAAGGCGTTCAACTGTCCCGTCTGGAGCATGTTTTATTGCAAAGACCCACTTGCATCCCACACAAGTCTGTCCCGGAGGAAGAGAGACAAGGTCTCAGGTTTGATTAGCCCAGAGAGCAGTCATTTCCTCATCCATGGCCACACGTCATCCCGGATGTTGGAGAGCCTCCTGCAAAGAGTTGGGTATAGAAATGGAGGATAAAGATGTTGCGAATTTTAGAAATGTCGGGGATATGCAATGCAAGGATACATAATTATCCAAGGGATGAGTCGTGGATACGGGTGCCGGATCTACAGGCCGCAAGGTAGCACTGGTAGAGGATGATTGTTGTAGGGCATCGGAGTGAGGAGGACGGCGGGTGTATACACGAAGAAGAGGTGGTTTGGTTGATACAGAAAGCGGGGTTGGAAGGAGAGGTGGAAGAGGAGATGTAACAGGGACGGTAGGACGTGGTAATAACGGAGGTGCAAGAGGAGTTGGATGAGAAGAGTGAAAAGATTGGTCTTCAATGAAAGTCGCATCTGCAGAAACGATAACCTTGCGAATGTCGGGAGAGTGGCACACATATCTTTTTGAGTGCGAGAGTAACCGATGAACATGTATTTTGTAGCACGAGGAGCAAATTTGTCAGTGGAGGGACCAAGATTATGGACATAACAGGTACAGCCAAAGATCCGAGGTGAGATGGAAAAGGGAGGTGTGGAGGGAAATAGAAGACTAAACGGTGTTGCATAGTTGAGAATGGAGGAGGGTAGACGATTAATGAGATAGCATGCAGTAGACACCGCAAAATGCCAATAAGGATTGGGAACTTGCATTTGAAACATAAGTGAGCGAGCAACATCTAGAAAGTGACGATTCTTACGCTCAGCCACACCATTCTGTTGAGGTGTATAAGCACATGATGTGTGGTGGATGACACCAAACTAAGTACAGAGGTTGTCAATTGCATGACTGGTATATTCACGTGCATTCTCTATTCGAATAGTTTTAATTGACCTGGAAAATTGTGTACAAGTCTCATTAATGAAGGCACGAAATACACGGGTTAAATCCGGCCGATCATACAGTAAGTATAATCACGTCATGCAAGAATAATCATCAATAAAAGTAAGGAAATAACGATAACCAGAAACACTAGCAATTTTATACGGACCCCAAATATCAGAATGCACTAAATCAAAAGGAGCATCGCTCCGAGTACAATGAGGAGGAAAAGAAGTACGAGGTTGTTTGTCGAAGATACATGACTCACAGGTAAAGTCAGGAAGATGGAGGTCAGGAAGAGCCTTCTTTAGAATCAGAAGAGGAACATGTCCAAGACGTCGGTGCCAATCAACAGAAGTGACGGATGAGAGAACTGTGGGAGAAACGTCCAGGAGATAGAGCCCATTTGACAGTCGTCATTTACAAGACGTGAAGGTTACAGAACAGTCACAGTTTTGAGTAAGGCGACTAGCAGAAAGAAGATTAAAAAGAGAGCCCAGGACATGAAGAACCGAGCGAAGAGAAATAGTGGAACTGGCATATTAGCTGAACCGAAGACAGGGGGAGTGTCACCATTGGCCACAGTGATAAACTTGGGATGCGGAGAGTCCAAGTAGTGAGGTTGTTTCTGCGGAGTAAAATGGTGGGTGGCACCGGAGTCCACAATCCAATGTGGACTATGGGAGAGACAGGAGATACCTTCATTGGAGATAGAAGCAACGGAGCCATACAGTTGATTGAGTAACCCCTGGAGATGCTGGAACTGGATGCGCATGGCATCAATGTCGGCGCGAGTGGTAGAAGACGTATCAGCAGCAACGGAGGCATGGGGTGGAAGAGGCATACCATGATTACGATAGCATGTTGCCTCAAGATGTCCATCCTTGCCACAGTGAGTACACTTGAGACGAGGCCGTCCGCTGCGACCTCTACCACGGTAGCCAGAGCGACCTCCACGGTTTGATGGAGGAGTGGGGTGAGATGACTATTGGAGGAGAGCCGGAGGTGGAGGACCGGGAGCATCTGCGGGGGGGGGGCGCTGCTGGAGCTGGAGCAAACATCGGAAAGAGAAGGAATGGTGGAGGAGGAGAGGATCTGAGCCCGGATGTTGTGGAGATGAGGCGGAACACGAGCCATCATCATGGCAATACCAACGCCTCTTTTTGAGCACGTTGGGCAGCAAGATCGGCAATAGGAGGTTGATGTTGAATCCATGCCTCAACTAAGGTTTTGGACGTCGCAACAAAGGAGATTAAGTCGTCATCAACCCCTGAGTCGAGAGATTGGAGGTCCGTAATGATGTCAAACAAGTGTTGAAGGTTGTCCTTGCCTGAATAGAGGGAATGCAATTCATCCCACATTGCCTTTCAGTTTCATGATACATAGCCATACGATAGGGTTCACTATCCATTGAGTTTAGGATCCATGATTGGACATGACCATCATCACGAATCAAGTCCTCAGTGGGTGCAGAAGGGGTGGCCTTAGTGAGATGATGCAAAAGTCCATTTGTCTGAAGAACACGGCGGACAGAATGCACTCACTCAACAAAATTCTTCTTCCCACTAAGAGAGATGGTGGTGATCTGAAGCTCATCACAAATTTCAGGAAGAGGGGCTGCAGCACGAGCGGGGAGGGAAGAAACATCATTCAAGTCCATTGCAACACAGAAGGAGAACGGCAGTCAATCTCCTACAGAAACCCTGATGCGGTCAGGAAGCTGCGGCAAGGAGCTCTGCGGTCAAGGAGTTGCGGTCAGGAAGCTGCGGTTAGAAGCGCTGCGGTCAGGAAACTGCGATTAGAAGCGCTGCGGTCAGGAAGCTGCAATTAGAAGCGTTGCGGCAAGTGGACTCTGGAAACTGACGGCAAGGAGCTTGCGGTCAAGAAACTGTGGCAAGGAGCTGCGGTTAAAGAGATCGCGCTAGAATCAGCGAGCAGGCACAGGGAAAACGGCGAACAGACGCTGCTGGGAAGACCGGCGAGAAGACGTTGCGGTTAGCCAGGAGTGTTGCGGCCAAGAGATCGCGCCAGCAGGCACAGGGAGGAGTTGTGGAGACTAGAGGCGAGCTGGAGCAAACATCGGAAAGAGAAGGAATGGTGGAGGAGGAGAGGATCTGAGCCCGGATGTTGTGGAGATGAGGCGGAACACGAGCCATCATCATGGCAATACCAACGCCTCTTTTTGAGCACGTTGGGCAGCAAGATCGGCAATAGGAGGTTGATGTTGAATCCATGCCTCAACTAAAGTTTTGGACGTCGCAACAAAGGAGATTAAGTCGTCATCAACCCCTGAGTCGAGAGATTGGAGGTCCGTAATGATGTCAAACAAGTGTTGAAGGTTGTCCTTGCCTGAATAGAGGGAATGCAATTCATCCCACGTTGCCTTTCAGTTTCATGATACATAGCCATACGATAGGGTTCACTATCCATTGAGTTTAGGATCCATGATTGGACATGACCATCATCACGAATCAAGTCCTCAGTGGGTGCAGAAGGGGTGGCCTTAGTGAGATGATGCAAAAGTCCATTTGTCTGAAGAACACGGCGGACAGAATGCACTCACTCAACAAAATTCTTCTTCCCACTAAGAGAGATGGTGGTGATCTGAAGCTCATCACAAATTTCAGGAAGAGGGGCTGCAGCACGAGCGGGGAGGGAAGAAACATCATTCAAGTCCATTGCAACACAGAAGGAGAACGGCAGTCAATCTCCTACAGAAACCCTGATGCGGTCAGGAAGCTGCGGCAAGGAGCTCTGCGGTCAAGGAGTTGCGGTCAGGAAGCTGCGGTTAGAAGCGCTGCGGTCAGGAAACTGCGATTAGAAGCGCTGCGGTCAGGAAGCTGCAATGAGAAGCGTTGCGGCAAGTGGACTCTGGAAACTGACGGCAAGGAGCTTGCGGTCAAGAAACTGTGGCAAGGAGCTGCGGTTAAAGAGATCGCGCTAGAATCAGCGAGCAGGCACAGGGAAAACGGCGAACAGACGCTGCTGGGAAGACCGGCGAGAAGACGTTGCGGTTAGCCAGGAGTGTTGCGGCCAAGAGATCGCGCCAGCAGGCACAGGGAGGAGTTGTGGAGACTAGAGGCGAGCAGAAGACGAGCTGCGGTTAGACAATGAGACATATATGTCGTATAAAGGATTAGAAGTTATTGCTTAAGCCAAAAGTATGTCTAGATTACATCCAAGATGATTTGTATAGTATGCTATTGATCTTACGACTGTCTGAGTGTAGTCAACACATAAGTAATCATTGAAATGATATAGAGCTTATACATACTTTGACCTTGGACCCTTATAGTGATATGTCAAGAATGCATGGTAGACAAATCTTATGTATGGTTGTCATATGAAAGAGAGCTCGAGGGACTAATGTACTAAAATTTATGATAAATGCGCATACGTCCAATGGATAGATAAAAGATGACATAATTGAAATGTGACGAGAATGTCCGCGTTCAGGGCGTAATTGATGTGTAATCCATTGTAATAGTATTATGAATGTATGTTGATTACTTGCTAGATATGTCTACCTGTGGAATGGTGTTTGAGAGTTTTGACATGATGCTTTCAAGTACTTGACTAGAAGGTTAGACTAAGAGAAAAGGTCATATTCAGATTGTCATATGAGTGGAGAAAGTTAAAGCCATATGTGAGGATGTCTGGTGGCCGTGGAAAATGTATGATTGAAATAGACTGAACCCACAAGTATGCAGACATGAAAGATCAAGTCATATATTGATGTGTTCAATGGGGGTGCAACTCGGGTCAGTTCAGAACATTTTTTTTCTTTTACCTCATATATTGTTGAAGTTAAGGTAGGTGTTACAATGACCCGCTTGAAATTTAGTTCCATGTTTTTTTTTCCTTCAATTACATATTATCTACTTTTTTATTTTACCTCAATTCCATTAACTTTCCTAGCCATCTTAGTTCTATCTGTTATAAATATTTACCATAAAATATTAAAACAATGATTAAATAAAATTCGGAATAAAAAAATTAAGAGGAGAATAATACGAGCATGAAATGGGAAGAAGCACACAAAAGTTTTTACGCTACCCTAAGATCAATTTGCCTCCTAACTGTGCAGGTTTACAGTAGCAAGATCGATCTCAATGTACAAGATCCATTGGCCCATCCGGAACTCTGAAATGCACAAGTTGTCGAAGTTGTATGGAAGCTTTCCATTTGTAGATGATCAGAAAAATCACGAAGTAACAACAACAAAATAAAGGAGGAAGAAAGTGAAATTACTATAACGCTCGACGAAAGTGCTATTGTCGGTTGACGAAATCATTGTTGGTGCTCGATGAATGAATTGTAGGTGCTCGACGATTCATTGTAGATGATAGACGATTAAGCATTGACACCCGACAATCGGGTTGACGATTGACGAATACTATGTTCATTCGAAAATTGAAAGGCTGAAGGTAGAAAATAGAAAAGTGATTTTCAAACAACACAAAACCAAATCTATATAATCCAACAGATGTATCTTAAAATGAGACGCATCCCTTGGATTCAAAATGGTAATGAAATTAAACGATAAAAAGAAATCTGAAAATAAATAAAATAAAAATATAGGTTTTCAGGGAGACACCATTTCGAAATGACAATCATGGCTGTCCGCAGGCCGCCCAAGCCAGTGTGGTGCCTGTGCGTGCGTATATTGTGGTCTCTAGATCTATCTAATAACAATCTAATTAAGGCTAGTAGAAACTTTATTATATACACCAAAATATAATTTCTCCAAAACTGTGGGACTAAAGGGTTTTCCCATTTTCTTCCACTTTGTTTAATTTAAAGAAATATTTCGTTATCATCTTCTCTTTTTGGTTATTTAGATGACATTTTCTTTCCTTGTCGTGTTCTTCTATATTTTTAGTATGTCTCAATGACAAAAAAGATTTCACTAGATAACATAGAAAATTGGAGCCTAAACTAATGTGAATCCAAGGCTCGTGTTTTCCTACGCCAATTGATTTTTAATTATTGGTTTCTTATAACAACTTCACCTGAATTTCTTTAATTTGTTTACAAGATAGTTTGCACGATGGATCTAATGTTTTCTTGCATTATATTAAAAATTGCATTCGGTGTTTGATTATTCGATTTGTTTTCAAATGCTATTGAACATTTTTGGGGTTTGTTTAGCGTTATTTAATGCAACACTGCTAACAAATTACCAAATAAATTGTTAGCCTGATAAAATATTAGTAGGCCAAAAAATAATTTTACTGCCTAACTACTTAAATTTTATCAGCTATTCTAATGCTTATGCTAACCTAAGCACTAAGATATGCACAACAATAAAAAGGCCTTTGTAAGACAAGAAGAATCCAATGCACATTTTTTGAGAAAAAAACTATACCATCTTCAAGTTGTGTGATTAGCAAATGAAAAAAAATGCTTCAACATGTGATTGTACCTAACAAGATGTATGTATGAAATCAAGAACATGAGTGTTGTTCGAATCAAGGTCCAATGTCAAATAAAGTATTCAAGGAAATATGAGATTCTCAATGTGGGACTAAATATTCTAACACGACGCCCACTCATTCATACAAAAATATGGAACAAATGTCCCCTCACCTGATGGAATGCCCGACAGATATGGGAGAACAAGGAAGAGAATGCACGCTATGGCTAGCTCTATTGCCATGCTAAAATTTAAGCATCAAACCTAAAACCAATTGGTGACAGGTGGAGAGACCCAATCCCTACTAAACTAGTCGAGGAAACATGAGATCCCCAAAGGGTAAACTAAATATTCCAACAAGTGTGATATTATCTCTACAGGAGTTCAACGCAGAATGAAAATCACTACCTATAAGTGACAAAATCAATTCCTAAACTAAATATTCCAACAAGTGTGATATTATCTTCATAATATTTTAATTTTGGAATGCAAAATATGCTCTAATGGTGGAAATTAGAATGCTGGAAACGGGTTTTGGATATGAGAAAAATCAGATTGTGCATCATATTTTTGGCGTGCAAATAGAAATTTAACAAAATTGACAACGGGTTGCAAATAGCAAATTGACACAATTACGTGTACAAATAGCCAAAAAAAATGGAAATCCATGTGGAAAGTGCAAAAAACTGATTTTCTTGTTGGTGCAACTACCAATGAGACAAAATATGGTGTGCAAATAGCCAAAAAATGTAAATCTGGGGTGCAAAGTGCCAAAATAAACATTATTACTGCCGTCCGGATGAAAATACCCTTGAGGATTCGGCCAAGGGTGCAAAGTGTCAGAAAACTGTAATTGGGGGTGCAAATGCCAAAAACCCAATTTTCGGGGGTGCAAAGTGCCAAAAACCCGATTTTCGGGGGTGCAAAGTGCCAAAAACCCTAAATATTTGGGGGTGCAAAGTGCCAAAAAGCCATATTCTGTGAACTATCAGAAACCCCTTCGTTTACAATGAACACGTAGATCATCAATGTGCTCGAACCCTCCGGAATTCATCAGTTTAGGGTAGAACTAGCTAATAGTTGACGTTATTGTATTGCCGGTGTTAGCGGTGCGTAAAGGAGGTGTTAACGGGATGCAAAATCCCTAGAGAAGGGGGGAAAATATACCGGCCTATCCACTGTCCGATGAAGAGAGGAGGAAGACGAAGCATTTGCCGCCCTGGGCGGGTATACGTCGAAGGGCTTTAGAAGAAGCAACACTCGCCGCCTCGCCATGGCCGCCTCCTGCGCTCGACTTTTGATATTTGCGCAGCGCCGGATTGAGTGGGTTTATGTCTGATTAATGTGTGCATTTTAATAGAGAATCTTTATCCGCAGACCATAAATGGCTATCCGGAGACCAACCTTTTCTAGTTCAAATTGTTATCCGCAAATCAATTTTAGACTTGAGCATTCAATATCTTCGTTCTCCTGAGCAGAGCCCGACAACGAAGAAACATCTCTGACGACCTTCTGAGCACTTCATTGTGTGCACGGATCGTGATTCGTAAAAAAATGCACGAATAGAGACCGAGTTGAGGAAGAAACACGATTTCTTCATCGTTCGTTCGATTTCATCAAAATGTACACATTGATCTGAATATAATACAACTCATAAACCCACTCACTACGATGCTTCGTAAATATCAAAGGTCGAGTGCACGAGACGGCCATGGCAAGGCGGTGGGTGTTGCTTCTTCTAAAGCCCTTCGATGTATACCCTCCCAGGGCGGCAAATGCATCGTCTTCCTCCTCTCTTCATCGACCATTGGATAGGTCGACCACCCCCGACCGCCCACCCTTGGACACGCACCCGCGGCGCGCGCCCGCGGAAGCCCCACGCCCGGCCTCTCCCAGCCGGCCGCCATCGGTCATGATCCCGCGGCACAACCCACCCCGGCCGGCCCCGCCACCGGTCGGCGCGCATGTCAGCCTCCTCGTCGTCGGCCGGCTCTTTGGCCCTCGTTTAACCGCCGTCACCTGATCGTCCTCGTGTGATCTCCGTCGTCTGATAAATGGGTAACCACCGGCGTAACCACCTGTTATGGGTGGATGTAAATATCTGAAATTATATCGGTCTGCGCGTAGTAAAATACTTAATTAATGCGCGTCATAAACTATATTAAATTGGCCTGCAAATAACAATTAAGGTGGTTACGCCCTGCGAATATCCGCATAACCACTGTAACCACTCCTGAGGCCTATAAATAGGGTCTCAGTCTCTCCTTCATTCTCATCTTCTCCTCCATCCACTTCTTCTCCTATGCACGAGAGAGCTCCTCAAAGAACCCCTTGAAGATCTCTCTCGCCTTTGAAGACTCCTTCGAAGATCTTCGAGCGCCTAAAAGATTCTCAGAAGGCCTTCTTTCTCTCCAAAGTGTGCCTCCACTCGATCCGCTCTCCAAGACCGCTCCAGATTCCTCTATGCACAGCAGGAGATAAGGCGTAGACACCAAGGCGCACACAAACACGCCGCCCAAGCCATCAAAATACAACCATCGACTCCAGAGCGCATCACCCTCCTCTGCGCTGAAAGAAATACTTAGCTCCGCGAGCGGTGGTCTGTCATCCTCCGAGCACATCTCTCCTCTCCCCCAACAATTGTAATCATATAAAAGAGAGTCAAATCAATGTTATAACTATTTTAAGGTCCGGTAAAAAGTGGATAATAAAGTAGAACAACGCAGTGAGAAGCCTGAAACCATAGTTGAAACAAATACAAATAATGAAATACCTCTTGAAGAACCAATTGAAATATCATCAAATGAAAATAAAATTGAAGAAATAAAAGCTCATTATCCACAAAGATTAAAAAGTAATAAAAATTCTGCGCAGATGGAAAAAATGTTTGAGGTTTTTAAGTAAAAGTTATATTCCTCTTCTTGATGTAATTAAACAAGTGTCAAATTATGCAAACTTTCTTAAAGATTTATGCACCAAGAAGAAATAAACTCATGTGCCTAAGAAAGTATTATTAGCCTCTAATATATCAAATGTCTTAACAAGCACAATTTTCGTTAAATACAAAGACCCTGGATGTCCTACTATTTCATGTAGTATAGGGAATAAATTTATTAATAGAGCTTTATTAGACCTAGGAGCTAGTGTAAATTTGCTTCCATATTTTGTATATGAGCAGCTTGATTTATGAGAGTTAAAATCTACTGAGGTCACTCTTCAACTAACAGACCGCTCTATTAAGATACCAAAATGTGAAATAGATGATGTACTAATTAAAATAGGGGAATTCATCTTTACAGTAGGCTTTATAGTACTAGAAACACAACTTGTAGCTAACACACGTTGTCAAATACCTGTCATTTTAGGACGACCATTTTTAGCTACATTTAATGCTTTGATTATTTGTCGTAATGGATTAATGAAACTATCTTTTGGAAACATAACAATTGATTTGAATATTTTTAATTTAAACGGGCAATCACATGATCAAACATTAGATGTAAATATGATTGAAGAATTAGAAGTGGAAGATTTAGGAGAATTAGATGATGACATATTTGATAAAAGCTTTGAAGAAATTTTTGAAGATGAGATTGCATTGTTAGAAAAACTTAATACGCAAGATTTAATGTATGCTCATCGAGAACCATTTCCGGTGTAACATCCCCCAAACAACTAGACACCTAGAGTTGTTTTGTCATGACTAGGTCATGACAAAACCCTAGGAATCTTGAAGAGACAACTTGGCCTTAGCCAGGAAGAAGGAAACCACAGTGGTCTGCAAATAGCAATTTCCAGTTAACAAGCATAGGTGAAAGTGCACAGTTAACCTCACTAGAATTCTCTAAAGGGGGTGAATAGAGATTTAAAATATTTTGTGCAATTATATATATATTTATATGTGGTGATCACAGATTAAGGCTTCCCACACACCAACAAGAATTAAGTAAGTAAAGAAAGTAAATGCAAGAAAAGAAATCACAGCACAACACAAGGAAATATAGTGGTTCCCCAAACTTTGGGTAGTCCACTCTTCTACCCCATTGGTAGGAAATTCACTATCTTGCACTGAGTCTTTTGATAAGGAGACTCTTAGAACCACCCTGAGTCTTTTGATAAGGAGACTCTTAGAACCAACTGAGTCTTTTGAAAAGGAGACTCTTAGAACCAGTACAACTGAATTTTTTGAAGAGAGATTCTAAAAACTCTTTTACAGTATTTGAAAGTGAAATAAAGGTAAAGAAGAAAGAGAGATAATATAAAGACAAGAAGGAATCTTCTTCCTAGCAAGAAGATTGGAAGCACAAGAAGTAGTGAATGAAATCTCTCTTCTATAGTGAGAAGGAGATTGTAGGCCTTTTCTCTCTTTTGTGAGAGCTATCAGAGTATGCAGCAGAGTGGCTTCAGAAGCAGGAGAAGATGGAAGCTTGATCTTTGCTGCAGCACTATTTCTCAATTCTCTCTCTTTTTCTCTTGGGAGCTTTTCCTCTTTTTCAAATGTAAAATGGTGGAGCACTTCTCTTGTGTTCTCTGCCGACCTCCTTGTCTATTTATAGCTTTGTCCATTCAAATAATACTATAGGAGGATAATTGATTAGCAGACAGAGAAATAGAAAGATAGAAATATTTCCATAATAATTATATCAATAGAAGGAAAGAATTCATTCTGATTTCAAATAATGTCCATAATGGTTTTAATCAATTTAGCCAATAATCTATTAGAGGAAAAGAATGATTCCATATAAATCAGATCTATAAAAGAAGGAAAGAGATCTGGCGATTTTTGAATTAGACATAGAAATCGACGTGCGTCGATTACTATTCGACGTAAGCGTCGAATTCGTCCTGGCTGGACGTCGAGAGAAGAATAAGGAAGGTGCATCGACTAAGGTGCGTCGACTTCTCAAGATGCGTCGACTGGAAGTCAGATCTACGTCGACATAGGATACGTCGAATTCTTCTTGATGTTACTTCGACTCATTCTGAAAGGCACGTCGACACAATTTCGACATTGCGTCGAATACCATTCGACGCATGTTTACTTAACCTTGATTTTTCTTTCTTAGAAAACATATTCAACTCATTTTCAGGGGTTAAGAGAAATCATTTTCCCAACAATCTCCCCCTATTTGTCTTAACCCTATTTAGAGAGAAATTGTATCAGCATATGATCAATCACAGCAAAGCATTTAAGCAAGTAGAAGAAAATTTAGAAAGGGAAATCTTATAAACAAACTTTATGTTCAGATCAATCAGTATTTGACCATAAATATATCAGCCATTGTTTTTAAGGCATTTCAGGAGGGGTAGGAGGAGTCTTCCTTTTTCTAGTGAATACAACTGTTTTAAGAGAGGGGGGTTGCTCCTTCTCAGCATCAGGAAGTTCACTAAGCTCCCCCTGAGTTACATCAGTTTGCTCCCCCTGGGATGGAATTTCCTTGGTTGCTTCTACTTCTGCCTCTTCAGTTTCTTTTTCAGTTCCAGGTTCAGTCATAGCAGTACCTGGTCCCTGAGCTCCTATTTCACTTATTACAGTATCTAGCTCCCCCTGAGTTTCAGCTTCTTTATTTTTCTCGCCATCTGCCACATCTTCCTTTTCAACTTCATTTTCTGTCATGCTTGCCTCCCCTTGTAATAGTACCACTTGATTTGCAGCCTCTCTTGCTATATTGAGTACCTCTATTGTTTGTTCTTCAATATGTAGCTCAGGTACTATCTCATTTCCAATTGTCTTGAGCAGTGCAGGATTATTAGTTTTTGATGTAGGAGGTGACTTGTGGGAGAGAGATTTAGGAGTGGAGGGCTGCTCTTCATCTAGCTTCTCCCCCTTCTTGACCTTCTTGGCCAAGGAGGTTAAGAAAGACCTGGTTACTCTAGAGGAAGAGAGAGAGGTCTTTAGACTTTGCACAGAGGCACTGACCCCATCTATTTGGGTGTGCATGTGAAGGATGGAAGAATGAATCTGGGAGCAGTGCTCATCCATCATTGCTTGGAATGTTTGAGCTGCTGATGCAATGCACTGAGTGAGGAGAGCTTCAGTGGATGCAGATGGTTCATGTTGTGGTTGGTGATGAGGAGAGAGTGGTGGAGGTGGTGATGAGGGTGGAGAAAGGTTAGTTGATGTATGAGGTATTGGTGATAATGGAGGTGAAGAGGATGAGAAAGTATGAGGAGGAGGAGATGGAGAAACTGCTGTTTGAGCAGGTGTTTGAGAAGAGGTAGGTAGAGTAGGAGTTGTGAGGGTGGTAGAGACTATTGGAGTGGATGATGGTGGTAGAGAAGGATTGTCTCTTTGAGGAGAAGGAGGAGGAGATGGATGAACAGGAGAGTTAGGAGGAGATGGAGTCTTTTCAGGAATGGAACCAGGCTTAGGGATTTGCCTGGTCCATTTGGAGAATAGAGCTATTGACATCCTTTTCCCTGGAGGAATAGGGATTCTTTTTGACCTACATAGGTCAGGGAAGGAGTGGAAGAGTACTTGACTCATAATCCTCATATATGCATTTTCTTTGTGTGAGTATTTAGAGCCTATCATTTTGAGCAAGCATGTGGCCCAGTCCACCTTCTTCTTCAGCACCAGGGCCCCCATGATATTCAGTTGCTGCTTGGGCACTGCTTCATGGGCTGAGGTTTTGCATAGCAGGATTTTTCCTACTATATCTGCTAGCAGTCTGTACTCCTCAGAAAAGTCTATTTTATTTAGATGGATTGGTTTATCCTTTGAAAACTTCATAGTGGTTAGCAGATGCTTGATTTCATCAGGTGTGAGATCTATAGATTCATCACCTAATAAGGGAGTGATGAATACTTATTTAGTTATTCTTTAGTAGCTGATTTTCTTTCTCTATTTGCTTTGAACAAAGATAATATTAGGGTGTACCTGATGGAAGATCAAAGGTTGTCCTAATGTGTTCTGCAGATATTGAGACAGGTGTCTCATGGATTGTTCCTTGGATTTCTCCTTATTCAGATATCTGAACATGAGTCATCAGCTCCGTGAGCTCTGTTTCCAATATCTTGCATCTTGTCGAGATGAGCTTATCTAGTCCAGCTTTAGTGAACAGAGCAATGATGCTCTTGTAGTTTTCTGCGGCAGCTTGGAAAGATGCAAGGTCAATGTCGAAACCAGAATTGGTCTTGGGAGCCATTTTAGGTCAGTGAGAGAGAGGAAGAAATCGGCTGGACTGAGGAGCAAGAAGGATGAAGGATGCAGAGTAGTGAAGTTTTCTAACTGAAGAGTCTTTTTAAGTCAGGTGAAACGTCGAAATGTGACACTATTCGAGGCTTATTCGGTACTTCAGTGGATGTGATCAAAAATATTTTAGTATTGTCGCCCATCTTCATGAAATCGACGTTACGTCGAGTGGACTTCGACGTAAGCGTCGATACAGCCCGCGTTAAGATGCTAGGGTTTCGTATCGACGTATGCGTCGATTGTAATCGACGCATGCGTCGATTTCACTTATTGAGTTGAGTCGTCGACGGTGCGTCGATTAGAAGTCGACGTGACTTTTAATTTTCCTGAAAAATTCTAGGTGTTTATTTCTTTTTATCTCTTCCTAATCCTAAAGGTTTCTAAGTTAGTCTTGGACTAATTTTCACAGATAGTTTGATTGATTGTGCCAGCATTGTTTGGCAAGGTGGCCAGTTTTGTTACATATATAGCACTTGATTGTCTTAGTATTGTGAGAATTTGAGTTCAGAGAGGGATAGAAGAGTGGATTAGGATAGTAAGTTTGATTTAGATTGGAATTTTGGTTAGGATAGAAAGTTTGGTTAGGATAGAGGTGTTGATTAGGATAGAAATCATGATTAGGATAGCTGGGTCCTGAATAGGGGTTAAGATGGAAGGATTTTGGAGGATAGGCATTTAAGTTGCTCTGAGTTTTTATGCGTCGATATCTATTCGACGTATGTTGATGG
Organism: Dactylorhiza incarnata; assembly: GCA_033032865.1. Classification (NCBI taxonomy): domain Eukaryota; kingdom Viridiplantae; phylum Streptophyta; class Magnoliopsida; order Asparagales; family Orchidaceae; genus Dactylorhiza; species Dactylorhiza incarnata. The sequence continues at coordinate 10,803,157 of JAWHQI010000065.1, read as the reverse complement.
TTGCGTTGATTGATATTCGGAGCTTTCTCCAGATTGCGTTGATCTGGTATCGATGCATGAACAAAGTTGCGTCGATTTGATGTCGACGTACTTTTATTCAAGCGTCGAGTTGAGGTCGAGGCATCTGAGAGATTGCGTCGAGTGGAATTCGACGCACTATCATTCATACGTCGATATGAAGTCGACGCAACTATATCTTCACAAATTTTCTTTTTCCCTTTTTCTGATTTTGCTCTTTTATGTATTGTTTCTTTTGGCTTAGTTGCTTCTTCAGATGAAGTTTGAGAGTCATCAGCTGAATAATATAATGTTTCATCAAATTGTTTTATTTCCTTGAGGGAGTCTTCTTCCTTATTTAGTGAGTCTTTCTCTTGGTTTGATTTGATGGGTTTGGTGAATTTTACAGGGATCATCCAAGCAGGTTTGTTGGATGGAATTTGGCTGGTTGAGGGATCAGCCCCTAGACCAAGATTTTTATGTCTCCTTGTTTGTTGTTCAGTGATTTCCTTGAGAGTTTGGCTTCTCATATTTATTGATTCTTCAAAGGCTTTTGCCTGGGATACCTTATCCTTAAGGAGCTGGTTTTCTATTCTAGCCCTTTCTACTTCCTTTTCTATGATGTTAGCCCTTACTTCATAATTTTTAGAGCATTTAACCTCTCTATTTCTCTGGTTTTTAGCCATATTAATTTGTTCTTTTAGATCATTAATTTCTTGTGTAGCTTTTAGTTGATATAGACACATTCCCATAAAATCATTTCTGAAATTATCACTTTGAAAATTTATTTCATCAAAAATGTTTACCTCATCCTTATCCTCAGATTCCTCTATGAGAATAAGGCTATTTTCTCTTTCATCTTCAGAAGATATGCTTTCTTCTGATCCTGTCTCACTCCATGAGTTGGTACCATCATCTTTCTTTGAGCCTTCAAATGCCATTAAACATAGGTCTTCTTGCTTAGGCTCTTCATTGTCACTCTTAGAGGAGGAGCTGTCCTCAGAGTCTGTTTCACTCTAGGCTTGTGCAATAAAGCCTCTTTCTTTCTTCTTCCCCTTTTTCTTGAGATCTTTCTTTTTCAGATCTTTCTTTGTCTCAGCATTTTCTGGACATTCTAGGGCAATATGTCCAGGTTTCCTGCAAGAATAACAAATAATTTCTTTAGTAGGAGTTTTGTCATACCTTGGTTTTGACTCTCTCCTTCTTGATCCATCTGTCCTGATCCATTTCTTGAATTTTCTGGCCAGGAAACTGAATAGTTCTTCTTCAGTGACAGAGCTTCCTTCTTCTTTTGCTTTTAATGCAATGTTCCTGTCTTTTGAAGAAGTTGAGGTGTTTTCTCTTCTCTTCTTCTCTTCTTTGGTTTTCAGCAGTTGCTCATAGGATCTGAGTTTTCCTAAGAGAGTATCTGTTGAAATTTCCCTTTGTTCTCTTGTGTCTCTTATTGCCCATATCCTTGAGTCCCATGAACTTGGGAGACTCATCAGCAATTTGTCATTGATCTCTGTGAGAGAGATTTCTCTATCCAAGTCCCTTAGTTGATTGATGATCAGACTGAATCTGTCATACATCTCAGAGATGCTTTCTTCATTCTTCTTTTGGAAGTTTTCATATTGAGAAATCAATAGAGCCTTCCTATCTTTTCTTTCATCAGCACTTCCTTCTACCATCTTTATGAGAGCCTCCCAAATTTCTTTGGCTGATTCACACTCAACAACCCTTTGAAAGATTTCATCAGAGAGGTTTGAGACCAGAATATTTACAGCTTTTGCATCACATGTTCCTGCCTTCTTCTCTTCAACTGTCCACTCAGCCTTTGAGACAAGTGTTTGAGTCACTTCACCACTTGAGTCTTTTCTATAAGGCTCGGGAGGACCTGTCAAGATAACATTAAATAAATCTTCATCAATAGAATTCATATAAATTCTAATTCTTGTTTTCCAAACTGCAAACTTTTCAAGATTGCACATTGGTGGTCTGGTGGAAGCATAATCTTTGATTTGTGCCATGTGAAAAATAGTTTTTAGAAATATATATATATAAATAAGAGAGGTAGGATCTTTTTGATCAAGGAGTTATCCCTTTTAGATCAACCTCTGATACCAATTGAAAGTGAACAGTTAACATCACTAGAATTCTCTAGAGGGGGGGGGGGGGGGGGGGTGAATAGAGATTTAAAATATTTTGTGCAATTATATATATATTTATATGTGGTGATCACAGATTAAGGCTTCCCACACACCAACAAGAATTAAGTAAGTAAAGAAAGTAAATGCAAGAAAAGAAATCACATCACAACACAAGGAAATATAGTGGTTCCCCAAACTTTGGGTAGTCCACTCTTCTACCCCCTTGGTAGGAAATTCACTATCTTGCACTGAGTCTTTTGATAAGGAGACTCTTAGAACCACCCTGAGTCATTTGATAAGGAGACTCTTAGAACCAACTGAGTCTTTTGAAAAGGAGACTCTTAGAACCAGTACAACTGAATTTTTTGAAGAGAGATTCTAAAAACTCTTTTACAGTATTTGAAAGTGAAATAAAGGTAAAGAAGAAAGAGAGATAATATAAAGACAAGAAGGAATCTTCTTCCTAGCAAGAAGATTGGAAGCACAAGAAGTAGTGAATGAAATCTCTCTTCTATAGTGAGAAGGAGATTGTAGGTCTTTTCTCTCTTTTGTGAGAGCTATCAGAGTATGCAGCAGAGTGGCTTCAGAAGCAGGAGAAGATGGAAGCTTGATCTTTGCTGCAGCACTATTTCTCAATTCTCTCTCTTTTTCTCTTGGGAGCTTTTCCTCCTTTTCAAATGTAAAATGGTGGAGCACTTCTCTTGTGTTCTCTGCCGACCTCCTTGTTATTTTATAGCTCTGTCCATTCAAATAATACTATAGGAGGATAATTGATTAGTAGACAGAGAAATAGAAAAATAGAAATATTTCCATAATAATTATATCAATAGAAGGAATGAATTCATTCTGATTTCAAATAATGTCCATAATGGTTTTAATCAGTTTAGCCAAGAATCTATTAGAGAAAAAGAATGATTCAGAACGGCTATAAAGAATAAATTGATTCCATATAAATCAGATCTATAAAAGAAGGAAAGAGATCTGGCGATTTTTGAATTAGACATAGAAATCGACGTGCGTCGATTACTATTCGACGTAAGCGTCGAATTCGTCCTGGCTGGACGTCAAGAGAAGAATAAGGAAGGTGCGTCGACTAAGGTGCGTCGACTTCTCAAGATGCGTCGACTGGAAGTCAGAGCTACGTCGACATAGGATACGTCGAATTCTTCTTGATGTTACTTCGACTCATTCTGAAAGGCACATCGACACCATTTCGACGTTGCGTCGAATACCATTCGACGCATGTTTACTTAACCTTGATTTTTCTTTCTTAGAAAACATATTCAACTCATTTTCAGGGGTTAAGAGAAATTATTTTCCCAACAATAGGGTTGGACTTAAGGGCCTCGCCTTGCCCTTTGACCCCACCATAGCATACCTAACCCTTTAAGGGTCCCCTTAGAGCACCAAGGATCCATTGGGGTCAACCAAAGAGGCCAAATTGACCAAAGTCAACCATAACCCCAAATTGGTCAAAGTAGCCTAATTAGGGTCAATTGACCTCCACCATGCCCAATTGACCTTTCTCCTACCCTTATAGGGTTATTAAGGACCCAATGGGCCAAAAAGCCCCATCATAGGGCCACCAATTTGGCCAATTTGACCCAAGTCAACTCTAGCTCTGTTTTGGTCAAACCAACACATTTTGGATAAATTGGCCCAATTTGGGCACCACCATGACTAGACCAACTTTGGGTGATGTAAAGGGACTCAAGACACACCACTTGGACCAGTCAACCCATCAGTTGACCAAGTCAACACCTCAAGTCAACACTTGGTCAACCTTGCCCAAAAAGAGGGGAAAAGGCTAACTCAAGCTCAATCCACTTGGGCTAGGCCCAATTGAAGTGACACTCTAGTCTCATGAGGCTGAAATTACATGGAATGCCATCCAATTTCTAGAGGGGTGACTAGGAGAGAGAAATTGGGAGTTTCCCCCAATTTGAAGAGAGAGAAAAGGAGGATTAATGGCATTCATGGCCAAGGGAGGCCAATTGATCTCCCAATTGATGGGCATTCATCTCCTCTGGCTGTTACAAGAAGTTTGAGGGGTTTTCCTGCTCGCATGGGGGCTGAATCTAGAGGAATTCAGTTGGCCGAAGTTCACAATTAATGGTGATAATGGTGATTGATGATTTGGCTCTTCCCCTCCCCCAATTGGACCTTATAACACCTTCGGTGGATGAAGAGGAGGAGTTTCCCCACCTTCCCCAAAGAAATCGAGCACCAAAAGCTATGATCGACATGGCGCCGAAAGCTCCACCTCCGGGCATGGCGACTCGCCAGAATTCGCGCCACCAAACCACCACATAGGTCCGATCCGCCTCCTCTCCCTTAGTGCTAGATCTTATGATAATTTGGTGCTTGATCCGAGCTCAATTTGGCTCAGATCGTGCTTCCGAAAGGGCTCGATTCGAGCACTCTTTCCCCTCCTCTAAACCCCGATTCCGACCATCTCCGGCCAGCCAACCACCCCTATCGCCGGCCACCACCTCAACGGAGGTGGTGGTGGCATTGGCCGGCCGGGAAGAGGCACAGGTGGCCGGGAAATCGTCCCACAAAGAAACCCAGGACGGGCTGTCGCGCGCCGTCCATCCATCGAGGACGATGACCATGAGCCGTCGGATCTGCCGTGATCCATTATTCGCAGATTTAAATGATTATATTATAATGTTATTTCATTTTGAAAGTGAGGCCCTTCAGGGATTGTTAAGCTGGAGAAGAAGTTCGGCGAACTGAATCTAGAGTTCGTCGAACTGAAATAATTCGTTGAACCCAATCGGGAGTTCGGCGAACTGAATCTAGAGTTCGTCGAATGGAAATAATTCGTCGAACCCAATCGGGAGTTCGGCGAACTGAATCTAGAGTTCGTCGAACTGAAATAATTCGTCGAACCCAATCAGGAGTTCAGCGAACTGAATCTAGAGTTCGTCGAACTGAAATAATTCTGTTAAATTTTTTGATTTGAATCGTTTAGGAGTAAGTAGGAGTTGCATCAACTGAGTTATAGCCAAACAACCACAATGCCACACAACAACACAAGAAACTTTATTGAATCACAAACTTCATTTACAGTGCGAGACATACATGGCGAGACATGATTCATGAGAATCACGAAGAAGAGAAGAACAAAACACCAAAACACAAAACTAGCGCCTTGACAAGCAGAGACCGCACAGACCGCTGCACTCCAGAGATCGCCCGGCTTGACCTGAGACCGCGCGAACAGAAAACAGACAAGACGCATGCACTGCAAGACCTCCGCCTCAGACCGCGCGAACTGGAGCTTATTGAATTGAATGAAGAACAGAAGCTGTCGCGAGACCGCAACTCAGATCGCCTAACCGCCGAAGGTTGCCTGACCGCTGAGCTCGCTTTGAACAACACAAGAACAACATAAACCAGCTCGCAGACAGACCGCTGTCGAACTATTTATTCAAGCCGCTGGGAAATCACCAAGGAAGGAGACCGCAACCTGCTGACCGCAAACCTGCGAACACAACAAACAGTCAACTCACTTCCGACCTCAAAGTTGAGACCGCACGAAATAACCCAGGCTCTAGTTCTTACAGTTGTCATTATGAATGACGGGCTATGCACCCCTATTTATAGGCGACAAGGCGGATGTCGTCACCGCCACAAGAGAGATACAATCACCATCCGCCAGATCGCCAGCGATCTCACAGAGCAGACCGCGCGATCACACCACTTGGATAACCTTCCGTCCAAGACCGCAGATTAGCAGGCAGACCGCGCACAAGTCGCTCGAATACAAGACACTCCTTCCTTAGAACGCCAAGGGCAAACAAGGAACATCTGGCCAACTTCAGACAAGTCGCCAGATCGCCCAACATAAGCCGCCCGGTCAGGCGGTTACATAAGAACAGACCGCCCTGTCTTCTACAAAGAAGATAGACAAACCAAGTAGAGCAACCCGGGAAGAGACCGCAACAAACAGGAACAGGCCGGCCAACCAGCAGACCGCCAGAATCAGAGCGGCAGAGCCAGACCGGCAGATCACCAACACAGACCGCGCGGTCACTGCGGTCTCCAATATACAGACCGCCGGCCACCTTCCACTTCACTTCAATAATTTCAACACTCCCCCTTGAAGTGGGAAGTGGAAACTAGCCCGAGTAAACTCCGCAACCGAGTAAACGGTCTCTTCGCCAGCGGCTCTGTAAAGATGTCTGCAACATTGTCCGCACTCCGAACATGCTCGACCATAAGAGATCCTCCCAACACCTTCTCACGAATGAAATGGTGCTCAATCTCAATATGCTTGGTCCTCGCGTGACAGACTGGATTATTAACCAGCTTGAGAGCACTCTCATTGTCCCCGCGTAGCATAGTGGGACCTCGAACCTCCTCATGAACGTCCTCCACCAACCTCCTGAGCCAAACGGCTTCCTGAGCTGCCAAGGCCGAAGCCTTGTATTCTGCTTCTGTGGTAGATACAGACACCGAGTCCTGCTTTTTGCTGCACCAAGAAATAGCTGTGGGGCCTGCCATAAAGACAAAACCAGACGTTGATCTCCGATCATCCACGTCTCCCCCGTAATCAGCATCCATATATCCAAGCAACTCCAAGCTTGACCCTCTCTTGTATAGGAGACCCAAATCAGAGGTCGACTTCACATACTTCAAAATTCCTTTCGCCGCCAGAAGATGAGGTTTCCGTGGTTCCGCCATGTACCGACTCACCTTGCCAACTACATAAGCAATATCAGGCCTTGTGATCGTCAAGTAGATCAAGCTCCCAACCAGAGCTCGGAACACCAATGGATCAGATAGAACTCTCCCCTCATCCTTCCGAAGTTTATAATGTTGTTCCAGAGGTATAGAGCTGCTCTTCCCTTCCTCCATGCTGAATCGTAGAACGATCCGCTCCGCATATCCAGCCTGAGAAACAAGCACTCCGCTCTCCCGCCTCTGAACCTCGAGTCCAAGGAAATGGTGGAGCTTACCCAAATCCTTCATCTGAAATCTAATAGCAAGCTCGGCTCTCAGCCTAGCTACTGCCTCCTTCGAGTTCCCGGTGACAATCATGTCATCCAAATACAACAGAACAATAACCCGAAGCACCCCCTCCTTGACAAACAAGCTAGAGTCAGAGTCTGAAGCAAAGAACCTGCAGAATAGAAGATACTCCGCGATCTTTCCATACCACGCCCAAGGTGCTTGCTTCAACCCATACAGGGCTTTCTTCAGTTTGCAGACGTAGTCTGGACACTCCTCCGAGATAAAGCCCGGCGGTTGGATCATGAAGATATCCTTATCAATCTCTCCGTATAAGAAAGCATTTTTCACGTCGAGCTACCAAATCTCCCATCCACTGGATGCCACCAAAGCAATAACAAATCGAACCGAAGTCATGTTTGCCACTGGACTGAACGTCTCATCATAATCTTCTCCATACTGCTGTGAGAACCCACGAGCCACAAGACGAGCCTTGCATCACTCGATCATGCCGTCAGCTTTCTTCTTGAGCTTATAGACCCATTTGCATGTCACAGGGGTAATGCCCTTGGGCCTGGGCACTAGAGACCAAGTCTCATTCTTCTTGAGAGCATCCATCTCCTCCTGCATAGCAATGTCCCACTGCTTCACGCCTTTGGCCTTCACAAAGCTCGATGGCTCCCTCTCATCCAAGGGACCAGCAAAGAAACATGAGACAAAGCTCACCATGTTTCCTCCTGTGTATCGATCTGGTGGCTTGATAGTCCTCTTCGACCTCCTAAGAGGTTGCTCCTGACTAACCACCTCCTCGGCTGCTTATTCTGTGCTATCTCCTCTTCCAGACGAACTTGGAGCATCGCTACCCTGCTTCTAGAACCTGAAGCCTCCATCTCAGAGCTTGACACAACTGGAGCTCCTGGTGAAACAGGCAACTCCACTTGAAGATTTTCCGCAGCCTTTCCTTCTTCATCAACCCTGCTCTCCGGTAGTTCAACTCCTGAGCTCCCCTTGTAGGAAGTCACCTCATCGAACACCACATCCCGAGATACCACGGATCTCCGTGTCTCAGGATCCATGCATCTCCATCCTTTCTTCCGCTCATCATACCCAATAAAAACTAGCTTCCTTGCTTTCGCATCTAGATTTGTATGAAGAGCATCAGGGATATGCACATAACAGGTTGAGCCGAACACCCGAAGGTGTGCAACACTTGGCTTCTCCTTGAACATCAGTTCGTGAGGGGTCTTCATGTTGATAGGACTTAGAGGCATCCTGTTGATGACGTATGCCGCACAAGACATTCCCTCCGCCCAAAAGGACTTGGGAATACTCTTGGCATGAAGCCAGCATTTGCAGGTTTCCGTCAGATGACAGATCTTTCTCTCCGCAACGCCATTTTGCTGTGGAGTATGGGCACAAGTGAGCTCTCTCCGAACGCCGTGCTTCCTGCAAAAACTTGAGAACTCACCAGAGGTGAACTCCCCACCATTGTCAGTTCTCAATTTTTTCACCCACAGGCCTAACCGTCCTTCTACCAGCTCCTTGAACTCCACGAACTTAGCAAAAGCTTCCGACTTCTCTTTTAGAAAATATACCCAGACATATCTGGTATAATCGTCAATCAACACCAACATATATCTGTTGCCTCCAAGGCTTGGGGTGGCAGTTGGTCCCATAAAATCACCGTGAATGCACTCCAACGACGCTTTGCATCTTGTTTGCGATTTATCAAATGGAAGTCGATGAGACTTACCAAACTGACATCCCGCACAAACATGACCATCTCCATAGGAGGACAAGCTGGGCAAGCCCTTGACAAGGCTCCTTACCGCCATAGCCTTCAATTTGTCCATGCCTACATGCCCCAACCTTTCATGTCAGATAGTTGCGCTATCATTGGTCTTCATCTTGTCAACATAGGTACTTGTCGATAAAACGAACAAGTCCTTTACCCGCTTTCCAACATGAATAACGTCTCCCTTTATCTCCGGTTGAGTTTTAAGAAACTTCACTTCTGTTGGGCCAAACAGAATATGATAATCGACATCGACCGCATTGGTCACAGAGAAGAGATTCTTCTTCATACCCGGCATGTGATAAACACTCCTCAATGTGAGTGGACCCTTATCACTGCTCAGAGAGACAACACCTTCTTGTTCTTTTGAATGAACAGAATTATCAGCCGTAATGATAGCATCGTTACCTGAGTAAGGTGCCAAAGAAGAGAACTTTGATTCATCCCCGGTGAGGTGATGTCCACACCCTGAATCCACGATCCAACCCTCTTCGAAGTTGATGGCAGCCAAGGACTTAACGGGCATCGCCGTCATATTGGCCGCAAAGGCTCCTCCCCATCCAGCTTCATCAGACTTTGGCTTCTCCTTCTCCGCTGCATGTCCCGGCTGAAGATTAACCCGGCAATCCTTCTTGAAGTGGCCAGTCTAATTGCACCTGAAGCACCTTGGTCCCTCTCCCTTCTTCTTCCCATCAGACTTAGAAGCATAACCCTTATCCTGCTGACCTAAAGTAGAGGTTCCATCATGACCTGGCTTCTTCTTCTCCCATTTCTTCTTCTTCTTTCCAGAGAACAACACATCACTATCTCCCCCAGAGATAGAAGTCCCCACCATCTATCTTGCCAAACTTTCTTGCGAAGCAAGTAAGTTCTCCAGCTTCAACAGAGATGGTTGATTTGCCCAACCCTGAACTGATGTCACAAAGGCAAGATACTCCTTCCGCAACCCACGAATGATATGCCTCTTCAGTTTTTCCTCCGAGATGGGCTCATCAGGGTCCAATGCAGAAATCTCTGATGTGAGGTTCTTCATCTTGAGAAAGAAGGTAGATATAGAAAGATCACCTTGAGAGGCCTTCGCCAACTCATTTTCAAGAAACTGTAGCCGAGCTACATTTTTCTTATTGAACAGCCCGTCCAAAGACGTTCAAATCTCCGCAGCAGATTTACATCCAATGATGTGATCGAATAACTCTGGTGAGATAGCCCTCTTGAGTGTGAACTCTGCCTTTGCATTAGTCCTCCTCCAAAGTCTCACCTCTGCCATATTATCTCCTGCTAGAAACACCTCTTGTGTGTCTTTTCCTCCAACTATCTCCCATAGATCCTCGCCAAGTAAGTAACTCTCCATACACGACCTCTACTTCTTATAGTTAGTCAATGTGAGGAGTTCAATACCAAGCCCTCTTGCGTATCCACCTTCCATGGAAATCTATGTGGTCTCTTCTTCACAAAGACGATGACAACTCAAGTTGATCACTACTTATCCACTCCAAGAACCTCCCTCTGATACCATGTTAAAAATTTTGATTTGAATCGTTTAGGAGTAAGTAGGAGTTGCATCAATTGAGTTATAGCCAAACAACCACAATGCCACACAGCAACACAAGAAACTTTATTGAATCACAAACTTCATTTACAGTGCGAGACATACATGGCGAGACATGATTCATAAGAATCACGAAGAAGAGAAGAACAAAACACCAAAACACAAAACTGGCGGCTTGACAAGCAGAGACCGCACAGACCGTTGCACTCCAGAGATCGCCCGGCTTGACCGGAGACCGCGCGAACAGAAAACAGTCAGGACGCCTGCACTGCAAGACCGTCACCTCAGACCGCACAAACTAGAGCTTATTGAATTGAACGAAGAACAGAATCTGTCGCCAGACCGCAACTCAGATCGCCTAACCGTCGAAGGTCGCCTGACCGCTGAGCTCGCTGTGAACAGCACAAGAACAACATAAACCAGCTCGCAGACAGACCGCTGCCGAACTGTTTATTCAAGCCGCTGGGAAATCACCAAGGAAGGAGACCGCAACCTGCTGACCGCAAACCTGCGAACACAGCAAACAGTCAACTCACTTCCGACCTCAAAGTTGAGACCGCACGAAACAACCCAGGTTCTAGTTCTTACAGTTCTCATTATGAATGACGGGCCATGCACCCCTATTTATAGGCGACAAGGCGGATGTCGTCACCGCCGCAAGAGAGATACAATCACCATCCGCCAGATCGCCAGCGGTCTCACAGAGCAGACCGCGCGATCACACCACTTGGATAACCTTCCATCCAAGACCGCAGATCAGCAGGCAGGCCGCGTACAAGTCGCGCGAACACAAGACACTCCTTCCTTAGAACGCCAAGAGCAAACAAGGAACATCTGGCCGACTTCAGACAAGTCGCCAGATCGCCCAGCATAAGCCGCCCGGTCAGGCGGTTACATAAGAACAGACCGCCCGGTCTTCTACAAAGAAGATAGACAAACCAAGCAGAGCAACCCGGGAAGAGACCGCAACAAACAGGAACGGGCCGGCCAACCAGCAGACCGCCAGAATCAGACCGGCAGAGCCAGACCGACAGATCACCAACACAGACCGCGCGGTCACTGCGGTCTCCAATATACAGACCGCCGGCCACCTTCCACTTCTCTTCAATAATTTCAACAAATTCGTTGAACACAATCGGAGTTCAGCGAACTGAATCTAGAGTTCGTTGAACTGAAATAATTCGTCAAACACAATCAGGAGTTCGGCGAACTGAATCTGGAAGTTCGTCGAACTGAATTAATTCGTCGAACACAATCTGGTGTTCGTCGAACTGAATCTGGAGTTCGTCGAACTGAGGGATAATCTGCTGAACTGGCTGGAGAACTGAATTCGTCGAGTTGGGAAGCAATTTCGTCGAACTGAAGCGTGACGTTTGTCGAACGCAGAACGGATTTCGTTGAACGCAGATTTCGTCGAACGGATTTCGCAGAACGGATTTCGTCCAACACATTTTGTCATACTTCCTGCAGTATTTCATTTTAATTATTAAAAATACTAGGACCCCTCAAATGGAAAAGTGCCCAACATGAATGTTGTAGCCCTTGGTGTCTAGATTAAGTGAAAATTTGTTTCAGGTCAATAGGGACACTATAGCTCCCTGTGGAGTCATTTTTCTAGGACTAGTCCCTAGGGTAGGACAGTCATAAATTCTTGAATATCTTTCTATTGGTAAATGGTATGGCCTTGAAATTTAAAACCTAGGCTATTTACACCTATCCACACAGCATACCCAAAGATGGGAATTTTAGGAGAACCTTTTTCTAAGGTTTTTGTAATAATTTTATAAATCAAATATTAATTATTTAGTGGGTCAAATGACCTCCAATGCCCACCAAAATTTGGTGGGTGCTCCTTGGGGTTATTGTATGATCTTAGTAAAAATCTCAGCCCAATTGGGACTGATTTGGTTGGGAAATTTGTCAACCCAAGTTAGGTCAAATTGGGTCAAAGTTAGGGCATGGTGTTTATCTTGGGGTATGGTGGTCAAAACTCATCACCATGAGTTGAAACCTTGGCCACTGGTTTAGGATCACCTAAAACACCTTCATGAGTAAGATGGGGTGGTGTAGAGGTGGATATGCCCTAGGACCCTAGTTTTACCCCTTGGGTGCATATAGAACCTTGTGAAGGCCATGTGGTCAAAAGCCCTAGAATGGCCATGAAACTTAGGATATATGTTCATGGGGTGTGATTATGCTCTAGGGAATTTTGAGAGAATTTTAGGAGTACTTATTTCCCCTAAATTAGGTCATAACCCCTTTAGAGAAATTTCTTATAAGAGATATTTACATGTTCAAATGGCCTTGGATGGTGATGAAACCTTGTTAGTGCCTTTATATTCATATGATGGACCTCTGGTAATTTTTGTGAAATTAATTAAGTAATTTAACCAGCACTTCATTTACAAGACACTTATTTTACCTTAATCTTAAGAAATATAATTAAGGGTCCAAAACTCTCTAGAAAAATGTGCAACTTGGTGATATGACATTTCAGAGCACTAGGAAGCTCTGTGAATTTTTATATAATTTTTAGAGATTGTTATCAGTAGGCTACTTCACAACATGCTCATATTAGGATTTCTTTGAAATATTTATTTAAGTGGTTAATATGCCTTTATAAATTTTAAAATTTGTCCTGAGAACATTTTTTATCAATATAAATGTCTGGTAATATTCCCATAATTTTTGGACAAATATTGTTGGTGGTTGCTTCTTTAATTTCTAATTGAAAGACTTTAATTAAGGGTAGCTAATCACCTAGAGAGGGGGGGGGGGTGAATAGGTTATTTAAAAACTATTGCAGTTCTTGAACATAACCAAGATAAAACTGATTAGAGCTTTTAGGAAATAAGAACACACACAGAAAAAAGACACACAAATTTTTATAGTGGTTCCCCTTATCTTGGGTAATCCACTTTCCCCCTTCTCCCCTTCTAGCAGTGTGCTAGATAGGGTTTATAGCTCCTCCAGATCTCAGACCACAAACAGGTCTTACAGCTCAGATCACAACAAATCTTACAGTCTCAGATCTCACAGATCTTACTAACTCAGATCACACAGATCCTACCTCAGCCTTTATAACTAGGCCTACAGCTCAGATTCACCCCTGAATCCTACAACTTAGATCACACCTGATCTTACAACTCAGATCCTTGACAGATCCTACACTCAGATCTGACAACTTAGATCCTACAGGAATTTAAAAAGAGAATAACAAATACTTAGTCTCAGATTTCAGATTGTTGAGACTTCTTGATCTGCCTGAATGATCAGACAGGAATCTTCAATAGAACAGCAGCAGCAAATGATCTTCTTGATTCGACAGGCTGTGATGACTGTTCTTTTTCTCAGGAAGACAAATTCTTCCTTCTTGATCTTCTTCTTTCAGAAAGAGGTATCAGCACCAGATTGCTGAATGAAATCTTCAATTTAGATTGGTTCTGAAAGGGAAGACGACTTCTCCAGATTCTTTCTCAAACTTTCTCTCAAACTGATGGAGACGATAATGGCTTTCGAAAAGATAGGAAAAACTAACTCAACTTCACTTCACTTTTTTTTTGCATAACCTATAGGCCATGCCTTCTATTTATAGCCCGCCACCTGCAACGTCTGTTACGCTCCTCCACGTCAGCATGACGTTAAGTCTTCAACGGTCTTCAATGTCTTTAAGGGAAATAAAGGCTCAGCAAGCTGTAGAATGAATTCCTCAGTTTAGAGTATTTGTAGAAGAGGCGTTGAGCACTGAGCATCTCTGTCGACGCTTTTTCAATTAGGCGTCGAGCGATATTTAGACGCTCGACGCATACTCCTTAGACTGAAGCTCTCGACTCCTCCTTCTTAGGCGTTGAGCAATTATCACTTAGTCGACGCTTTTTATCTGAAGAAGTCGAGCAACGTACAGGGGCTCGACGCTTCTTAACTATGCCTTCATATCACGACTCTTCTTGTTGGCGCTGAGCTGACTGAAGTTAAGTCGACACTTCTCTTTCCAAGGCGTCGAGCGATATAACTTGGCTCGACGCTTCCAAACTTGGTCTCAGAACCTCAGCGGCGACCTTGTCTATTTGAGTAGTAGACATGAGTCAACGCTTCTGGGTCACAGGCGTCGAGCGATGTATGATGTCTCGACGCTTATGAACTTGAATGAATTCCATGAACTTTTTGCCTGACCTGATCTCCTGCACATAGATTCTAGAGAGTATATCAAATACATTCTGAGATATATCTTTGACTTAGGAATGGACTTCTCCAAATCTAAGGCATTGTGGGCAATGATCCCAACAATCTCCCCCTATTTGAAGAAGTCATAATCTCAGTCAATGATATATCTCTCTTTTCAAAGATAATCAATGTGTTCTAATTTCTATACAGGTAATCAAAATAAAGAGTATCATACTTTATAAAATTAGATTACCAAAACATTCTATCCACAGAAATTATCTCAGACATGATTTCTCATATAAGCATAAAAACATAAGCAATTCAGAATAAGACATGTCATGAAGAGAGACAGAATCACATCACAGGCATATAAATATATATGATCATGAAAAATTGTTAACACTGAGAATTCATCAAGATTGTTCAAAAAATATATATCAATTACATTCTTCTGAAAGTAAAAAATAAATATTAAATTTCTAAAGATGCCCAGGATCCTTGAATTCAATTCCTCTTTTGGCGCTTTTGGAGAGAGCTTCAGCAACTTCCTTTCTCCTCTTGAAATAGCCAAATGGCTTTGGAAAGTATCTGATTGGCTCCATTTCTCCTGCCTGGACCTTCCCAGCCATTTTGTCAGCCTTGAATTTGATCTTTAGTTCCTCTTGATCCCTATGCTTTAACCATTCAGCTTCAGAATACCACTTTCCTCTTTCCTCTGGGTTATTTTTCACAGCTTCTCATGCTGACAGAATCAATTCTCTGGAAGATGGAGACCAATGTTCAAAGTCAACTCTTGATTGAACCTCTTCTCTGAACTTTCTTTTACTTGATTCTACTTGCTCACTAGTAAGGTGCTCTCTTTTGCTTTTATCTTCAGGACTAAACATTTTAGCAATTTGCTTTTGAACCTGAGTAAGAGAAGCTGGCCTTGTCTCAGAAACTTGATCATTCTCATAGTCTATGGGAGGATATCCAAGAGTTTCTCTTATAGAGTGAGGTCCACACAGCATGTTCAGAACTAGCTTGAATCATTGACCTCTCCCCCTTTAGGACTTCTTCAACAATGTGATCTCTTAAAGTATTCTTCTGAAATCTGACTTGACCTTCCAAGTGATTAACTCCACTTTCAATGGTTTTCTTTACTTTAAAGAGATGATCATCTATAGTATCTGCATGCAACTTTGCTTGATCTTTTAGAACTGTGGAGCTCTCATCAATTTTAGCCAAGATATCAGCATTCTGCTGTTGCAGTCTAGCTTCAATCTTATTTGTACCTGTTAGGATTTGTGTTACCTGTTCTTTGTACAGAACTTGCATGTTGCTACTTAGTATTCCTTGGTTTGTCTGAACATCATCCACTGTCTTTGTAATTCCAGCTTGTGATTCTTTAATAACCTTTGATGTTTCTTTGATTACATCAATTTGTTCAGTTGTATAGTCTACTGAAGCACCAGCTCTCTTAAAGAACTTTACCATCTCCTTTCTTAATGCAAATATCTGATGATTTACTTCAAATCTAACCAATTTCAATTGGAAATCTACTTCATTTTTCATTTTTGTATTATTCTCCTCAATATATTGTTCTAATAATCTTCTTTGATTATTCAGCAACACCTCCAGCTGAGGTAGAATAGGACTAAGATCCACATGGATTTCCTTTTCCATTTCAACACCTTTACTGCTCTCTTCTCTAATTAAAGAATCATCTCTCTGGCTCATATGGGAGCTAGAGGATTCTATTTTGATAACCTTCTCAATAGGTTTCTTTGATGCTTCAGGCTCTCCTTCTACCTCCATAGCATCAACTACAGAATTCTCTTTAGCAGGGATCTCAGCCTGAGACTCCCCCTCAAATGGTGCATTATCTTCAGCTAGAAATTCATCTTGAGGCTCCCCCTCAGTCTCTACATTGATCAGATCAATTTTATCCTGAGCAGGGATCTCATCCTGAGCCTCCCCCTCAACTGCTGCTTTGCTCATTTCAGAATTGTTCTGAGCAGGAATCTCATCTTGAGTCTCTTTCTCATTTAGAAAAACCCCTTCAAGTCTAGCAGGGGATACATGAAGACTTCCTCTATCTTCTTCTCCTTTCTCACTCTCATCCTTTGGTGTATCAGGAGAACTGTCCCTTGCATTGCTCCCTTCTTCTTCTTCAGATGTTGTAAGGTTTGGATCATGAATTGGAGTAGATTTAGATTTTCTTTTGGAGGAGGATGAGCTGGATGAACTTGAAGAACTTGAAGATACCTTCTTCTTCTTTTGCTTCTTGGCTTTCTTCTGCTTGGGAGAAGGATCTGCTGGAGGAGGATTTGATAAGACTATGTCCCATCTCTCTATCATTCTCATATCCATTTTCTTCATGTGGTTTATCTTTGATCCAAGTTTATTATTCAAAGAGTCAGGAGAGACTTTTACTAAATACAAAGATAATATCCTACCCATGTTGGGTACTTGGATACATTCAACTATCTTGTCAAACACTACTCTCCCCCAATCTGTTCTCGGAGAATGAATAATCCTTGTTAGTAGAATAAACATTTTTCTGGAAATTTTGTCATGTGATCCAGTCTTGCACAACAAACCCTTTCCTATCACGTATGTTAGCAATTTTCCTTTCAAATTCATTCCTTTTCTCAGAATACTTCCAGTGATTTCTCGTGAAGTTTCAATTCCGCACCAGATTTGTGCTAATTTAATCTGTTCAGAGGACACCTCTTCTTCTTCTTCATTCCTTTTTAACCTAGGCAGTTCTAGTTCCTTAGCAAGTCTAGAAGGAGTTATCTTAATCTTCTTACCATTCACACTGGTCTTAATCTTTGAATTGACAGAGTCGATTACTATGTTGGAGTATAGCTCTAATACCTCTCGTTTCCAGATGAGAGTTGATTCAGACAGCACAAATTCCAGTCCTGCATTGTAGATTAATTTGATTGTTGATTTGATCTCCACTAAAGTTGATTGGAATCCATTTCGAACAAGTTCACTTCCTTCATAGAGATACTCACTGCTTTTGGGAGGCATTGTTGTTGATGATCGAAGAGAGAGAGAATTGATGGAGAAATTTTCTAGGGCAGCCAATTTCGAACTTAGAGAACTAGGGCATATGCACTAACGAAGTGTCTTCCCTATTTATAGAAGTTCCAATTCAAGAAGATGAATAGCCGCGCGCCGAACTTGTTTGACAAGATTAATCTAATGGTTCAAATTTACCCTATCGAGACGGCCTAGCTATGTTCGCACAAGCGTTGAGATAGCTCGATGCCATTTATCTTCAGTCGACGCCAGGTAAATTCTCTCGACGCCAGGTGATTTCTCTCGACGCCATGTATCTTCTTTCGACGCCAGATAACTTCTCCACTCACTTTTTAAGACTCAATCATTATTTTTCATTTATTTAATTCAAAACAACTTTAATCCATTTTTAGCATACCTAATTCAATTTTAAAGTTATTGAATTTAGTTTCATCCAGGGGTTTAGTAAATATGTCAGCAACCTGTTTGTCAGTGGGAACATATTCAATTGAGATATCTCCATTTTCTACATGTTCTCTAATGAAATGGTATCTTATTTCTATGTGCTTAGTTCTGCTATGAGATACAGGATTATTAGCTATAGCAATAGTACTAGTTGAATCACAAAATAGAGGAGATTTACTTAGCTGAACTTTATAGTCTTGGAGTTGGTGTTGAATCCATAGTAGCTGAGCACCACAGTTTCCAGCTGAGATGTACTCAGATTCTGCTGTAGAAATAGCCACACTGGTCTGCTTCATGCTACTCCAAGATATTAGTCTTTTGCCAAGAAATTGACATGTACCAGATGTACCTTTTCTATCCTCCTTACATCCTGCAAAATCAGCATCTGAAAAACCAATTAGTTCAAAATCATTGCTTCTAGGATACCAAAGGCCAAGATTAAGAGTGCCCTTCAGATATCTCAGGATTCTTTTGACAGCAGTGTAGTGAGATTCTTTAGGGTTCACTTGATATCTAGCACACACACATGTTGAGAACATAATGTCTGGCCTGCTAGCAGTTAGGTAGAGCAATGAGCCAATGATGCCTCTGTACAAGGTTTCATCAATAGGTTTCCCTTTTTCATCCTTGTCCAGTGAAATATTTGCTGCCATAGGTGTCTTCATGACAGTGGAATTTTCTATTCCAAACTTCTTGATAATCTCTTTTGTGTACTTGGTCTGAGAAATGAAAATTCCTTCCTCAGACTGTTTCACTTGGAGTCCTAAGAAGTATTTAAGCTCACACATGCTGCTCACTTCAAATTTCCCTTGCATAAGGTTTGCAAATCTTTTGCAAAGGTTATTATCAGTAGAGCCAAATATTATATCATCTACATATATTTGTACTAGAATAATGTGACCTTTAACTATCCTAAGAAACAATGTCTTGTCTATCTTTCCTCTTGAGAATTTGTTCTCAATAAGAAATCTAGATAATGTCTCATACCAGGCTATAGGTGCCTGTTTCAGACCATACAATGCTTTTAATAATAGATAAACATGATTTGGATGAGTAAAGTCAATAAAACCCGGGGGTTGTTCAACATATACTTCCTCCAATATTGTTCCATTAAGGAATGCTGACTTTACATCCATTTGATAGACTATGAATCCAGTGTGTGCAGCAAATGCCAGGAATAACCTGATTGCCTCCAATCTTGCCACAGGAGCAAACACTTGATCAAAATCTATGCCTTCCTCCTGTCTATATCCTTGGGCAACCAACCTAGCTTTGTTTTTGATGATCACACCATTTTCATCCAGTTTATTCCTGAAAACCCATTTGGTCCCTATGACTTTGTGTTTCTTTGGTCTTGGAACCAATATCCAGACTTTGCACCTTTCAAATTGATTTAGCTCTTCTTGCATAGCTGATATCCATGAAGTGTCTTTATTGGCCTCATCAAACTTCTTAGGTTCTATTTTGGATAGAAAGCTGTGATGCAAAGCCTCATGTATTAAGTTTCCTCTTCTGGTTTGCACACCATCATTTGGATTTCCTATGATCTGTTCTTTTGGATGATCCTTCAGATGTTTGGTTGCATTCCTCCACCTTTCATTTTCTCTTTGAGATTCTGGTGCATCTGTTTGAGTAGGTTCTTCTAGAGGTTCTGGATGAGGTGGTTCTTCAACAGCAATAGGTTCTTCATAATTGTCTTCTGCTTGAGGTTCATCCTCTCTAGTTACAATTATAGTCTCATTAGTTTCTTCATTATCCTCATTTTGCTGTTCATTGATATTCATCTCCTTCAATTTCTGTGTAGAACCTGCACAACTAGATAAACTTCCCAGATCCTTATAAATAAGGCTGGTTTCATCAAATACAACATGTATAGATTCTTCTATCCTATTAGACTTTTTGTTGAAAATTCTATAGGCTCTACTTTGAGAGCTATACCCAACAAAAATTGCCTCATGTGCTTTTTCAGCAAATTTAGTGAGATGGTGCTTTCCATTATTTAATACAAAGCATTTACTACCAAATATTTTAAAATAGGCTAAGGTGGGTTTTCTACCTTTCAACAGCTCATATGGGGTCTTATCTAGTCTTTTGTTTATAAGAGCCCAATTCTGCACATGGCATGCTGTGTTTACAGCTTCAGCCCAGAAATACTCAGGAAGAGAAGAATCACTCAGCATACTCCTGCTAGCTTCAATAAGGGTTCTATTTCTTCTCTCAACAACCCCATTTTGTTGGGGAGTTCTAGGAGATGAGAACACTTGAGAGATTCCTAGATTCTCACAAAATTTGGTCATTGCACCTGACTGAAATTCAGTCCCATGATCACTTCTAATTTTGGCTACAGAATTTCCTATTTCATTGGTGATTTGCCTAACAAAACTGGTAAATATTTCTAAAGTGTCTGACTTATGTTTGAGGAAGAATACCCATGTGAATCTGGAATAATCATCAACTATTACAAGGGTGTATGATTTTCCTCCTAAGCTATGGATTGTCATTGGTCCAAATAGATCCATGTGAAGTAGGTATAGACATCTAATGGAATCCTTCTCACCAATTGGTTTGAAGGATGACTTGGTCTGCTTACCCATTTGACAAGCATGGCAAGGACCCTCCTGCACACACTTCCACTTAGGCCCAGCTCTCACTAGGTCTTTTGAAATAAGTTTATTTATAGTCTTATAATTTATGTGTGCTAACCTTTTATGCCATTGAACACTACTAGAAACTTTATTTTCTGCTACTAAGCATATGAAGTTAACTTGATCAGAACATATGAAGTTTAGGCAGTAAATGTTTCCACTCCTAGTGCCTGAGAGAATTATCTCATTCTCTTTCTTAATCAGGCACTCATCCTTGTGGAATGAAATGTCATACCCAATATCACATAATTGACTTATGCTGATGAGATTGTGTTGCAATCCATCAACATGAGCAACTTTGGTGATGGTGACAATTCCATTTGTGATATTACCATAACCTTTAGTTTTACCTTTTTCAGACCCTCCAAAGATAACCTTTGGTCCATTCCTTACAGGAGTGTAATCATTCAGCAGACTTTTTGTTCTTGTCATGTGCATAGAGCACCCACTGTCCAAGTACCAGATTGGAAGTTGATTGGTCTTTGGACAACCCTGCAAAAAGAAATTACCTTTTCTTAGAAGCCCACACCAAGTTGGGTCATAGAACCTTGTTAGTATGAGCTGGAACATTTAGTTGTTGAATAATCCTTGGTGCTGTGAGAGTTGCCATAGATCTGAATACTGGTCTCCCAGAGTTGAACCTTGGAACAGTTGGATTGAACCAACAGTCAAGAGCAAAATGTCCAACCCTTCCACACCACCAGCATTCATATCTGTTATATCTCCTTGGAGGTCTTCTTACTTCTTTATGTTGACTCATATTTTGCTTAATTGATTTATTCAAAGGAGCTATGTAAGTTGTTTTAGTAAATTTTACTGGTTCAGTTTTCTTGACAGTAGTGGTTTTCACTTCAGGTCTTAGTTCCTTTCTGTTGAATTTAGTATTTGCTTTAAATACAAATGAGTCATGATAAGTTAATACTTTTTCTTTGCATAGAGGTTTGACATTATTGTTACTTGGTTGAATTAAATCATCTTTGCTATTAGAACATTCACCCTTATAACACTTATGCACACCTTTTTGATCATGCTTGTTTGTGATATGCATGGCTTTGTTAAACTTTAAAGGTTGTATAGGTGCCTTGTCATTACTTTTAGGGTTTTATCTGCATTCCTATCATATCCTATGCCATATCTGTATTGTGCAGAAAATGTGTCTATTATAGGAAGAATAGTTTGTGGTTTTGAGAACTTTGCTACAAGTTTCCTTTCTGCTAGGAGTTTTGCTTCAAGTTCTTTTATTAACTTTTCCTTGGTGCTCAAAGTTTGTATGTGAATAATAGACATGACTTTTAGTTTGCTAAGTTCTTTACTTGTCTGATTCAGCCTCTCAGCTGTCTTAGAGTTTTGAGAATCAGTTTGCTTTAATTCAGATAGTTCTTTTTGTAACCTTTTATTATGCCTTTTGCTTTTCTTAAGTGCTTTGAGAAGTAATTGATATTTTTCAATAATTTCATCTACATGAAGTTTAGAATGTGAGTCATTTTCATCAGAAGAGAATGAATCTATTTCAGGTTCAGAATCAGAATCAGATAGAGGAGTTTTATCAAGTACCTTTATATCAGTAGTTGTCTCCTGATCTTCTTGATCACTCAATGCCATGAGTCCTGCATTTTCTTCTTCATCCTCTTCACTATCAGACCTTGATAGTGGGGCTTTTATCATAGGTATATCATTTAGACTGTCTTCATTTTCATTGGCAGCCATCAGAGCTATGAGTGCCTCCTCACTATCTGAGTCTGATGACTGAGATTCACTATCACTAAGAGTGACCTTGAACTTTTTGGCTATTAGACTCTTCTCATGTCTCTTGTCAGATTTGTGCTTTCTTTCATCAGATTTCTTTTTGTTCTTTCTCTTTGAAGGACAATCAGCAATCATGTGTCCTGATTTCCTGCAACCAAAACACACAATTTCTTCTGAATTAATTTTATTGTGTTTAGAATTGTACATGTCCTTCTTGGAGTCTTGTTTGAATCCCTCTGAAGAATTTGAATGCTTCTTAGATCTGGATAACTGAGAGGGTCTAGTTTTCCAGTGTTGTTTTCTTCTCAACATTCTTTTTAGCTGTTTGGTAAAGAGTGCCAATTCACCATCTGATATTTCAGAATCAAAATTACTGGTTTCTGATTCTTCTGATTCAGATGCAATTCTGGGGGATAATGACATTCTTTCTTTGCTTTTCTTGGAGCTTTCTGCTTTCAGAGCAATAGGATTTTCCCTGCTGTGTCCTTCCTCAGCTTTTCTGGTATTCTGATGAAGTTCATGGGACAAGAGTTTTCCATATAAATTCTGTGGCTGAATGTTTCCCAGATTTCCCATTTCTCTGATTGCACAGATCTTGATATCTCATTCTTTGTTCAGTGATCTTAAGAATTTATCATTCAGCTCATAATCTGTGAAAGTTCTTCCATAAGTTTTTAGACCACTTACAATTTTGAAGAATTTTTCATAGCAGACTGCTATTGAATCTTTCTTGTCTTGTCTGAAGGCTTCATATTGCTGATTTAGAAGTGACTTCCTGTCATCTCTGACTTCTTCAGTCCCTTCCATATAGACAATACGAGATTCCCACATTTCTTTGGCAGTTTTGCAATTGACTAAATTTGGAAAGTTGAATCTTCAATAGAACTAACAATGATGTTCTGAGCTCTCTTATCCATGGAGGCTAGAATCACTTCATCTTTGGTCGTCTCTGAATAGGTTTTAGGAGTCTTTATACTTCCATCTGTAAATGAAACTTTCATAGGAACAAAAGGTCCCTCTAGAACAGTTATGTAAATCCTAGGATCAGATGCTTCCATGAAAAGTCTGACCCTTTCTTTCCAAATCCCAAAGTTTTCTTTTCTGCAGATTGGAAGCTTCATAGATGTGAATTCTTTGCTTCCTTCTGTATTAGCCATCACGACTTCAGAAATCTACCCTTAGAAGATCTTGTTCAAGCTGTTAAACCTTTTCTTAAACAACAACCCTCTGATACCACTTAAAAGACTTTAATTAAGGGTAGCTAATCACCTATAGGGGGGGGGGGGTGAATAGGTTATTTAAAAACTATTGCAGTTCTTGAACATAACCAAGATAAAACTGATCAGAGCTTTCAGGAAATAAGAACACACACAGAAAAAGACACAGATTTTTATAGTGGTTCCCCTTATCTTGGGTAATCCACTTTCCCCCTTCTCCCCTTCTAGCAGTGTGCTAGATAGGGTTTATAGCTCCTCCAGATCTCAGAACACAAATAGGTCTTACAGCTCAGATCACAACAAATCTTACAGTCTCAGATCTCACAGATCTTACTAACTCAGATCACACAGATCCTACCTCAGCCTTTATAACTAGGCCTACAGCTCATATTCACCCCTGAATCCTACAACTCAGATCACACCTGATCTTACAACTCAGATCCTTGACAGATCCTACACTCAGATCCTACAGGAATTTAAAAAGAGAATAACAAATACTTAGTCTCAGATTCCAGATTGTTGAGACTTCTTGATCTGCCTGAATGATCAGACAGGAATCTTCAATAGAACAGCAGCAGCAAATGATCTTCTTGATTCGACAGGCTGTGATGTCTGTTCTTCTTCTCAGGAAGACAGATTCTTCCTTCTTGATCTTCTTCTTTTAGAAAGACGTATCAGCACCAGATTGCTGAATGAAATCTTCAATTTAGATTGGTTCTGAAAGGGAAGACGACTTTTCCAGATTCTTTCTCAAACTTTCTCTCAAACTGATGGAGACAATAATGACTTTCGAAAAGATAGGAAAAACTAACTCAACTTCACTTCACTTTTTTTTGCATAACCCATAGGTCATGCCTTCTATTTATAGCCCGCCATCTGCAACGTCTGTTACGCTCCTCCACGTCAGCATGACGTTAAGTCTTCAACGGTCTTCAAGGTCTTCAAGGGAAATAAAGGCTCAGCAAGCTGTAGAAGGAATTCCTCAGTTTAGAGTATTTGTAGAAGAGGCGTTGAGCACTAAGCATCTCTGTCGACGCTTTTTCAATTAGGCGTAGAGCGATATTTAGACGCTCGACGCATACTCCTTAGACTGAAGCTCTCGACTCCTCCTTCTTAGGCGTTGAGCAATCATCACTTAGTCGACGCTTTTTATCTGAAGAAGTCGAGGAACGTACAGGGGCTCGACGCTTCTTAACTATGCCTTCATATCTCGACTCTTCTTGTTGGCGCTGAGCTGATTGAAGTTAAGTCGACACTTCTCTTTCCAAGGCGTCGAGCGATATAACTTGGCTCGACGCTTCCAAACTTGGTCTCAGAACCTCAGCGGCGACCTTGTCTATTTGAGTAGTAGACATGAGTCAACGCTTCTGGGTCACAGGCGTCGAGCGATGTATGATGTCTCGACGCTTATGAACTTGAATGAATTCCATGAACTTTTTGCCTGACCTGATCTCCTGCACATTGATTCTAGAGAGTATATCAAATACATTCTGAGATATATCTTTGACTTAGGAATGGACTTCTCCAAATCTAAGACATTGTGGGCAATGATCCCAACACTAATTTTGGTTAAATAGTCAATATTATAATTAAGGACAATTCCTGATTGT
Organism: Dactylorhiza incarnata; assembly: GCA_033032865.1. Lineage (NCBI taxonomy): Eukaryota > Viridiplantae > Streptophyta > Magnoliopsida > Asparagales > Orchidaceae > Dactylorhiza > Dactylorhiza incarnata. The sequence continues at coordinate 10,777,869 of JAWHQI010000065.1, read as the reverse complement.
AAAATTGTGGCACACTGTACTTACTGTTATTTTGGCATGATAGATTTATCCTAATTTTATGAGAGTCATGTCATAAGAATACCTTACACTTTATGTACATATTCATACTTGGCAAATATTGGAGAAATTTAAATAAATGCTAAAATGTTGAGGAAAAATATGATTCTATGGATTTAGTCTTAAAATGTCATGATAGTCCTCCAGTAAAAATCTTGTGTCATGTTGGTCAATATTTGGAGTACCTCTACTTATAAGCTTCATATAGTTAGTTTGGTCTGCGTATAGTAAAAATGTGAAACTTGGGTATTTAGGGGCCTATCAAGTGGAAGTGGCATGTAGTTGGTGTACATGGTCAGGTTGAAGAGATTTAAGGTCACCAAAAGGAGTTTAGGTGATGAGGGTATGCTTGTTGAGTTAAGGGCAAAGTTGTGCTCGGGATTGACGAAAGATCATCTTTCCCCTAGCGGGCATAAAATACTTAGGGTAATCCAAGTGTAATAATAAGGAGGGTGCTCTTATAGGTAGATACCAACAACACTAAGTGTCTTGAGAAAGGGGGCTTTGAGGTGTCATCCCATTATAGTTCCTAGTACCGTAGCGAGCCCCTTACCGGGTAATCCTCGGGAAGTCCAAGATAAACCATAAATTATAGGGATAAGTTGATGTACAAGATTAACTTAATAATACACTCACCCACACCTCGTTGTTACGGGTATATTAGTCAGTTTGGTCTTACGAGCGGTAGGCTCGGTGGTTGTAGCAGCAGACTAGTTAGTCTAGTGAGCTTGTGACTCAGTAATGTTGTTGGTGCGGACAGGTTGGTCCGGCGAGCCGGTGGCTCGGAAGGTTATAGTGACGGGCAGGTTGGCCCGGGGAATTTATGGCTCGGGATATAGTAGAACATGTTTGCATGTGCATGAAGGTGGTGGGTCTTCGGTATTGGACGGTCGTTCACACCGACGTCGATACGTTAACTCGGCAAGTGTGGAATTTGCACTTAGCCATGAAAGTCTGGTGGTCCAGCCAGTAAGAGTACGCACATGCTCCGCGGTTTTGCGTTGAGGCGTACGATAGGTCTAGGTTAGGTAGTGTGAATACCAACCTAGAGGTGGGTGATGCCCAACCCACCGCTTCTGTTTGCCACTACGGGAGTATCCTGAGAGTCTTGCTAGCTCCAAAAAGGGGGAACTAAAGGTCTGTGCGCATTGAGTCGAAGTGTGTGAGTTGCACTTGTATGAACATAGCATAAACTATATAACTCTGCATGTCATGGCATAAATATTGCATTTCAACCCCTACCCATATCGTATAAATTGGTTATGAGACACTTTATACGATAGGCCTTGCTAAACGACCCCTTGGTCTATAGGTTTGTATGAGCATTCCTATAAATCAATGGTTACTTTTATATTATATACTTGTCTGTACTTACTGTTCTTTACTTGCCCCTTTTTCCATGCTTTATTTACTGTCTCAATTATCTATATACATATGTGTAGTTGTAGAAACACTCCCTGTAGATTATGCACCTGTCACCTGCTATTGTTTATACCCCTTGATGTCCTCCGCTTCATCCTTCCCGCACGGTGCCTAGGAGTCACCGGGGGTGGGGTGGGGGATTGGCTTAGTCTTTTGACTAACGGTCGGTGGACCTTATCATTTTAGGGGGCCAGTCTAGTATAGGAGCACAAGTTTCAGGATCAGTGAGTGATTAGTAGTTAGCTTCCATGAGTGATCTTGTAGTGAGGACATGATGTACAAGGCATGAGCCCTTTATTATTGTAACTTTGTTATTTCAGTTATACCATGTGGACATTTATTATATATAGCATGTGATTGTGAACTTGAACTTCTTTTTGTTCGTTAATACTTTTCTTCTTCTGTGATCGATATGGCCGGTAGGATCGGCGCTTTGTAGTGGCAACTTTCCCGTGTGTTGGTGTCACCGCAAAGCGGCGGTTCTGGGCATAAGAACCGGGTTTTGATAAAAAAAATGGGGTCTTACATCCGGAACCCTTGAGTGAGGAGCTTAGGACCCCTAGCCTCCCTTCTATTATCGAAACACCTAAACTCAGTGGCCTCCCATTGTTGCGGCTCGAAGGTTCATTCTTCGCCCCCGTAGTAGGTCACGACACCTCTAGGGCCTGCCCCTTCACGGTCGCCAACGGTTCGAAGTGTCCGCCCTTCACCGGTTTTCTCGGTCTAGTCCTCCTGACCACGCACTACCAGTTCAAATGCATCTGCTCTTCGCCGTCGTAGTAAGTCACGGCACCGCCAGGGCCTGCCCCCTCACGGTCGCCAATGGTTCGAAGCGTCCGCCCTTCACCAGTTTTCTAGGGCCAGTCCCCCTGATCGCGCACTACCGGTTCTAATGCGTCTGCTCTTCGCTGTCGTAGTTGTTCACGACACCGTCAGGGCCTACCCCTCTCACGGTCGCTAATGGTTCGAATGCATACGCTCTTCACCGCCATTTTGGGGACAGTCCCCCGACAGCAGCACAATGGCCTTAACCACGCAACCCAGGTTAGAAGGTCCGCCCTTCGCCCGTGTATTAGGTTACGACATCGTTAGGGGTCAATCCCCCCGGTCGCACGCAGCCCACAACACGGTGGCCTTGACTTCACTACCCCGGCTCGAAGGCCCTCCCTTCGCCCACGTAGTAGGTTATGACATCGTCAGGTTCCAAACTCATGGCCTCCCACTACTGCGGCTCGAAGATTTGCCCTTCGCCCCCGTAGTAGGTCACGACACCGCCTGGGTCTGCCACCTCACGGTCGCCGACGGTTCGAAACGTCCTCCCTTCACCGATTTTCTGGGGCCAGTCCCCCTGACCGTCCACTACCGCCTTGAAGTGTCCTCCCTTCGCCATTGTAGTAGGTCGTGGCACCGCCATGACCTTCCCCCTCACGGTCGCCAACGATTCGAAGCGTCTGCCCTTCACAAGTTTTTCGGGGTTAGTCCTCCTGACCGCGCACTACCAGCTCATAAGTGTCCACCCTTCGCCATCGTAGTAGGTCACGACACCATCAGAGCCGACCCCCCACGCGGTCGCCAAAAGTCCAAATGTCATTGCTCTTCGTAGTCATAATAGAACTTCTCTTTGAATGCAACTATCGGTTCAATTAAGAAATCACTTCACCATCATAGTAGTTCCGCGCCCAAGACCGCGCTCACAGTTAGTCAGAATAAAATGTCCCTACCTCGGTATGGCAAGCTTACCACTATCGCACAACTCAAGCCCCAACGCCAAGTGTAAAGCTCGTGACTGTCTCCGTCGCCAAATGCTGAGCTCGCAACAATGTTCAACGCTAACGCCAATCAACAAGCTCGACACTGCCTCCGACGCTAACACTTAGCGGCAAGAACGTGACGATCCTCCGGCATGAACACCAAGCAACGACTCCCTGTGCATAAATGGAACGACCAACGCACAACCCCTAAAGTTGCGGCAATTCACCCAAAGAAATATGGGTATTCGAAAATAAACGTTAGAAAAATTTTTGGGCTCATTTTTTTTTTACAAAAAGTGACCTCCAAAAATTGGGGGACATTTGATGTGGTTTCCCAAAATGTATCTAGTCGAACCCATAATTTTCTACCCGACCTCGACCGGCTCGAGATACAATTCTAACGGACTCATTATCGTGTAATTCCGAGTCACTTTGATCATCCAAATGGACACTAGAACGCACACATACACACTAACCACACCCCCATCATGGAGTCAAAGTCAACCCCATTTATTGTGCAAGTGGGGAAGCAAGAGAAAATCCATCGCGCAGCAACCATCATATGGAGCCCTCCGCTCGGCCAAAACCACGCAACCGCACCCCCTTGAGGGGTGCGGCCAAGGTCGGTCGCACCCCCCTGGGGGGTTCAGCCAGAGCCGCACCCCCATAGGGGGTGTGGTCAAAACCGCACCCCTCTTGGGGGCGCGACCAAGGCCACACCCCCTTAAGGGGTGCGACCGCCCGCTTTTGGGGGTGCGGCCAAAGCCGCACCCCCGCCCCTTGAGGGGTGCGGCCAAGGGAGCACCCCCATTAGTGGAGTGCGTTCTCCCTCTTATGGTTGCACCTCTTCGACATCGCTTGTCTACATTTTTGGGCCTCCACGCTCACTGCGCGTCCAGAACGCTTCTGCGTTCATCGCACGCGCAGATTGCTTCCGCGTTCACGATGCGCCCAGAACGCTTTCGCGTTAACCACGCGTTCAGAACGCTTTCGCGTTCACCATGCGCTCAGAATGCCTCTGTGTTCGCTGTGAGCTCAGAATGCTTCCACGTTCACTGAGCGCTCAAAACGCCTTCTCATTCCCGACGCGCGCGGCAGTTAACCTTTCTTGATTTCTCAGATTGCAGGTCTTGTTCATTGTGCTCATCACCATCGACAAAGCTTCCCGAACTGCCCCGGGGGCAAGACCGGCATATCCAAAAAATGGCGATCTTTGTGCTCCAAATCAGCGAACGTGATTCGCATCACGTGGTTACGGTGGTTACGACGGCAAAATTACCAGGTTACCCCTGCCCACGGTTATAAAAGGAGTTCATAGCCTTCATTTCAGGAGACCTTGTCTTCAGCGCCCGAGAGAGCTCCTTTGAAGATTCTTCAGAGGTCCCCTTTAGCATTCGAAGAATCCTTCGAAGAGCTCCTTCGGCCTTCGAAGATCTCCTTCGAAGACGACTCGAAGATCTCCCTTTGGCTCTTGGAGATTTCTCCATCTTTAGAGACTTCTCTCTCTCTTTCTTCTTTGCACCCCCAGCAACGAGTGATGAGTTGTCATCCTCTTGCATTTTGAAATTTGTAACACCAAAAGAGAGTGAATTTGGTCGGTATCAATCCGGCCCCGTGGTTTTTCACCCTTTCCAGGGTTTTCACGTAAAAAGTCTTCTTGCCTGCTGTCTCACTTTTCTTTAACTGATTACGCGCTCGACTCACTCTAGAGCTGAGATGGTTCAATTTGACCGGTCTAATAAGAGCGTCAGCGACCCACAACAATAATCATTCTAATAATGTTTTCCTAATTTGCATTATTTTTTTAGAAAATAATAAAAACATTATCTTCAAATTGTGACTTTTGCCAAATTAAAGGAATAAAATAATATTATATTTATATTATTCAAGCAGAATTAAATATAATTTCTTAAATACATTTTGAATTTTACTTTATTCTAGAGTGACAGTGCACGGAGGAGCCCCCATGCCACGTGCAACAGAACTTTCGACCTTCTCTTTTGCCCGCCTACAACACGTCATTATGATAGGACCTTCAGCCTCGCTTGAAAAAAAATATTGAAACAACGCGAGGTGACGCGCAATGCGAGAGGGCGTCGAGCGAGACCAGAGGTCCTATCATCACAACGCATTACAAGCGGGAGAAGGAGAAGGTCAGGAGGATTGCCGCGCGAAGCACTAGGGCTCCCCCGTACACTATCACTTGTGTGCATGTGTGTGGGCGTGCGTGCGTGTATGTGTGTGTGTCTGTGTATGTGTGTGTATGTGTGTGTGTGTGCGTGTGTATGTGTGTGTTTGTGTGCGTGCATCCCTCTTATTTTTGAAATTACAACAGAACCATTCTCGTCGCTGCCCGCAAACGACCCCCCCCCCCCCCCCCCCCCCCCCCGCCGCCCGCCGCCCGCCCACCACCCGCCCACCACCCGCATCCACCGCCGGCGGCGGCGGCGAACCTTCTCGGGCCGCCTGAGGGGCATGCCCATCATTTTCCAAAAAATGGTGATCCAGATGACCGGGATCATGTGACCTTATTCACCGGCTCAAACTCCAAGATGGTGCAATTACAAAGTCGCCCCTCAGAAAAATTATAAAAGGGCCTCTCGGCCTTCATTTTAAGAAAAGCAACCAAGAAGAGGGAAAAAAAGCTCTGAAGGTTTTTGGCGAAGACTTGGAACTATGAAGGTTTCCTGAAAAAGACTTTGATTTCTCTTGCTCTTCGGCTCAAGCGCTCACTTTGCTCAAGTGTCCACTCCGTGCACTCCCTTACTCTCTTGCTCAAGGGAGGATTTTGCTCTCCAAAGTACCTGCTACAACGCCTTCTCTAGTGCCTTCTCCAGCGCCTGCTCTCGAAGCTGCTCCTGCGAGCACCAAAAAGACTTTGCATCTTCTTTACTTTCAAGTATTTGTAATCGGAGTGGTGACATGCCACCCTCTTGAATATTCTAACACTTGTAACCTCAAGCAAACTAGTGAAATTGGTCAGCACCGAACCGACCCCGTGGTTTTTTTCCCTTTCTGGATTTTTCCTCGTCAACAATCTTGTCTTCTCTATTGTTAGTTCTCTTTTAACTATTTGCTTATTTGGCTCACTCTTGATCTAAGACAGTTTGATTTTCCGGATTGGAAGAGCGTTAAGCGACCCATAACAACTTGGCACTGTATGTGAGAAGGTGTTCTCAAAAGCTCTGAAGAATTTTTGAAGACAGTGTTTGTTCTACGCAAGTGCTCCCAACTAACAGCAATGACAAGAAGAAGCTCATGCACTGCAGACAAGGCAGTCCCCGAGGGGCGTACCACTCAAGCTCCTGACAATTCAGTCATCAACAAAATGCCGCTTCTCGAAGAAGCTTTAGTCGCGCCAACAATGTTCGTTGAAGAGCGTGTGCACTTAATGGAAGAGTGTTAGGCCGAGGTGCTCATCCTGCTTAGGGATCTTGGGGCCTCCCACGCCCTGTTGGGAATATTGCCCTCAATATTTCCTAGATTTGAAGAGGTATCACACTCAATGCTAAATACATATTGTATTTGATAAGCTCTTTTTTACATCATGTCTATGCAGGGTTAGGTCATTCCAAACAATGGAATTATTCTTTGATTGTACTATCTAATCAGCTGAGACAACTGCTAGGTCTTAACCGAACCGCTGAAACACAGCCTGAGCCGCTGAGAAGGAGTCTATCTCAGCTGAACTGCATTTAGACAAAAACCGTTGAGAAGACTATCTGTCTCAGCGGATCCGTTGAGGCGTAGACTAATTCTGCTGCTGAGATTGGAGCATGTCTTAGCCCATCCGCCGAGATAGATTCATATTTGAATAAAAGCCTGACAGGATCTGCTTTTGGCTCAAGTGGCTAGAAAGCAAGGATAATGTTTTCTATTTATTTTCATGTTGTGACAGGGCACTCTTCAGAGCCATTGCAGAATGGAGGAGATATAAAAGAAGATGTTAGGTCATTGTGGAAGGTGTTGAAAATATCTGAAAGAGCAGCTACTGTGCTATTGAAAAAAACGGCTTCCACAGATATCTCAACCTGCTTCCTAAAGCTGCAAGCAGATTACTGAGATAAGATAGTTCTTGCTGATTCAATCCAGAAGAACAGGTGGATCTTCTTTCATCTACTGAAGAAGAAGATCAGAAGGAACACGGCTTGAAGCTACTGTCATTCAGCCCTGTTTCAAGACAACATCTGATGTGCTTCAAAAACATAAGATCTGAGCTGAAGGTTTTATACATTTTGTCCTCTTTTGTAAAAACAAACAATATCAACTCTGTAAGAACTTATTAGTTCTGAGTGTGTAGGGCTTTGTGCCTGAGTGTGTAAGGTTTTGTGCCTGAGGTTGTAGAGATGTACTCCCAGCTTGAGTTGTAGGATTTCTGAGGAGATCTGAGGTAGGGCTTCTTGATAGGCCTGAGATAGGAAATCAGGAGGATTTCTGAGTTGTAGGAGTTGGAGTACTATGAGTGGTAGGGTTGTGAGCCCAAGGTAGGGTTTTGGAGGAAACCTGAGAGATCATGTGGGATCTGAGTTGTAAGCTCTTGGAGCTGAGTTTTGAAGGAGTTTTCCTTGTCTAACATACTGTTAAAAAGGTGCAGAGGGAAAGTGGACTGCCCATAGACACGCTATCTTGGGGAACCACTATAAACATCTGTGTATTTTTTGTGATTTGCCTTTAACTTTAATTAATCACTAAACAACTGCTAGTTGTAACTAGATAATTTCAAAGGAACCTATTCACCCCCCCCCCCCCTCTAGGTGAGTTAGGCTACTACCAAGTAAACTATCAAGTGGTATCAGAGCGAGGCTGGTCAATAAGTACTTAACCGTCTGACCTGATCCTATAAGGAGTAGTCTATTCTGAATCCAACGACTGCCACTGGAGGTCAGAAGGAGATGGGATCCATGAAGTTTCCCATATGCAGAAAGGAGACCTTTGGCATATGGAGGCAAAAGGGTAAGGTTGTTTATGGAAGCCTCTGACCCTAGGATATACAAAGCAAGTGCCCAAGACCTTTGTCTTCATGAAGGTTTCCACTATAGATCCAACAAGGCAAGTGCCCAAGACCTATGCTGAGATGACTAAGGATGAGATTGCACTTGCTACTATGGATAAGGGAGCACAAAACATCAAAGTAAATGCAATTGATGATTCCACCTTCCATAATTTGGTGCACTGTGAGACAGCCAAGGACATGTGAGATACACTTATTATGTATATGGAAGGTACTGATGAAGTGAGGGATGATAGGAAATCTCTCCTTAATCAGGAATATGAAGCCTTCAGGCAACATAACCTAGAATGCATATCCAATTGCTATGAAAGGTTCTTTATGGTGGTGAATGAGTTGAAGACCTATGAAAGGGTCTTCAGCCATTATGAGCTAAATAATAAATTCCTAAGATCTCTAACTAGAGATTGAGATACAAAAATTTGTGCCATCAAGGAAGGGAAAAAGTTGGGTGAGACTCCTCCCCACACACTATTTGGGAAGCTGCTCTCATATGAGAAGCAGCTGTCTACAAGAAAGGAGGAGGACACCTCTACCAGGTCTCTTGCAAAGGAGAGATCTATGGCTCTCAAAGCTGAAAGCTCTAAGAAGAACAAAGAAAGAATGCCTTCTCCACCAAGAAGGGCTGCTGACTCAGAAAACTCTGAGCCCAACACATATGACAACAATTCAACAGATGAGAAATTTGATGTATTCTTCAGGCACTTCAAGAAGTTGACGAGGAAGAAGTAGTGGAAGAACAAACATTCTTACTCCTTAAATCCCAAGAAGGAACACAGCAAATCAGGGAGGCTGCACCCCCAAGGGTGACAGGTATGAATCTAAACCTGTCAAACATGTTTCAAATAATGTTATATGTTATTGCTGCATCAAGCCTGAACATGTCATAGCTGACTGTCCAGTCAAGAGAAAAGAAAGAGGTGATAAGAAGCCTCATCACCACAAGGGAAGGAAAGGTGAAAAATCCTTTCTAGCAAAGAATGAGAAGAGCTGAAGTGAATCTGAATCTTCATCTTCAGATTCTAAAGAAGAAGAGGAAGACTATATATGGCTATTTGCAGCTGCTGAGGATGAAGATTATCCAACTGCTAAGATTGGCATCAGGGCCCCTCTGTCACATTCAGATAGTGACATTGGGGTGGATGAAGATGACAAAGAATGTTATGGCTTAATGGCCACATCAAATGATGAAGACGGTCAGGATCATCCTGATCAGGTATCAACTCATTTCATTCCTTCTTTTGATTATAAGTCAATTCTAGAATCTAAATCATGCTCATCTAATGATGAAAGTGGTTCAGAATCTGAGGTGGATGTGAATCAATTAATTGACAAGTATGGTGCTCTTTTGGAAGCTCTGAAAAAGAGCAAGAAGCAAGCCAAGAGGCAAGCTCTAGAAATTGCTTCCCTTCAGCAGGCAAAGCCTGAATGCACTGAGTTAGCTACCCAAATGACTCAGATGAGTAGGGAAATCAGTCAACTGAAGGGAATAACAATATTCCAATTATGCACATTAAGCCAAAAGAACATGGTCATTAAAGAACTTGAGGAGAAGCTTCTCGAAGAGAAAAGCTTAGTGACTCAATTCTCTAAACCCAAATCTATACTGCCCATCATTGACACCTTCTCCTCCCAAACAAATAGGAGAGGGATGGGTTTCAATAAAGTGGCAGTAGGTGCTGAGAATGGAGGAAAGGGCCAGGCTAAAGCTAAGCTTCATACCACCTTTCAAAAGGTGTTGCTTCCCTCTAACATGTATGACCAGGACATCATGTATGGTCACTGGAATAATGGAAGCACCTATAAGAAGGAAAATACTCTAACTATAGCAGGAGAAAGGGCATGGGGATGAGTGTTTTGAAAGCTCCCCATGAGAAAATTCAAATGGCTCATCCTAGACCATTTGTGTTTGGTACATCAGCCCCCACATTCAAGGATAAGGAAGTTGTTTCTTCTAAATCTCATTTAGCAAAACACATGGCTGTTGTCAGGCCTAAAATCAAGTCAAACAACACAGTATCTAACGCCATCAACTCTTGCTTAGCTGCCAAGCTAAGACCAACTGATGTGATTCAGATAAAGTTTGCTGAGACAAACTATAGACAGTCAACAAGCCAAGTAATTGCTAACAGGAATAGGAAGAATGTTGCTTCCTTCTCCTCTGAACATAAGCATTTTGATGTCTCTTTCACCTCAAAAAGTGTTCAAAAAAGAAGGTACAACATTCATGAATGTTGGTGATGTGATAAAGTGGGACACTTTACCATTGATTGTTAACACAACACTAATATGCCTAATGCAAAGAGGAGCTTTCCTGCAAAAGTTGTAGTGGGTGAAAGTATGTCTGTTTATGCTAACAAGAGCCTAGGACCCAAAAATAATTGGGCTCCTAAGGAAAAAAAAATCATTTTGTAGGAGAGTTCAAGTACCAGCCTAAGGGAAATATGGTACTTGGACAGTGGGTGCTCAAGGCACATGACAGGAACTATCAGTCTTCTGCGAATTTACACTCCTGTGAAGAATGGACCTAAAGTAATCTTTGGAGGTTCTGAAAGAGGAGTCACCAAAGGATACGATATAATTACAAATGGCATAGTTTCAATAACAAGGGTAGCTTATGTTGAAGGGTTGCATCACAACTTTGTAAGCATTAGTCAACTATGTGACTTGGGTTATGTCATTGACTTCCACAATGACAAGTGCTTGATCAAAAAGTCAATTGACTTATAGGTCATTCTCTCAGGCACTAGGAGTGGAAATGTTTATTGCTTAGACTTTATTTGCAATAATTTTTTATCTCTTGTATGCCTTGTAGCTAATGAGAGTGAATCTCTTTGTGTTCAATGGCACAAGAGACATGCACACATTAACTACAGGACAATATATAGACTATTTTCTAAAAACCTTGTTAGGAATAGTCCAAATTTGAAATGTGTTAAAAGTGGCCCTTGTCATGCATGCCAAATGGGTAAGCAAACTAGGATCACCTTTAAAAGCATTGACTCTAAAGACACTGAAAGATGTCTATATTTGTTGCATATGGACATGTTTGGTCCTTTGCCCATTTAGAGCATGGGTGAGAAGTTGCATACTTTAGTGATTGTTGATGATCACTCAAAATATACATGAGTATTCTTCCTTAAGAAGAAATCTGAAACTTTAGATATCTTTATTAACTATGTCAAGGCAATTCAGAATGAACTACAATGTACTGTGGTCAAAAATAAAATGGACCATGGTATAAAATTTCAATCTGGCGCCATGACAAAGTTTTGTCAAGAATTTGGTATCACCCAAGAGTTTTTCTCCCCAAGGACTCCACAACAAAATGGTGTGGCTGAGAGGAGGAATAGGACTTTGATAGAAGCTGGGAGAACATTTCTTAGTGACTCTTCACTCCCAGAATACTTCTAGGCTGAGGCAGTCAATACTGCTTGTTATTTTCTAAATAGAGCTTCCATCAATAAGGCCCTTGGGAAAACCCCCGATGAGATTCTAAAGACAAACAACCAATAATTTCATATTTTAGAATCTTTGGTTGCAAATGTTACATTTTAAATAATGGAAAATCCCAACTAACAAAGTTTGCTGAAAAATGCAACGTTGGTGTTCTTGTTGGATATAGCTTACATAGTAGAGCCTATAGAGTTTTTAACAAGAAGACTCATGTTGTTGAGGAATCTATGCATGTTGTCTTTGATGAGACCAACCTTCTTTATAAGGGCTGGTCCAGTTCTCCTGTTTTGACAGACAATGATAAGAAGATGCAAGAGATGTATATCCAAGATATACCCAGCACCAGCAGAATCAATTCAGAGGTTGATGTACCTGAAGATGAAGATCAACAGGCTGCTGAAGAACCTGCTGCTCTAGAAGAAGAGTTGCAGAATGATGATAAATTGTCTGCAGCAACCAGGCATCTGAAGGATCATCCAAGGAACCTGATAATTAGAGATGAGAACCAAGGGGTGATCACCAGAAGCAGGGCTCACAATGAAGCTCTATTTCTGAGCTTTCTATCTCAGATTGAGCCCAAGAAGTTTGAGGAAGCTAATCAAGATACCTTCTGGATTCAAGCAATGCAAGAAGAGCTACTACAATTCAAGAGGTGCAAAGTATGGAAGTTGGTGTCAAAATCTCAAGGACACAACATAATTGGCACCAAATGGATCTACAGAAACAAACTAGATGAGAATGGCATCATCATCAAGAATAAGGCTAGACTGGTAGCCAAGAGATATAGGCAAGAAGAAGGTATATACTTTGACCAAACTTTTGCCTTAGTTGCAAGGTTAGAGGAAATTAGATTATTCCTTGCCTATGTTGCTCACAAGGGGTTCAAGGTATACCAGATGAATGTCAAGTCAGCCTTTTTAAATGGAGATTTGAAAGAGGAGGTATATGTGGAACAACTATCAGGTTTTGTACATCCAACTCTTATCTCCCATGTTCATTTTCTTAGGAAGGCTTTATATGGTCTAAAGTAAGCCCCTAGGGCCTGGTATGAGACCTTATCTAGCTTTCTCATCAGATAGATAGTACATTATTTCTTAGGGAAACAAAGGGCAAGTGTCTCCTAGTCCAAATTTATGTTGATGACATAATTTTTGGGTCTACTGATGATAACATTTGCAAAAGGTTTGTCAACCTTATGCAGAGGGAGTTTGAGATGAGTAGTATGAGAGAGCTCAAGTACTTTTTAGGCCTCCAAGTGAAACAGTCTGATGAAGGGATATTCATCTCTCAGACCAAGTACACTAGGGAGCTTATCAAAAAGTTTGGGATGGAATCTGCTTCCACCATGAAAACTCCCATTGGGTCAAATATTTCCCTAGACAAGGATGAGAAGGGAAAACCCTTTGATGAATCCATGTACAGGTGTATAATAGGATCCCTGTTGTATCTGACTGCTAGTAGACCAGATATTATGTATGCAACATGTGTTTGTGCTAGGTATCAAGCATGCCCTAAGGAATCTCACTGCTCAGCTACAAAGAGGATTTTGAGATACCTTAAAGGCAACCAACATTGTTGAAACCGATTTCTCGGTCTCTCGTAGAGCTCGGGGCCCTCACCGAGATGAGGGACGGCTAGCCCTTACTGATCCCTCGAGGAGGGTAGACGGAAGATTAGGAAATTGACTAAGACCTTAGTCACAGCGAGGAGGTCCCTCCACTAACCCGGAAGATCGTTGAGCGCTTCCCCTCCCAAGCCAAAGCTGAGACTTGGGCACCTTGGAGAGCTCTGGAAATGCTATCCAAAGAAAGCCTAAGGAGAGGGAAGCTGAAGTGAGATCCTCTCCAAAGGTGCCCTTAAGGTCCTATTTATAGATTTTTTGATCTGGTCTGCAAATAACAGGATTCCGCCTTTAGATTTTACTATCTGCACCCCAAATGGGTCTGCTAACAGCCAAGCTCCGCTGTTTGGAGTGGCTAAGGGCAGACCACCAAGGGTAAAATGGTAAGTTGACCCTAATGATTTATGGATAGGGGGTTGCGATGACCTTACTGTCGGAGCTCTCGCAGGCCTTCTCGCGGGTCCTGTCCGCGATATCTCTTCCGGGGGATCGCCTTGCGAGAACCTTGCTGAAGGAGTTCTCGCGGGTCCTCTCGCGAATACTGCCCGCGGTGTCTCTTTTAGAGGGTCGCCTCGCGAGGACCTCGCTGCCTATTTTGGTGGTCTGCCGAGGTCTCATCGGCTGAGGGCCGATCTCGGCGAGGTCTGGATCTCGCCACTCCCGTCTCGCTCGATTTCCTTACCTGACGAATATCGGGGTTGTACACAATCCCCGCTCTTCGCGAGGACTGATGTCCTAGCGAAGAATCGTCCAACCCCTGATATTCGATCGCTCCTGGATGACCTGTCAGGAATCTTTGGTGGGACCCACCCCGTAGGCTATAAATATCGTCCCGAACCCCTATTGGCGCGCGCCGTTTCTTTTCTTCCCTTTCTTATTTTAGCTGCCTGGAGATGCCGATCTCCGAAGAAGCAGAGGCTCGCCTGAGGGCGATGAGAGCTGGCGGGCTACCTTCCACGACCAAGGTCCCCGCCTGGATGAACCGGCCACCCCCCGTTCAATCGCCGAAAGTCAAGAAGGCGAAGGCGGCTCGTCGCTCCGGCGACGACTCTGTGATGCTGGACTCCTCCCCGGATGATCGCCGCCCCGAGGAGGTATGAGCTACTCGAATTCACGTCGATAAATCGCTCCTCACTAATTTCCACTCGCAGGATGCTTTGCCGAACGAGAACATTGGAGAACCCGCTGAGAGGTCTCGCAAGAGTCCACAAGCGGATCTGAACCTTGCTGGGAAAGATGTCATCGGTATGATCTTAATCTCGCATACCGTAATACTTTTGTCACCCGTATATGACATCCGTTACTCTTTTCTTACAGTCTCGCCCCTGAAGTCCCCGGCCCGCCCGTCGCCGCGGCCGCCGTCTCCGCCTCCTCCAGGTAAAATCATAGATAAGCCCGGGTTCCAGCTCCTGACGAGCGAGGAGACCGGTGGCTCCGCACCACCAAAGATTCCCCCGACCAACAGCACAACTTATCTCGCCGGCCTGGGCAAATCCCTCTAGCCCCACTATGTCAATGTGTTCCAGGGCCGTCCTTCGGCTTCTCGCCCCCCTCTCGGTAAGCGTTATGACCTCGCCGAAACCCTGCGTGATCTCGCGCTCGTCATCTAACCTTGTAAAATCTTGCAGACAATGCCGAAAATCCGCATACCGATTCCGAACTGGGCGATGACGAGATGTCTCCCCTTCCTGACCAGGTGGAGGAATTCTTAGGGGATCCGCGAGATCCGGAGACGATGAAGCAGCGAGCCGCGGAGCTCTTGAGGAAGCATGGGCGAATGCTGATGGATCTCAACATGCAGGCGAGACGGGATAGGGAAGCCGCGGAGGATAGGCACGCGGTCCTGATGGAGGAGTGCGCGAGGCTCCGACAAGCGAGACAGCGCGATCAGGATGAGATCGCCACGACGCCGGAGGTGCACATAGCGAGAATGAGAGACTACGCTTACCTCATGGACCGGGAGGGTCGTTTGGCAGAGGACTATTATAATTCTAGGGTATCGCCGAGGTCAGGGTCGCGGGGTGGCGGCCGGTGGAAATGGCTCCCCCACGATTCTCGCTAGACGTTATATTGTGACTGTAATAATCGTCGTTGTCTTTGAATGGTCTCGCCACGTTTTGCGACTCGCATATTCGCCACTCCTGCTGGCTGTTATTTCTTTCGGCAATTAGTATCATTACCTTTTATGGTTTCTCGCTCGCTATCAATGAATTTATTTATTTTGTTACATCGCGCTCGCAAGGACCCTCTGTCCTCGCTAAACGTATTCTGCAGGGATGTCGTTTGCGCTAACCCTGCGGGTTTCCCTCGCCCGCGTACGTGATGTGATGTTTTTGTTGATACTCGTGCTCGTCGACGTTTGGACTTCCTCCCGCCCTTTTGCTTTGGCTATAAATAGGTGGTCTTGACTGGCCCAACCACCGCATTTATTCTCGATCTTCTTCTTCTTCTGCTGCAGAGCTCTCGCTCTTTCTCGTTCTCGCGTTCCTTCCTTTCTCGCAGGTTTTCCAGATGGGCGGCGACGCGGAGTCGGTGGGCCGGCGAAGGGTCGCGAAGGCCTTTGCCGAGCATAGCTTTTTTACCTGCAACTTGACTGATGAGGAGTACTTCAGCGCGGTCGCTGATTACGTCACCCCCCCCCCCCCCCCCGTTCGAGGCACGCCGCCCTAGCGAGGACGACGTGATCAACGACCCGTTGGTCGACGAGCTGGCCATTCCTACCGCCCATTTCGCGGTCGGTTTGCGCCTTCCTTTATGGCCAGAAGTTCGCCAGGTAATAATCGTTCTCGCTTACTTCCTATTTTTTTGCCACTCGAGTCTCGCTCGCCACGCGGATTAATCCTGTTCTCGTTGCCTGTTAGGTGCTCAAGCATTATGGCGTGGTTCCCGGCCAGCTCACGCCTAATGCCATGGCGGTGGTCACCGCTTTCACCTGCTACCTCCGCGAGGAGCGAATCGAGTTCAGCCTCCCGGTCTTCCGAAAGCTGTTCTCATTTCGGGCCTACAAAGATGGGATAGCCTACTTCGTGGGCACGGGCCCGAAGGTGGTTGAGACCGTCAACAAGGCCCACTTCTGGGCCCAGAAGTTCGTCGTCGTCAAGGGGAACTTCGGCAACATTCCCCTCTCGCCGGTTCAACACAGCGAGACCACCTACCGGCCCACCGCCCTCGGCGGCCATGACGCCCTCCTCCATCAGTTCTTCTGCAAGAAGAACTTCGAAGTCGTCTACCTCCGCCGCAACCTAGACTCGCTGCCTCCGGTTCTCGCCGGAGAAGGTAAAAATCTCGCATAATATCTTTGTCTCAATTCGCTAGCATATTATACTTATCCGTATTATTGTTTGTTTTTAGGCGAGCGAGATCTGCCCCTTCATCCCCCCTACGCGAGCAACCGGAAAACCGACGCTACCATGGCTCTCGCTACCATGGGGGCGGAAGCTTGCCGAGGCGTCGTCGCTCCGGCCGAGCCCTCTTCTCGCAAGAGATCGGGGGCTTCCGGTAGTCATGCTGCCCCTTTGAAATCTCCGCCCAAGAAGAAGAGCAAGAAGAGTGCGGCCTTGCTCACTCCGTCGAAAGGTAAGGAACCTCGCGTGGCTGCCTTTGACGAGTTTGACCTCACCAGCCTCTCGGTGGGCGAGGACGAAGAGCCCTGCCAGGAGGCGGCCAGGACCTCCGCCCTCCCCATCCCGATGAACCACTACAACTTCGGGCTCGGCCAGAGGCGTCGGGACGAGACTGGTGAGCCCCTCGTCACCTGGAGGCCGGAGACCAACAGGGTGGACATTTCTTCTATCCTCCCCTCCTGGGTGGAGAAGGAGACCGTCAGTGGTCATGCCTTTGACCTCGCGTTTGCCCTTTATGGTCGCGAGGATGCGGGGTCTTATAAGGATGAGACCGCGAGGACCCTTGCTTACGAGAGCGCGAGGTCCCAGCTGCGCTCCGCCGAGCTCGCCCACATGACGGGGAGGCGTTGCTTACAGCTGGAGCTTCAGAATGTGGAGCTTGCGAGGGCCTACCAGGGGGTTCTTGCCGAGAACACGCAGCTGAAGGAGAAGCTGCTCGCCGCGGAGGGCAGTGTGGTGAGTCATCTAGACCTCCCTCATCCTCCTTTCCCCTGGCCGTTTCACCTCTAACTGAACTTATTTGCAGGATGTCGAGGCCGTCGGGAGAGCCAACACTCGCATCGAGAACTTGGAGGGCGAGGTGGCCGGGCTGAAGGCCCTAAACTGCGACCTCACTCGCGTCGTTGTTCCCCCCTCGCCTCGCCGTTTAAAAGAAGACCGGCGAACGCGAGATGAAGAAATCCGCGTGGGATCTATAGAGTCAGCTCGCTACATTTTTTCGGTGGCGAAGGCGATCGACCTCTTGGCTGATAATGCGGCCGACATGACTCTGGAAGACATCGTCCCAGAGCTCTTCCTCCCTCTTCCGCCCGTGAAGGATAGTGATGACGAAGAAGGATCGGCGGGTGGTTCCTGAAGCTCGCCGCTATTCCTTTCTTTTGTGCTGTAATTATGGTCGGCGAGATCGCCGAAGATTGTAATCAAACTATGAACTGTGGAATGCAAATTTTGCTTTGCTCATTGTGTCTTCTCTTTCCTGTCTTGTTATTTTTACGCGTTGAATGTCTCGCTCTCGCTTATCTCGATATCCGCCTTCGCGGAGGCTATTCTCGCGTTGGTTGTTCTCGCGTCACGCGTTGTTGAATAGATAGGTATAGGATACTTTGGTTGCTCGGCCCTTTCGTCGTTTCTTAGGATTACTACCCTTCGGGTTATGCGTATTTCTTCCTAGGTTTCGCAAGGCGTTTTTCTTCTTGGCGAGGGCTCGCCTCTTACCCGGTGTCGGCAACCTTTCTGCCGAGGACCAGTTGTCCGGGATTGTGTAAGATTGATTCTCGCCACTCGCCTGTCGTCGTGCGAAATTTCTCTTTGCCGAACGGACAGGTCCGCCGAGCGATACGGAGTATTCTAGCATAAAGACCTCATCCTTTCCAGCCTCTCCAGAGATCAACCTGAACCCCCCGTCTAGTGAGAGCCCGGGAGCGGAATCGATCTGGGGCATTCCAGCACCAACACTTGTTACCTTGTCAGCCTCTCCAGAGATCAACCTGAACCCCCCGTCTAGTGAGAGCCCCGGAGCGGAATCGATCTGGGGCATTCCAGCACCAACACTTGTTACCTTGCCAGCCTCTCCAGAGATCAACCTGAACCCCCTGTCTAGTGAGAGCCCGGGAGCGGAATCGATCTGGGGCATTCCAGCACCAACACTTGTTACCTTGCCAGCCTCTCCAGAGATCAACCTGAACCCCCCGTCTAGTGAGAGCCCGGGAGCGGAATCGATCTGGGGCATTCCAGCACCAACACTTGTTACCTTGTCATCCTCTCCAGAGATCAACCTGAACCCCCCGTCTAGTGAGAGCCCGGGAGCGGAATCGATCTGGGGCATTCCAGCACCAACACTTGTTACCTTGCCAGCCTCTCCAGAGATCAACCTGAACCCCCCGTCTAGTGAGAGCCCGGGAGCGGAATCGATCTGGGGCACTCCAGCACCAACACTTGTTACCTTGGCACGACAGCAGTTAAAAGCATCACAAAAGAAAGCAAGACATTCATTAAACAACATAATAAAGTATTTTAAGGGTAAAACCGTTTCAAGTCATCCCCACTCCGGGCTCGGTCGAGGGGTACCCCTTCCACATCCTGGAGGTGATATCCCACCGACTTGAGCGCCTCGCTTATAATATATGGACCCTCCCAGTTGGGGTTAAGCTTACCCACCGTGGCCCCTCTACCGGCCGCATCGACCTTCTTCAGGACCAGGTCTCCTTTCTGAAAGTGTTTTATCCGGATATGTTTGTCAAAATATCGAGCCATCCGCCGTTTGACCTCTTCCTGTCTGATGGTGGCCAAGTCCCGGAGTTCTTCCACCAGGTCCAAAGACAACTTCTGCTTTGCATTGTTACCTTCCAGCCATTCTTCATCCCCTTCGCTTGCAGCGATCACCCGGGGG
This sequence comes from Dactylorhiza incarnata, assembly GCA_033032865.1. Classification (NCBI taxonomy): domain Eukaryota; kingdom Viridiplantae; phylum Streptophyta; class Magnoliopsida; order Asparagales; family Orchidaceae; genus Dactylorhiza; species Dactylorhiza incarnata. The sequence continues at coordinate 10,758,542 of JAWHQI010000065.1, read as the reverse complement.
GTCTTTACCTCAAACTCTATGGGGAGAACGGCCTCGGACCCGTGAGAGAGCTTGAATGGAGTCTCCCCGGTGGCGGTATTCGGAGTAGTCCTCATGGCCCAGAGGACGGAGGGTAGCTGTTCCACCCAGTTTCCCCGAAGGTTCTCCACTTTCTTTTTTAATAGGTTAACGATTATTTTGTTCGCCGCCTCCACCTGCCCATTGCTCCTCGGGTGGTGGACCGATGCGAACCTGAGGTCAATGCCGAGCTGAGCGCAGAAGCCAACAAACTCTTCACTAGCAAACTGCGGCCCATTGTCCGTCACTATAGCTAGAGGGAGTCCGTGCCTGCAAATTATCTCCCCCCACACAAAATTCCTTACAACCCGAGAGGTTACCTTAGCGAGTGCTTTCACTTCTACCCACTTGGAGAAGTAGTCAATCATGACCAGCAGGAACTTCCTTTGGCCGCTGGCTTGGGGAAAGGTACCGACCAGGTCCAGCCCCCATATGGCGAAGGGCCAGGGGGCCGTGATGGTCCGGAGCCTTTGAGCTGGGAGGAGTTGGAGCGGAGCATAGAGCTGGCACTTCGGACACTTTCTCACGAACTCTGCCGTATCCTTGCTGAGAGTGGGCCAGAAGTAGCCTTGCCTCAACACCCTCCCTTCCAGGGTCCGACTCCCGGAGTGACTGCCGCACTCCCCGGAGTGGATTTCTTCCAGCACTCTCAGAACCTCCTCCTCAGAGACACAACGGGCCAGGAGTCCCGAGAGGGTCTTTCTATATAGCCCTCCTGCATGTAAGGAGTAATAGGCGGACTTATACCTGAAGCGTCTCTTGTCCACATCCTCTCCAGGGAACCTCCCGGAGGACAAGAAGGTAATGAATGGATCCATCCACGAGGCTCGTCGGTCCACCTCCATCAACTCCCCTTCTTCGATGGAGGGCCGGAAGAGTTCTGAAGCCGTCCCTCCCGCTCGGGGACCGAACTTGGCTAAGAGGTCCGCCTGGATGCTCTCCTCCCTCGACACGTGCTTGATGGAGAAGGTGCGGAACTGCCCGATGATCCCCTTGACCTTCTCCAGGTATAGTAGGAGGGTCGGGTCCTTCGCTTCAAACTCTCCCTTGATTTGGCATGCTACCACCATGGAGTCCGTGGAGACCTCCACGTCCTGCACTCCTAGTTCCCGGGCCAGACGAAGGCCCGCTATCACTGCCTCGTACTCAGCCTGGTTGTTGGTAATTGGGAAATGGATGTTTAAGGCTTGCTCAATCTGAGTCCCCTGAGGACTTACCAGGACTATTCCCCCTCCATAGGAGTATTTTCCCGACGCTCCGTCCACCAACATCTTCCATGCCTCTGGGGGAGGTGGCTCGTGCTCCCCACATCGGCCGCATAGTCGGCCATGAAGTCTGCCACCGCCTGAGCCCTGATGGATGTCCTGGGCACGAACGTGATATTGAATTCACTTAACTCCACGGACCACTTTGCCAACCTCCCTGAGTGCTCCACCCCTTCCATGATTTTACGGAGCGGGTGGTCCGTCACTACCTTGATTGAATGGGCTTGAAAGTAAGGCCGGAGCCTCCGGGCTGACACCACCAATGCGAAGGCCAACTTTTCCAAGATCGGGTACCGGAGCTCTGCCTTCTTCAGCACTCGGCTGACGTAGTAGATAGGGAACTGTTTCTTCCCCTCTTCCTGGATTAATACGGAACTTACTGCTTCGGACCCTACCCCCAGGTACAGGGACAGGTCTTCTCCGGGCCTCGGTCCCTGGAGCAGAGGGGTTTGGGTGAGCTGTTCCTTCAGAGCCTGGAAGGCTTTCTCGCACTCCGGGGTCCATTCAAACTTCTTGTTGCCCCGCAACACCTTGAAGAAAGGCGCACACTTTTCTCCTGCCTTGTAGAGGAACCTGCTGAGCCCAGCCAACTTCCCTGTAAGGCTCTGAACCTCCTTCGGATTTCTCAGCGACCCCAACTCCATCACCGCTTTAACTTTGTCTGGGTTAGGTTCCACTCCCGCGGGGGTGAGCAAGTGGCCCAGGAACTTTCCTCGGCTCGCCCCGAAGACACACTTCAAGGGATTGAGTTTCATCTTGTACCGCCACAGGGTCCCGAACGTCTCTTCAAGGTCTCGGAGGTGAGACCCGAGGTCCCGGCTCTTTACCATGAGGTCATCTACATAAACCTCTAAGTTTCTTCCCTTCTGCTCGCGGAAGACCCTGTCCATCATCCTTTGGTATGTGGCACCTGCATTCTTGAGCCCGAACGACATCATTTTATAACAGTAGCATTCATCCCCCGTGATGAAGGAGACATCTTTGATGTCTGGGGGATGCATGCGGATTTGATGGTAACCTGAAAAACCATCTAAGAAAGACATTACAGGAAAACCGACGGCTGAGTCAACCAGCGCGTCGATTCTAGGCAGGGGGTAACAATCCTTAGGGCATGATTTATTAAGCAAGGAAAAGTCGATACACATCCTCCACTTACCTCCCCCTTTTTTCACCATAACGACGTTGGAGACCCAGCATGGATACTGGATCTCCGATACAAAGCCTGCCTGCAGGAGCTTGCCTACCTCCTCGCGGATGGGCCCTTACAACTTGTCTGCGACGGCCCTCCTCTTCTGGCGGATGGGGCGGGCGCCGGGGTCGAGGTTGAGGCGATGGCAAGCCACATCTGCGTCGATCCCGGGCATTTCCGCGGCGCTCCAAGCGAAGACGTCTACGTTCTTCTGCGCAAGCCAGAATCTCCGCTTGATCTTCCGGGTTGAGTCCTCCGCTGACCCGGACTTTTTCCACCATCCCCAGCCGGGTGGTGACCTCGAGCTCTACGACCTCGTCCACAGCCTCTAACCGGGACTGCTCTCCCCAAGCCCTCTCCTCTTCGGCACAAGTGGGAGCCTGGGTTTCCTCCTCGACTTCCTTCTCTACCACCATCAGCTCTTCCGCCCTTCCCTCCTGGGCCTTCTCTTCTTCTTCCTCTCCTTCCGCCCGGGGTCCCTCAGCTACCCCTTCCCGGGCATGGACTTCATCTCCCTCCATCTTCTCCTCGTCTACCTCCATACTTCCGGCTTCGGCCGCTTCCTCCATCATCTTATCCCACTCCTCAGCTTCTCCCATCCAGGAGATGGTGTTGACAGCCGTTACGTAGCACTGTCTCGCCACCTTGGGATCCCCCCTGATCCGCACCTGAACCCCTCCGTCGTTGAACTTAAGGCATTGATGAAAGGTGGAGGGGACACAGCGGAACGCGCTGATGAGCGGCAGTCCGAAGATGGCGCTGTAGCTGCTTGGGGCGTCCACTATGACAAAACGACAGTTTCTGGACTGCCCACCCAGGGTCACATGAAGCCCCACTCCCCCTTCTACTTCCTTCCTCTCCCCCGAGAATCCGAACAGAGGGCCATCTGAGGCCAACACCCTTCTGGGCTCCACCTCCATCTTGTCAAACGCCTTCTTGAAGATGATGTTGACCGAACTTCCGTTGTCCACTAAGATCTGGGAGACGGTGAAGTTCTCGACCGCCGTCTGGATGACCAGCGCGTCGCAGAACGGGTCCTCGTAGCCCGGCATGTCCTTCTGGGTGAAAATGATTTTTTCGGCCGGGGGCGGAGTGGTGGATGTCGAAGCCACGCTCCGGCGGTAGATGGTATGGAGGCTAGCCTTGCGGGTCGCCTCTACCCCTACCCCCCCCCCCCATGGATCACCCCGATCCCTCCTCTACTTCCCATATCGGCTCTATCCTCACACCTTTCCTCATCCTCCTCTCGAGGTTCGACCTCCACGATCCTTACTGGCTGCTGCTGCGGTGGCGCGGGCGCTCTGCCCCTCTTTACTTCCAGGAACTCCGGACAGGTGTATGTCGAGTGACCTTCCACATCATGAAAGAGACAATATGGCAACGTCACTTCCCCTGCATCGGCCTCTGCCACCCTATTCCTTCTCCTCCTAGCGGCTGCCGTTTCCACCTCTCCTCCCCTTCCTCTTCCTCTTCCTCTTCCTCTTCCAATTGTCATGGCCTGTTGGGGAGGGGGAGGCATTTGCATCGGACCTTGCCTCCACCCTAACTGGGGGGGCCTCCATTGATCTCCGACATGGTTACCCCTTCCTGGGCCGTAACCCCTTCCCTGCCCTTGCATTCCTCCACCTTGCGGCCTCCATTCCCCCTCCGGGGCCCGGGGCTCTTCCCTTCTCCTGACCTCCTGCTGCCTCACCTCCGGCTCACTGAGCTTTGCTAGCCTCTTGGTGAGCTCCGGATTGGCTTCCTCACTCGCGACTTCCTCCGACACCCTCTCCATCAGCTCTTCAAAGGAGACGGTGGCTTTTCTCTTCAACGCCATCTTGAAGAAACTCTCTTTCAACCCGACCGTGAAGGCGAGTTGGAGTGCAAACCCAGGCATCTCCTGAGTGAGCTGTACTTCCTCCTGGAACCGATCGGCATACTGAGCCAGCGACTCCCTGGGTCCCTGCTTCACTGCGAAGAGGGAATCAGCGTCCTTCTTCCTCTTTTTTGAGGTCGAGAACCTCAGCAAAAAACTTCAGCGCAAATCCTCGAACGAGTAGATTGACCCTGCAGGGAGATGATGGAACCAGTCCCTGGCCTTCTCCTTGAGGGTGACGGCAAAGAGCCGACACTTGAAGGCATCTGACATCGGCCTGATGGAGACCGAGTCTTCGAAACTCTGCAGGTGCTGGACAGGGTCATCTCTACCGTTGTAGTACACCCGGTCCCATTCTCCAAATCCCCCCGGGACGGGTGCGGAAAGCACCAACTCGCAAAAGGGGCTTCCCCCTCCTGTCACTCTTCCTGGCTCCACTCATCCCCCGAGCTCGCTCGCCAAACTTGAGCTCGCCGGGACTGTGCTCGCGAGGGCGGTGCTCGCCTGAACCACCCCGACCGTCGCCGCTTCCTCCTGGCGCGCACTCGCCTGCGTCGTGCTCGCTGGGGCGGAGCTCGCCAGCACTGAGCTCGCCGGCATGGAGCTCGCCGGACTGGCGAACAACACTCGCCCTTCCTTGCCCTGACCTAGACCAACGACAACTTCCTTTCCAGCCCTCCCCCTGGTGCCTCCTCGCCGACTGTCGTGGGGGGAGGGGGCGCCCGAGGGGCTGGGGTCGCGAACTCGCTTCGCAGAGCTGTGACCGTGAACCCCAAGGTGTCGAGCACCTCCTTTCTGAAATCCGCGAGCATCCTGGCCATCGCCTCCTGAGGAGTCTCGCCGAACTCCTCGCCCTGCTCCTCATCTCCCGCCATAACCCTTCTCTGGAACTTTCTTGAACCAGCCACGCTCCACGCTCACCGCACCAAAAATGTTGAAACCGATTTCTCGGTCTCTCGTAGAGCTCGGGGCCCTCACCGAGATGAGGGGCGGCTAGCCCTTACTGATCCCTCGAGGAGGGTAGACGGAAGATTAGGAAATTGACTAAGACCTTAGTCACAGCGAGGAGGTCCCTCCACTAACCCGGAAGATCGTTGAGCGCTTCCCCTCCCAAGCCAAAGCTGAGACTTGGGCACCTTGGAGAGCTCTGGAAATGTTAACCAAAGAAAGCCTAAGGAGAGGGAAGCTGAAGTGAGATCCTCTCCAAAGGTGCCCTTAAGGTCCTATTTATAGATTTTCTGATCTGGTCTGCAAATAACAGGATTCCGCCATTAGATTTTACTATCTGCACCCCAAATGGGTCTGCTAACAGCCAAGCTCCGCTGTTTGGAGTGGCTAAGGGCAGACCACCAAGGGTAAAATGGTAAGTTGACCCTAATGATTTATGGATAGGGGGTTGCGATGACCTTACTGTCGGAGCTCTCGCAGGCCTTCTCGCGGGTCCTGTCCGCGATATCTCTTCCGGGGGATCGCCTTGCGAGAACCTTACTGAAGGAGTTCTCGCGGGTCCTCTCGCGAATATTGCCCGCGGCGTCTCTTTTAGAGGGTCGCCTCGCGAGGACCTCGCTGCCTATTTTGGTGGTCTGCCGAGGTCTCATCGGCTGAGGGCCGATCTCGACGAGGTCTGGATCTCGCCACTCCCGTCTCGCTCGATTTCCTTACCTGACGAATATCGGGGTTGTACAAACATCTTGGCCTTTGGTACCCTAAGAACAATGATTTTGAACTAATTGGCTTTTCAGATGCTGATTTTGCAGGATGCAAAGAAGATAGGAAAAGTACAAGTGAAGCTTGTCAATTCCTAGGCAGGAGGTTGATCTCTTGGAGTAGCAAGAAATAGACTAGTGTGGCAATATCCACAGCTGAGTCTGAGTACATTGTTGTAGAGAGCTGTTGTGCATAATTACTGTGGATACAACACCAGCTAGAGGACTACAACTTCAAGGTAAGTAAATCTTCACTGTTTTGTGACTCATCTAGTGTTATTTCTATTGCTAAGAATCATGTCTCTCATAGCAGGACTAAGCATATAGAAGTAATGTATCATTTTATTAGAGAACATGTAGAATGTAAAGATATCTGCCTTGAACATGTCCACACTGACAATCAAGTTGCAGATATATTTACAAAGCCATTGGATGAGACTAAGTTTAATGTATTCAAAATTGAGCTAGGAATGTTGAATTTAGAATAGGCTTCAACATTTCATATCGTCTATCATGCTTGATATTTTATTCCTAAGTTTTGCTAGAAGATGGTAATGCTTTAAAACACTTAGTGGCATGATTAGGGAGACAGATAATCCTAATTAAAAGTGTTCACTGCTAGGCAGTGAGTTCAACTGAGAAAGTCTCAGCTGAACCGCTGAGATAGCTAAGTCGTCTCAGCGGTTAAGTTTACCTTGTCCCATCGGTCAAGCTCTCCGTCTCAGTGGATCCTCTGAGACGGGATTTATTAATTAAAACATTTAATTATTAAGTCTAATTAACATCACTCTTTATGAACAACTTGTAATACACCTATAAATAATGTTATGAGATAATTAAAAATGGTTTTCAACATGCTCAACCTGAGATTAAACAAGTGATTCAATTTCTGGAAAGACAAGGATTGGAATATCTACTGTCAGAGCCCACAGTGATTCTCAGAACTGAAGTTCTGGAACTGTATAGCAATGCAAGACTATCATCTTCCAAGTCTTCTTTAAAGTCCAAAATTAGAAGCTTGAAGATTAAGATCTCTCCAAGGAAGGTGGAGAAAGCATTTCAAATGCCCTCATGCCCAGATCAATTTGATCAAACAATAATCAAAGAGGGAAGCTACTATCAGACATAGTAGGCAAAGCAATACTTTGCAAACCTGGGTCTCATGATACAATTTCAAAGTACATGTTTGAGCTAATGACAAGAATGGTCTTGAAGAAAAAGACCTCATGGGATGTTGCGGTCTACCAAAGGATTAAAGAATGTCTGCGGGCTCCTAACATGGGCAGAATTATTTCTCTCTACCTTCTGAATTCCTACCCAGATCAATTTGATAGCTCAAAAGGATCAAACCTTCACTATCTTAAAAAAATGGACATAAGAACACTGGATAGGTTCTCAAGGGTGCTCCCAATGTGTCAGCCCTCTGAGGTAAAGGAAAAGAAAAGAAAGTTAGCCAAAGGACAAAAGAAGGCTAGAATGGTATGTTCTGATTCAAATTCAGATGCAGCAGAGAATGTCCCAGCTGATGATGATTAAGGATCTGACAGCAGTCAAGACAAATAAGTTCATTAAGAGCATGACAATAAGAAAAATGAGGATGCTGCTGCTGCTGAAGAGAAATCTGATGGCAATGAAGGAGATCATACTGAAGATCAAAGTGATGCTCTTAATCATCAAGAAGTCCAAGCTGATATCAATGCACACAATGTGCCTGTTGATTCTGCAAGAAATGATGAGGAGCAATCAAACTCTCCTGGTGATTTGCAAAATAAGATTGACACAATTATTTTTAATCTAGAAAGAAGGATAAGTCTAATTCCCGATAACTCCCCAGATTTATTGGATTCAACTGATCCAGAAAGGATGGATGCCTTATCTGAGGGGGAGAAACAGAAGACCTTATCAGATACTGAAGATGTCAACAATGACATTGATGATGAGATTGATGATGGAATCAATGTTGATCACACAGATCATTCTACAGAGGCTGCTGATAAGAATGATAAGGCTGAGGGGGAGCATATCCCTGCTATGGATGAGACAGCTTCATCCACCCCTGCAAAGGAGCCATCCACTCTAAATGAGTGTGATAATCAAGGCCTAAAAGAGAAAAGTGTACCCCCAATTGCAGTTGAACAACAACAATCCACAATTGCTGAAGTGCAACCCTCCACCTCCACAACCTCCAATGAACTTATACTAAGTTCTATCAGTACACTTATTGATGGTCATATGACCTCAATAAAGGAATATATTGATAAGTTAGTTAAGAGTGAGGTGATGTCTGAAATATAAGTCATAAAGGAAGAAACTTCCTTCCTCAATAGACAAATGACCAAATGGTTTGATCTTGCTGAAAAGTTAGTAGTAGCTTAGAATATTATTCTAAGATCAATGGACAAAAGTATGCAACTCTCAGAGAAAGACATGAGCTATGTCAAAAATTATGTGAGCAAAACTGAAGAGGTAATAAAGAAGGCCTCAAACCATATTGAAGAGTATGTGCGGTCTACAACAACCACAATGATAGGAGAGGCTGAAAAGATGAAGGATGAACTGAAATCTGATCTAGAGAATGTCTTCCAAACTCTATCTGGGTCTGTAGCAGCTGCTTCCCAAAGTATAGAACAGAAAGTATTTGAAGAAGCCAGAAAGGGGGAGGAGACCAATGTTGAGACAAACTATGAGCTTGCCCTCAAGGTTCTGCAAGGAACTAGGATTGCACTAAACCTACCTCTACTGGATAATCTGAGAAAGGGGGATTTTGACTTTCAGGCTCAAGCCAAAATTGCTCAAGATGCTCAGCTAGCAGGAAGAAGGAAGAGAGAAGGTGTCTTGCTTGCTGAAGAATTCATGGCCAAGAACAGAAGTAAGCAGGCCAAAGACCCTGACTATGAGCATTGGAGTGATGACTCCAAAAGCATAATTCTGAATGCTTGGCTGCACCATGGTCAGATCTGTCAAACCATTGATAGAATATATCCTGCAGAGCAATGTATCAAGCATCTAGAGAGGAATTCCCTAAGGGAAAGAGTCTTTAAAGAAAACCTAGTAAGAAAAGGCAATCCAAATATATTCCCATGTCATTCCTTTATTTTAAAAGGCAAGAGAACAAGAGGAAGGTAGCTGAGATGAAAGCTACTGCTCCAAAATAGGAGGCTGATGATGAAGGTGCTAAATGCTCAAGTGCTGCAAAGAAAAGAAAAACATAAACTTTTGTATTTAGATCTTCATTTGAATCAAATGTGAACTGAAAGATGTATTGATATTTCATCATTAATGAAATTGATTCTTATGTTGAAATAAAATCTTGCGTTAATATGTCAATCATAGTCAAGCTTAATATTTATTCTGTATTAATGCTTTATATCTTCTGTGGTGCCTATATTATGTTAACAATGTAATTGCTATGTTGTCATGACTGTTAATTCATAATGTGTCATGATATCAACTGTGGTACCAATATTTTGTTAACAATGCAATTGTTATGTTGTCATGACTGTTAATTCATAATGTGTCATGATATATACTGTGGTGCGTATATTCTGTTAACAATGTTATTGTTATGTTGTCATGACCTCTAATTCTGATATTTCATAATTTGTCATGATATGGTTATTGTGGTTATGTATCTAACATTGATGTTGTTCTGCCTTCTTCAAATAGGGGGAGATTATTGGGAATATTGCCCTCAATGTTCCATAGATTTGAAGAGGCATCACACTCACTGCCAAGTATTGTATTTGATAAGCCATCTTTTACATTATGTCTATGCAGGGTTAGGTCATTCCAAACAATGGAATTATTCTCTGATTGTACTGTCTAATCAGCTCAGACAACTGTCAGGTCTCAGCTGAACCGCTGAGATGCAGCCTGAGCCGCTGAGAAGGAGTTTGTCTCAGCTGAGCTGCATTTAGACAAAAACCGATGAGAAGACTATCTGTCTCAGCAGATCCGCTGAGACGCAGACTGATTCTGCCACTGAGACTGGAGCCTGTCTCAGCCCATTCGCTGAGACAGATTCATATTTGAATAAAAGCCTGGGGGATCTGCTTTAGACGCAAGTGGCTGGAAAGCAAGGATAATATTTTCTATTTTTGTCCATGCTGTGACAAGGCACTCTTTAGAGCCGTTGTAGAATGGAGGAGGTATAAAAGAAGATGTTAGGTCATTGTGGAAGGTATGGAAAATATCTGAAAGAGCAACTACTGTGATATTGAAGAAAAATGGCTTCCACAGATATCTCAACCTGCTTTCTAAAGCTGCAAGCAGATTACTGAGATAAGATAGTTCTTGCTGATTCAATCCAGAAGAACAAGTGAATCTTCTTTCATCTACTGAAGAAGAAGATCAGAAGGAACACGACTTGAAGCTACTGCCATTCAACCATATTACAAGACAACATTTGTTGTGCTTCAGCAACAGAAGATCTAAGATGAAGGTTTTATATATTATGTCCTCTGTTGTAAAAGAAAACAATATCAACTCTGTAAGAAACTATTAGTTCTGAGTGTGTAGGGCTTTGTGCCTGAGTGTGTAAGGCTTTGTGCATGAGGTTGTAGAGTTGTACTCTCAGCTTGAGTTGTAGGATTTATGAGGAGATTAGAGGCTGGGCTTCTTGATAGGCTCGAGGTAGGAAATCAGGAGGATTTCTGAGTTGTAGGAGTTGGGGTACTCTGAGTGGTAGGGTTGTGAGCTTGAGGTAAGGTTTTGGAGGAAACCTGAGAGATCTTGTGAGATCTGAGTTATAAGCTCTTGGAGCTGAGTTTTGGAGGAGTTTGTTTCGTCTAACACACTGTTAAAAGGTGTAGAGGGAAAGTGGACTACCCATAGACACACTGTCTTGGGGAACCAATATAAACAACTGTGTGTTTTCTGTGATTTGCCTTTAACTTTAATTAATCACTAAACAACTGCTAGTTGTAACTAGATAATTTCAAAGGAACCTATTCACCCCCCCCCCCCCCCCCCCCTCTAGGTGAGTTAGACTACTACCAAGTAAACTATCAGGCCCCAACCCAGTCGTCGCCCCCGGCGGGCAACCGTCGCTGGTCCAGAACCACGTCTTTCTAGAAGCTGCTTACAGATTTGAAGATCCTGTCGCGTACAAGCTATCTGATGCTGCCAGCTCCAAGCATGTTGCCCTACCTGGAGGCCTTCCTGGGCATGCGCGGTTGAACCCCCGCCACGCGAAAGTATATGTCGACCATTCCGACAGGAGACTCACTCATGAGGAAGTGAGACAAATGATCGAGGAGGGATATGGGCTTGGGGTACCAAGACACAAACATGCGATGCCCAATTCATCACATCTCCCCGCTAGCTCCACAGGTCCTGGCACATCCCATTTTGCCCGGGTTTAAGGTCCCCAACTTTGAAACTTTTGATGGGTCGGACGACCCTCTAGAACATGTTAGCAACTTCGCAACTATCATGTGAATCTACAACGCTCCAGACTAGCTCTCGTGTCAAGTAATCCCTGTCACTCTGAAGGGACAAGCTCGCACCTGGTTCCACTCATCGAAAGAGGGAGAAATCAATAACTTTGCTATGTTAACCTGATTGTTCGCAGATCAGTTTATCGCCAACCGACGGATCGATCGAGACCCTTCTCACCTCTCTGGGATTTGGCAGATCGAGGGTTAGTCGCTCAAGTATTTCTTCCACCGCTTCACTACAGAGGCACGACAAATTCTGGGGGTTGACCCCGAGCTCATGCGCTGTGTTTTCATCAGAGAGCTCCGACTAGGTAAATTTTACACAACGCTGATGAGGGAAACAGTGCCCAGCTACCCTGACCTCGTCCACCAAGTCGAGGCTCAGATCGCGGTAAACGAAGCAATTGAAGCACACAGATAACAATTCGATGGAAGCTCAAAGAGAAAGAGGGGCCAGGAGCCACTATCAGTTCCCAAGTCGAACGACGAGCATCGTGATAACCCCCACCGAGACCAAAGAACTCGTCAGCATCAGAACTACACTCCCTTGAACACCACCCAAACCAATGTGTTGCTTGCCATCCGTGATAGTGATGCGCTTCGTAGGCCCGAGCTACTCGCAACGAACAGTGGAAATCAATCACAGTACTATGACTCCCATCGCGGGCATGGTTACAGGACCGAAAGTTGCAACTGATTGAAGGAAGAGATCGAATGCTTTGTTTGGCAAGGTATCCTCAGGAGATTCCTGCAGAATCCAGTCCAAATCATCACATGATGCCAATCTAGCAAAGGGGCACGCAGCAACCCAACGCGAATAAGCCGGAGACCCTGGGAAAGGGGGCCCTCCCCTAGTAAAGCGCGCAAAGCATGCGCCTCATTTATCAGCAACTTCCCTTTTTTTCTTTTTTTCTTTTCGCATTGGCGTAATAAGTCACGAGACTAAACATGCGCGCGCATGTATGATTTGGTTTTCCAAAATATTGCAATTGCTTTTTGACTCGGTTAATAATAAATGTCTCTTAAAGTGAGACTCCGACGGTTAAAGCCACAGACTCCGGTATTAACACCCATCAGTAGGCTCGCCAACTCAGGGGAGCATGAATCATCTATAAAGTACAACATCCTGCTCCCACAATGTTGGGCATCTCGATCCCGCATTGATGGGCATCTCGCTCCCGCGATGTAGGACATCCCGTTCCTGCGCTGCTGGGCATCTCGCTCCATTGCTGCAGAGCATAACACTCCTCCACTGCAGAGCATCCCGCTCCCGCGATGGTGGGCATCACGCTCCGACGCTGCAGGGCATCCTGCGCCCACGCTACTGGGCATCCCGCTCGCGCACTGTGCGGCATCCCTCTCAGGCGATGCAGGGCATCACGCTCCCGCGCTGCAAGGCATCCCGCTCCTGCACTACTAGGTATCCCTCTCCCGCGTTGCAGAGCATCACGCTCCCACGATGCTAGGCATCCCGCTCCCGCGCTGCTACGCATCCAACTCCGGTGTTGCAGGGCAACCCGTTCCCGTGATGTAGAGCATCGCGCTCCCGCACTGCAAGGAATCCCGCTCCCACATTGTAGGGCATCCCGCTCCCGCGCTGCATGGCATCCTGCTCACACGATGATTGACATCCGAGTGTCTACCTTTGGCATCAATGCTGGGTGACAACCTCTGGATCCGAACAACAAGTTAACCAACCGGTAAGGGAAGACAAAAGTCTCTCTACGCCATGTCCAACAGTCTACCTCTGACATTAACGCCGAGTGACGACCTCCTGATCCGAACAACAAGTTAACCAACTGGTAAGAGCGGACAAAAGTCCCTCTACGTTGCACCCGAGCGTCTATCTTCGGTATCAATGTCGAGTGATGCCCTCCGGAACCTTCTTCAACAACAAGCTTGCCAATCTCCTGGTAAGGGCGGACAAAATCCCCTCTACACCAAGTCTGAGTGTCTGCCTCCGGCATCAATGTCGAGCGATGACCTCTGGAACCTTCTTCAGCAATAAGCTTGCCAAACTCCTGGTAAGGGCGGATAAAAGTCTCTCTATGCCATGTCCGAGCGTCTAGCTCCGGCATCAACGCCGAGCGATGACCTCCGGAACCTTCTTCAGCAACCAGTTTGCCAACCGATAAGAGCTGGCGAAAGCCTCTCTATGCCACATCAAAGCGTCAACCTCCGACGTCAACACCGAATGACGACCTCCGATGCCATTTCCAAGCGGCAAGCTAAAAAATGAGTGACGACCGCCGACGCCCATGCTGAGTAGCAGGCCCACGAAATCATCCCAGAAAGGGGGACAAAAATTCGAAGCACATCAACAAACAACAACAATGTTAGAGGCGCAAATAAAAGAGCATCTTCTTAAACTCAGAAAAGGCCACCAAGCAAAAACATACAATGGTGCTACACCACACCTCATGCGTTAAATACGAAGCCACAAACATAAGGAAACTCAGGGTTATCGGCCACAATGGGAAACCCTCAGTATCAATGTCTGGGTCCTTATCCTCAGAGGCTAGTGCCACATAGCGAGCTCAAATCTCGAACACCGGTTTTTGGAACCTGCGCAAAATGAAAAGTTCATAACCGGACAGGACCCGGCAATCCGTCTGCGTAAAATTACAAAGTGACCTGCGTGAGAAAAAAAATGGAACGCATAAATCGAACAAACAAACTCGCACACCCGAAAATATACGACACACCCGAAAATATACGACCATCAGGGAAAAATTTCCGGGCTCATTTTCTATGAAAAATGACCTCCGAAAATTGGGCGACATTTAATGGGGTTTCCCAAAAGCGGTTTGTACAAACCAGAGTTTTCATTGCGACATTGACCGGCTCGCAGACACAGTTCCAGCAGAACTAATTTCGTGTGATCTCGAGTCCATTTGGCCTCCCAAATGAGCGTCAGAATGCACCCACGGGAGGCACGTGCATGCCGCCTCCACGACGCACGCACATGCCCAAAGCGCACCCACACTCACAACACAACCACATAAGCTTGGCGCGCAGCCGCGTGCGCGATCGGGCGCACACGTGCTCCAATAAGCACGCGGCGCGCTGCCGCATTCACCCAACGCGCGTGCACACAACAAGCGTGTGCATGGTGCTAGCGCGTGCTCGGTGCCAGCGCAATGCACACGTCGTGCACGATCCTCGCGCTCTCCGTGCGCGACTGCGGCTTGACGCCACCTCCCATCGTCGCTGCCTCCCGTCACCGCCGCCACCAATGAACCTTCCTGGGCCGCCCGAGGAGAATGCCCGTCATTTTCAAAAAAATGGTGATCTAGGTGATCGGGATCGTGCGACCTCAGTCGCCGGCTCAAACTCCAAGACGACGCAATTACAAAGGCGCCCCTTAGAAAAACTATAAAATGGCATCTAGTCCTTCATTTGAAGACAAGCAACCAAGAAGAGGGAAAAGAGCTCCGAAGGTTTTTCGGCGAACACTTGAAACTCTGAAGGTTTTCATGCGAAGACGCGAAGTTCTCTTGCTCTCCGGCTCAAGCGCTCACTTTGCTCAAGTGTCCACTGTGTGTACTCCCTTGCTCTCTTGCTCAAGGGAT
Source organism: Dactylorhiza incarnata (assembly GCA_033032865.1). Classification (NCBI taxonomy): domain Eukaryota; kingdom Viridiplantae; phylum Streptophyta; class Magnoliopsida; order Asparagales; family Orchidaceae; genus Dactylorhiza; species Dactylorhiza incarnata. The sequence goes on along the minus strand of JAWHQI010000065.1, from coordinate 10,743,457 downwards.
GACTTTGCTCTCCACAGTGTCTGCTCCAGCGCCTGCTCTCGAAGCTGCTCATGTGAGCGCCAAGAAAGATTTTGCATCTTCTTTACTTTCAAGTACTTGTAATCAGAGCGGTGACCTGTCACTCTCTCGAATATTCTAACACCTGTAACCTCAACAAACTAGTAGAATTGGTCGGCAACGGACCGACCCCATGATTTTTTCCCTTTCCGGGTTTTTCGAGGTAAAATGTCTTGTCGTCTCTGTTGTTAGTTCTCTTTTAACTGTTTGCGCGTTTAGCTCACTCTCGAGCTAAGACGGTTCGATTCTCCAGACCGGGAGAGTGCTAAGCGACCCACAACAATAACATTCATGAACAAAAAAGATCCCCTTAAAAATTTACTCCAATGAGATATTTGTGTAAATGTAAACTTACAATAGATATTTTTTGTGGTTTCAAAACTAAGAGCGGTCCAACCTGCAACAAATCATAAAAAATATACTCTCCTGCGCCCTTCTGGGTTTTCAACATAGGTTTATGGTCATGTTAGCTCGCATTTCATCGATCGAGACAGGAAGAGTGTCATCCATCGGAAGACATCCGAATACTTAATATTTATTTTAAGGGATTTTCATGATGATTGATTAACAATTCATCTTGATTAACATTTAACCAATGTGCACACTTTTCACAATCATGAAAGAAATAACAAGCATAACTCGGATACATTCCAGATGCACAAAACCATCAACACTTGATGATATAGATTAAATCTGAATATTTAGAATATTTCTCAATCTTCAGATTTATATGTACCGGATGCTAGCACAGGCAAACACCCTTATAGCAGTAGACAAGCTCGCTTCTCTACGTCTTTAGTTTCACAAACTAACCTAGAGAGACGATTACTGCAAAGGGAGCAATTTCAGAAACATGGAAATAACAGAAACATACCTCTGATACCACTGTTGGGTTTTCCTCAAGGGTACACATCAGAATGTGCGCATCCGAATATATGGGAACAACATAAAAGAGACATATGGATCTTGCTAAAACCATGAATCAAGAAATTGCAGCAAAAATAAATTACCTTTGCAGAATTGAGTCAATACTCAATTAGACACTCCATGAAAGTTCTTCTTGAAATTGAAATCCTATTCTGAGTTCTTCCTTTGTGCTTCCTTCGTCTCTGTGAAGATTGGAATGCTCGTCGGAGGAGTTAGTGTAGAAATAAGTCCACACCTCTACAGAAGTCCACACGAGTGAAGGAGAACCTTAAGCCTCTTGTCCAACAAGAGCTAGGTCGGAGAAGGAGTGCCCTCTACATCTCCACGGATTGCTAGATCCGACTACGGAGAGGCGGCGGCGAGCTTCTAGAACATCGACAAGATCGACAGGAACACTTCCTCTTCGATCTCCAAGAACGGCTTCTGATTGACACACGGGTACAGGTTCGCACTCGCACTTTGGGTCGCACGGGATCGCCTATCAGTTCTCTGGATTTCTATCGCATAAAAGTCTCGCAAAACCTAATGCCTCTTGCCCTTTTATACCCATTGTAAAAAGGCAGACAAAAGTTTCGTTATCCGAAGACTAGAACATAACATACAGTTTTCGTCGGGTGCATTTATTCGTCGAAACATCTGGACGAATTCGTCGGGTGCATTTATTCGTCGAAACATCGAAACATCTGGACGAATTTGTCGAAACATTTCGATGAAAACGTCGAGACAGTCTCGACGGCTTCGTCAGACATCTCGACGAAAACAATCATTCGTCGAGACAGTCTCGACGAAATGACCAGGGACAGCCTTTCGTCGAGACAGTCTCGACGAACTCGTCGAGACACTCTCGACGAACTCGTCGAGACACTCTCGACGAACTCGTCGAGACACTCTCGACGAACTCGTGGAGACACTCTCGACGAAATTTTCGAGACCTGTCTCGACGAATTCCCTGTTAGTCCATACAATCGAGACAATCTCGACGACATTGTTAACGAGTCAATATTCACAATATCGGCTTGTAATCCTTACAACAGGCCATCTGTCACGACGACATTCATAATGTCATTTTGAACTCTTCTCGACAATATTCACAATATCGTCTTGAAACTTTTCCGACATGCTCCATACAATATTCACAATATCTAGGAGCAGTCTCCCTGATCCAACAATATTCCAAATAGTAATAGGATTGGTCCTATCACTCATATCCAATATGAGCAAGACCAACACAATCCTTTCTCCAATTTCTCCAATTTCTCCAATTTCTCCAATTTCTCCAATTTCTCCAAACGCTCTTATGTGCGACCATATAGGCTCATATCGCGTTGACGGTAACACTAACAGCTTAATTACTTCCGGATCACCGTAGAAACTCCAACATCCGCCTGCGTAGAATTGCAAAGTGACCCGCGTGAGAAAAAATGCAACGCATAAATCGAACAAACAAACTCGCACACCCGAAAATATACGACCATCAGAGAAAATTTTCCAGACCCATTTTCTATGAAAAACGACCTCCGAAAATTGGCCGGCATTTAATGGAGTTTCCCAAAAGCGGTTCGTACAAACCAGTGTTCATCGCGACATTGACCGGATCGCGGACACAGTTCCAGCAGAACCATTTCCGTGTGATCTCGAGTCCATTTGGCCTCCCAAATGAGCGTCAGAACGAACCCACGGGAGGCACGTGCAAGCCGCCTCCACGACGCACACACATGCCCAATGAGCGCCCACACTCACAACACAACCGCATAAGCTCAGCGCGCAGTCGCGTGCGCGATCACGCACACACGTGCTCCAGCAGGCACGCTGCGCGTTGACGCACACGCCAAGCGCGCGTGCACACAACACGCATGTGCATGACGCGCTAGCGCGTGCTCGACAACAGCGCAATGCACACGTCGTGCACTCTCCTCGCGCTCTCCGTGCGCGCCGGCGGCCTGACACCACCTCCCGTCGCCGCTGTCTCTCGTCGCTGCCGCCACCAATGAACCTTCTGGGCCGCCTGAGGGGAATGTCTGTCATTTTCAAAAAAATGGTGATCCAGGAGACCAGGATCGTGCGACCTCATTCGCCGGCTCAAACTCCAAAACGACACAATTATAAAAACTATAAAAGGGCATCTAGTCCTTCATTTGAAGACAAACAACTAAGAAGAGGGAAAAGAGCTCCAAAGGTTTTTCGGCGAGGACTTGAAACTCTGAAGTTTTTTCCGCGAAGATTTGAAGTTCTCTTGCTCTCCGGCTCAAGCACTCACTTTGCACAAGTGTCCACTCTGTGTACTCCCTTGCTCTCTTGCTCAAGGGAGGAATTTGCTCTCCACAGTGCCTGCTCCAGCGTCTGCTCTCGAAGCCGCTCATGTGAGCGCCAAGAAAGATTTTGCATCTTCTTTACTTTCAAGTAATTGTAATCAAAGCGGTGACATGTCACTCTCCCGAATATTCTAATATCTGTAACCGCAAACAAACTAGTGGAATTGGTCGATACCGGACCGACCCCATGGTTTTTTCTTTTCCTGGTTTTTCCATGTAAAAAGTCTTGTCGTCTCTGTTGTTAGTTCTCTTTTAACTGTTTGCGCGTTTAGCTCACTCTCGAGCTAAGACGGTTCGATTCTCCGGACCGGGAGAGCGCTAAGCGACCCGTAACAATAGCATTCATGGACAAAAAAGATCCCCTTACAAATTTACTCCAATGAGATATTTTTGTGCATGAATGTTATGAAATGTAAACTTACAATAGATATTTTTTGTGGTTTCAAAACTAAGTCTTGTCGTCTCTGTTGTTAGTTTTCTTTTAACTGTTTTCAACATAGGTTTATGGTCATGTTAGCCACAAATGATTTCCTTTAAATAGTAGTCGTGGATACTCTAACTTACCCCTAATCTAAAGTATACTAACACTAGGACTCTGTTTGGCGCAGCTTTCTTGCTCCGGTGAATTTGAAAAAAAAAAAAAGCCACCAACATAGAATGCATGTTTGGCAAGACAATGGTTATGACCGCCATAAGAAAATAAAACTTGTTTTGAACATAAAAGTGGATGAAGTTCATTAGGTGAGGTCGGCGTTCACGAACGACAATTCATAACCACTGTATTCAGGACCGTCACTGCCGTGTCAAACGGAGCCTAAATATGGAAGATAATTTGCCTGGTTGTCGGCGAATCAGGATCGTCTCCGTTTCAAGTGCCAGATCTATTTATGGCTTATCCGAAGGGTTCACTAATTTCATCGTACTTTAATTTTCTTTTAATCAAAAAATTCTACACCATTAGATAATGCGAGAATGCATCCACGCCATGAACTGGACCTCCATTTGGGGTCCCAAATGGAGAGAATCCCGATCAGTTATCGGCATGAGGCAAGAAGTATAACCCATGCACACATGCACAAATAAATTAAATTTAGGCTTCATTTGGCGCGGCGGTGGCGGACAGCGTTTGCGGCAAATGCCGCCGCAAGGCGGGTAAACAAATGCCCTGTGGTGGTGTTGGCCGTGTCTGCACCCGCCGCGCCCTGAGAAAAGGAGCTAACAACTCCGTTTCGAGCCCCGCCTCCTCCCCTCCGTTCCCAACCCACCATCTTCACCCGTCCTTTCCGCCCGCCAACCCCGCGCCAAATAAAGCCGGTCTTCCACATGCTTTCCAAATAATGAAATAACAAAACTTTAGTCTTCGGGATCCCCTGTGTTTGCTTCATGGTGACTCTCCCTCGGCAAAATAATTGATTTTGGCTCGACGAAAGATGGAGTAGGCAATTGTGATGAACAAATGAAATAGAAAATGTATCGACCGTTGCGATCACCGGACATTATTTAATTGAACCATTTGTTGTTGTCACCACATCACAATCAATGCGGGACAATAACGCATCCTGATCTACCATGCGGAATTAAATTCAGTCATAAGATTCGCATCTCTACGGTGCAGATTCTTCGAAAAATACAGATGAATTTTTGAATTCCAAATACGATCGGCTTTTCGACGAGTCACGACAAATGGACAGCCAGATGTTCTCCCGCAGGACAAGTACCCCAAAATTGCTCTCAGATAATGGTTGTCAATCGAAATTTAACTTAAAAATACAACTTAAAAGATTTCTAGCATGGTACAAGTTAGTTCTCAACTTGAGATCAAGAATGACTTCATAATTTAAAAAAAAATAGTTAAATGTCACATCAAATAAAACTGCTCAGGAAATAAATTTTCACTTAATTTTACGATCCTCCTCATACAAAAAAAGGGAGTCATTAAAGGCACCGCAGTTTTGGCTAGTCGCACCGCACTTTCTCCTAATATTTCGTGTCTTTTGAAAATACGTCATGTACGTGCATTTTTAGGAAAAGTGTTCAATAAGAAAGTTGTAGATTTCGACGAGATCTACAACTTTCATGTTCAACACTTTTCCTAAAAATGCATGTACAAGACGTACTTTGAAAATACGCTCAGGTTTTGCGTCTTTTGGAAACACGCCTTGTACATGCATTTTTAGGAAAAGTGTTCAACACAAGTTGTAGATATAGTCGAAATCTACAACTTTCGTGTTGAACACTTTTCCTAAAAATGCATGTACAAGGCGTGTTTCCAAAAGACGCAAAAAATTTGAAGAAAATCCGATACAACTAGCCAAAACTACGATGCCTTTAACAACTCCCTAAAAAAAACAAAGGGCCACAAATGACATTAATAATATTTTTAGTTTATTCAAAGACTTGGAAAAATTTAGCTCATCCAAAAGAAAATAAAGCCGAGTAGCTTTGGCTTCGTTTGGCGCAGCTTATTTGTTGCCGTGAGTTTGATCAAAAATGTCGTTATCATAGAATGTATGTTTGGCAAGACAAAGTTTATGACCGGTACCAAGAAAATAAACTAGTTTTGAGCATAAAATGCATAAATTTTTTTAGGTGAGGTCGTGCTTTCACGAACGACGGTTCATAATCACAGCGTTCGCGACCACCACCACGCCAATTTTTTTAGGTGAGGTCGTGCTTTCATGAACGCGGTGGTCATGAACCGTCGTTCGTGAACGCCCGACCACACCTAAAAAATTTCATGCATTTTATGCTCAAAACTAGTTTATTTCTTGGCAGCGGTCATGACCTTTGTCATGCCAAACATACATTGTATAATAATTGAGTTTTTGTCCAAACTCACCGGAGCAAATAAGCCGCGCCAAACGAAGCCTTTATCTTCATGGCAGCAGAGAACAAGAGGCTGTCATAAACAATTTCATTTAGGCTCTGTTTGGGAAACCAGGTTCCCTCGCTGTGATTGGAGTTGAGCCTAAAACAGCATTCTGGAAGATCAGTGGTTACAAAATAGAGGTCTAAATGGGCGAAAAAAATAGCATTCAAGTTTTTTCAAAGCTGCGACGGAGTAAAAATGCTCGAAAAAATGAATCTGCGTGTTTCAAAGATTAGCCACCAGTTAACTTCTAATCACAACGACGAATCTAACTGCAAACTTTTAAAGAAAAGGGAACACCAAATGCAGAAGAAAAAAGAAATTTACTTTTTTAAGTAATGCTGTAAGGTGTAGTATATCTTTAGTTATCAGTCCAGAAGCTGTACAAAAAAAAAACAGTAACCTCAAGATGTGGAGGCAATGACATAGGAGACCACCACCGTTATATCATCCATCTTGCCTCCATAGTAACGATATCCGGCATCCTGAGCCGCTGTCGAAAACGGCGTCTGCCGGTTCTTGTCTTGAGCTCGCTGGCGAGCGAGTGCGGCGATCTTTTGCGCTGTCACCTGCGGCTCCAGCTTGGCCCTCACAGCGTGAACTACAATCGCCGTTATTTCGTTGTTGTAAAGATTGTCAAATAATCCATCCGTTCCGGCGACAATGACATCGCCGGGTTCGACCGGGAAGGTGAAGACCTGCTCAAGATCACACGAAGATTGAAATGCGGTTTATCATTTATACAGCATGAGTTCTAAAATCTAACATAAAAAGTAGCAATCATCCTTTACTTCAAGTTGACTCCTAAGGCTATAAGAGAGATGCAAAGTTTTCTAAACAAGAGATTTCTATCCCATAGGTTTTCACTTTATTTGAAGCTATAATTATCTAACATAAAAAAGACAGCAATCATCCTTTAAGTTCAACTTTTTTTCATAGCGAAATTCTACCAAATCGAGCGAATTTTTAAGACGCCTCTGAAAGATATAGAGACAAATGCCGAGTTTTCCAAACAAGATATTTGCATCCCATAAAACCATCTAATAGGACATGATATTTGAGCATATGTTTAAATATCAATGAAAGCTCATTGTGTGAACCATTTTTTATTAGTCATGTAAACAATGAATGGATAAATAGTGCAACATAAGCTAGGGAGGAAGAACAGAAGAGGAAGACAGAGACATAGGACAAGTTAATTAAAATTATAGGGACATCCACAAAACCTTGTGCACGACAATTACCAAATTATATAATTTTTGTATTGGTAAAAAGAATTAACAGTTCATATATATGAAAATAATCATTAGCTTGATCCACTCTCATGAAAAATGTTATTATAAATATAAATGCTATACAAAATTAAGTAAATTGTACAAGTCTCATTAATAAATGCCATATGTTATAGCAAAATTGTTTTCTAGGGAATTTCTTCTAAATGTTTAGGCCTTATTTAGCTCTTTGTAGATGCAAGTACAAATATATAATCAAACATATCACGCGTTTTAATCTTAGTTGGCAAGCAGTTGACCAGAGTCCGCAACTTTATTGGGGCACAACTTCGGGAGTCAAACACGTGCTTTAGATGTGTTCAAGGTTGCGCCGGTGTACGCACATGTCAGATAAGTGATATTTCAAGTATGTGTTTACAATCATATGAGGTTTTTGCTTTAATAACAAAACAATTTGAAAAAATGAACATAGACCCTTTAACACAACTTTAATCTAAGCTCCTCAAGCTTAGAGACCTCCCCAAAAAAATCTTTATTTTTTAAAGGATAGTTCTTAAGCAAGGGATGAGAATGCTTAGGTGGATGCGTGGTCACACGAGACTGGATAAAATTATGAATGAATGAATGTATCAGGGATAAGACAAGAGTGGCGTCAATTGAAGAGAAGATGCGAGAAGCTCGTTTAAGATGGTTCGGACATGTACATAGGAGACCCCTGTTAGGTGTTGTGAGAGTTTAGTCACTAGACATGTTAAACGGGGGAGGGGTAGACCAAAAAACACTTGGAATGAAACTATAAGGAAAGACATGATGTACTTAGCCATTGGTGAGACTATGATTAAAGATAGGGTGCAATGGCGACAAAGAATCCATATAGACGACCCCACTATGGTGGGATAAAGGCTTGAGTGTTGTTGTTGTAGTAGTTCTTAAGCAGAGGCATTAAGGATAGGTCTATATGCTCGAAATGCCACTCTGTGAGGGTTGTGCCAATTACCACCAGTAGGACATCCCCTTGTGGGTCTGATGCACTAACGGAAGTTTAAAGGAGGCTGGGAAGAGGCACCATCTATGAACTACAACTAATGCCGGGTCCATAAACATTTACAATGATTCTGACAATTAATTCCAAGATTGGTTACACAAAAGTACAACTAATGCCGCGATCTTATCAACAATTAGTAGGGTGATCATCGATCCAACTTCGAGCCAAGGCAAGCTAGGCTCAAAGTCAGCTCAAAGAAACTTGAGAGGACTCAAAATCAACTCAAGCTCAAATGGGTTCGAGCCGACTGGAATCTCTTCAATTAGCTCGAAATTGAGAGGTAAGACTCGAGAATTCGAGAGCGAAAAAACTTTGCATGAAGTGAAGATACAACACCAAAGAGAAAGAGGAACTGAATGACGATTCAGTGTCAACAGAAGTAAGTCACTCTAGTGATGGTGAGAGCACAAAACAGTGCTGAAACAATTCAGCAGTGCAATTTACAAGAAGACCCTCCTTTCTTTCTTATACAACCAGAGAAATATGTCCAGTATCCCTCCAAGAAAAGCCATATCACAAGATGTATTAGTGTTCTAGTCACCACCTAGTAACCTTACGAGTTCACACCATATGCATTAATCATTCACAAATGCTGAGAGCTGTGATGAAAATTTCTATCAGCTACAACCTTAATGAAAATTTTCCTTGATCAGCAATCAGTGTTGTAGATGTCGGCCGACATATCCGACATAAGATTTTGGGCATACAACATCGACATTTTAAGCCAAAATGTTGTTTTTGAAAATATCCCCCGATATATCGGTCTTACCCGATATATTGGGCGATATCTCAAGGCTAATATATCGGCGAGAGTATTAAAATATATATTTTTCATTTCTTTTAAGCGTCTAGTGTGCTTCAATTTGTGCATCTCTCAAGCCTAGATTCAATGTCTTTCTCGTCTCACTCTTATTTGGTGCTCTTTATGTTGTTTGCTGTCGTCAACGTCTCTTTCTTATGTAATTTATAAACATACATTGTGTATATATGTTTATTGTGTAATTTATAAACACACATTAAGTGTGCAATTGTACATATTTACAAAAATGTGTATATATATGAATAAATTTATCTAAATATTAAAATCTGACATTGTCAAATATCCCCGATATATCCCCCGCAATCCGATATTTCAAACTCAAACCGACATGAACCCGACATCCGACATCTACAACCTCGTCACCAATGGAGACAAAAAAGTAGTTATGTTCTTGTTCTGAATCTTCACCTATATGAAGTGACGGTCGATTTATATATGCTTAATCTTTTCATGTAACACTAGATTGAATGTGATATGGATGACAACTTAATTATATCATAGTAGAATGAAATTGACGCAGGACGGTCTGGTGTGAAAAGGGCGGTACCGACACGTTAATGCAAACCTACGCACATACGTGGAATGAATATGATCAAGCCGATCCTAAATGATGCATGTGCGTTTTATAATAATCCGAAAATAGAATTGTTAGCAAAATTAAATTATAAAAATTTAGCAGGTGTACATAATGTGAATTACTTTTCAAGGTAGCAAAGTCACGCTCTTTTCACAAGTGGTGCTATCCACTACAATTTGCACAAATAAGACTTGTATGGTTCGAAGAAATTGAACAACAACGCTAACAATCTCAATACCCAAACAAATACAACATGTTCATCTATAATTTAATACAGAAAAATATAACGTAGACGATAACACTCACAAAGCACGAGGAATCTGATGACGGCAGCGGACGTGGCCCCACGAAATGAATGATACACGGAATAGATTTTGCTGGACTCCAACTGGTGACCGGCTGTTGTAGAAATGATGAAGGAAATACCATAGGCCTACTGCTCAGGGGAGGGGAAAAGAAGGGGAATAGAGTTGGGCAGTGACAGGGAAGAGATCTTGGAAGGAAGATGAACAGGTAAATGGAGAAGTGAGACCTCTGAACTGAAGGGTGTGCTGTTGGATGGCTTGTGGGATTGCTAGGGGAGGGTGAATACCAGATACGTGACTGGTGGTTCACCGGCGAGTGGGAAGGGGAGAAAGAAGAACAGTGGGAGAAGGTTGGCGGGAGTGTGATACGACGTCGGTTAGGGCTAACGAGGTTGTTGCGCGGCTCGTCAATGGAGGGAGGGGGAAATTGCCGACTGGAGAAGCCGCTACCTTCGTCTTCGAGGATGAAGAAAGGTTACGATGGCTTTGGCGAGGAGGAAACGATACAGTAGCGGGATTGTGACTGAACTGTTGTGCTAGGGCAGTTTTGTCGTGAGGAAAAGGACGATGAATAGTAGAAATGGCGGTTTTCTTCTTCCGTATGGTGAAATCGTGCGCACACGGGGATCAAATTCATGGAATAGTGAAAAAATAAAGAAACTAGGAATTTTAGGAAACTTAAATCGGGACGGCGCACCCCGGGGCTCGCAGCGTCGCACAGCGAATGATTGCCGATTTCTGGATTCTCTCACAAAATTCAACAATGAAATGAAAATGAGAACATCCAGCCCTATTTATAACGAGAGGGGGCGGTTGGGCACCCGGCGTAAACGGCTATGATCGTTCGTTACTCCCGGTGTCCTAAAACAATAAATACAACTCCAAAAAATATAAAAAAATACATAGAATGAAAAATGGCGCTCCGGACGAGCTCGCGGTCTCGGATCGCCGATCCGATCAATGCATCTCCGGTAAATCAGCAAAAATGGATCCCGCCGAGTGGTAGCCCGATCTCCTCTGATCACGAACATGTGGCCGATCCCCATCAAAAACAGTTCCAATAACCAACACTTTCATTTCCACAAGATGGACTTAAGAGTAAGACACATCAATTCACAAGTAGCCAATGTCTAGCCTTATATTCAGTTTTCTGCATATGATCTAGCCACAACTGTTTGTATTTTACTTTTCCAAGCCACTCAATTTCCACCAATAAACATAGAATACCCGCTTGCCGATCTTCTATCGTTGGAGAGCTCAGCTCAGTCAGCATCAAAATAACCATAATATTCACATGCCCATGATCTTTAAATACAATTCCTCTCTGTTACGGGCATACGCGCGGAGGAGCCCGCGTGACACGTCTACACGCGTAGGAAATTGACGGTCGAATCACCCACTACCCCACGGATCGATGACATGGCGAAGGCCCCTTAATTATTTCCTATTTTAATAGTTTCCTATTTTAATTGTTGCTTATTTTAATAGTTTTCTATTTTAATTCTTGCTTATTTTAATAGTTTTCTATTTTAATTATTTCCTATTTTACACCCCTCTTACAGTTATAAAAGGGGGTGTGGTATTGTATTTTAGCATGCTTGGATTAATCGGAAAATCAGGGTTGCTCCATATCTTCCACTCTTCTCTATTCTCCTCTTCTCTCCCAAACCTTAGCCGTCGGCCCTTCCCCTTGCCGGTCTTCTTCTCGCTCCGTAATATTTAGTCTGACCTGCCTCACCGCCCGTTGCTCGCCGCCGGTGCTCCCCTTCCGAACGATTTTGCGAATCCATCTCCCCCACTTGGGCGCCGTTGTAGCCGCCCTACCGCCCGGAGCTTCCGTCGGATCTACCGCCCGACGTTTTCGCCCGCGCATTCGTCCGCTCTCATGGCTCCAACCCTGCGTTCCGCCATCGAGACTCCTCTGGAGGATGCTATCGACGCCCTCACTCGCCTTTTGGAGACTCAGGAACAACTTGTCGCCTCCATGCATACCGCTATCCTCGCTCTGCACTACAAACTCGACGCCTTCCAAGCGTCCTCCGCCCCCACGTCCACCGGATCAGGATCAGTTTCCCCGGCCAATGGCGGATTCCTCCTCGGCGCCGGACCGTCATAACGGTCTCCTATATCACAGCCCCGACCGCACCACCCCGTCCCGTTCTCTCGCTGGACCTTCCCACTTTCTCCGGACTCGACCCCATGGGGTAGATCGCCAAGGCCGAGCAGTAGTTCGACCTCAACCACACGCCGGAAATGGACAAGGTGTCCACAGTCGTAGTGGGCCTCGATGACTCGGCCCTCTACTGGGTCCGGTGGCTCCGCCAAACCAACCCCCACATCTCCTGGGCCGACCTCAAACAGGAGATGATCCGCCGCTATGACACGCGTTATTCGGGCTCCGCCATTGAGCGTCTTTGTGGCGTCCGTCAGACTGCCAGCCTTGACGAGTACATCGACGAGTTTGTCGCCCTGGTGACTCACGTGCCTGGTTTGCCACCCGACCACTACCTGAACTTTTTCATGCAGGGGCTTCTGCCCCACATCCGCTCGCGTCTTCGCACGCATCATCCGCGCACCGTCAGCGACGCGGTTGACATGGCCCGCTTGGTGGAGGCGCATGCTTTGAAATACATGTTGACATGGCCCGCTTGGTGGTTGCCTTAAGTAATCATTATATAGAAAGTTATGTTCACAGCTAGCTTTCATACCTTGGTTTGAAAATCCTGTTGGAATGAATGACATCTGAATCTTCGCCATAAGAGGCCCCATCAAAAAAAAATCATCAAAAGTTTCGGGACGAAACTTCCTAAGTGGGGGAGAATGTAACAATCCAATAAATTTTACAAAGAAAAATAGAAAAGGGAAAACAAATTGATTGTTAATCGCAAGCCCAACCCCCGATTTAAACTCACGACGCTAGGTTTTCCCGATTCCCGCAAGCCGCACGCAACCCGTCTCCCGATTTCCGCTGCCGATCTGTCTCCCGCGCGCAGAGCCGCCACTGCCTGCCGCTTCTGCTCCTCCTGTCTCCGCTTGCCGCTCCTCCTGTCGCCGCCTGCCGCTCCTCCTCCTTCAGCTGACGCATCCTGCTCTTTCTCCTCCCCAAGCCAGCAGCCCCTGCTTGGGTCGTCTCCCTCCTCTCCACTCCAGGAGGTAGTCCGATCTCCTCCAAAGGGCCGGCTGCAGCAAGACTCTTTCTTCTCCCCTCCCCTCAAGGCCGGCAGCCATAACCTCCTCCTCCGGCAGCCCTCCTTGTGTCCGCTTTGGCCGAGTTTTGCGAAGAGAGTCATCTAGGGTTTTCCTTCCCTCGTCCCTTGAGGCCGGATTCGACTCTCTTGGTTATGCGTCTCCTCCTTCCTCTTTCAATCATATTTAATTACATTTCTTTGCGAATTTTTGTGCCCCTAGTGGTGTATACGTTGTGATTCATAATTTTTTTCCCCATTATAATCGTCCAAATCTCTAAGTTTTTCTGCTCCCCGGCGTTGTTTGTCACCCTAATTGGCGGGAACACTAAGGACCCCTTCCGATTTATGGTTTCCTAAAGCGCCGCCGAAACCTCAATTCCTACGTGTAAATTCCTCTCCCCTCATCTTCGAGGGAGGTAATTTTCGCTAGCTCGCACTTGTTTAATTTTGTGATTTAAATCGTGCATGCTCATGTAGGATTTCCTGTTTAATGCAATTATCATTCCTGTTTGTGCTTAATCAGGTCGAATTAAAATTGTTAATTTGGTTGCGCCTCTTAGCCGCCACCGTCAGCTTCACTCTTACTTAAGTCAAGTAGAGAAATCTCTCGCTTGCAACATCTGATTGTAATTTGTTACATTTTAATTTTGTCCATAAGTTTTACTGCTCGACACCTGAAACATCAAATTGATAACTAGCCTCATGCACCAAATTATGGATTGTTTCGTTAATAACGTAGGTAAACATAGAAAGGTAATGTTCAATTGATGCAACCCCTTGACTTGGGTTCCCTCTTGAATCCCTAACGGGGACAAGGGACCCGTCATAGCAAGCTTGAACTCCTGAATCTCTGATAAGTCCTGAATCTGAACTTGAATCCGAACTTGAATCTGAACTTGAATCGGTCTGAATCATCAATCTTGCGCATCAAACATAAGCACCTACACTTTCATTTGTTACATCTTAAGTTATTACAAACATTTGTTTATACTATACTCCGGAGTAGGTTAATATTTCAGTTTGCTTCCCGCGTGATTATTTTACTTGTCTGTCTTGATCGCTTGTAGATCCTGAGAATTGTACGTGTATACTTGCTGATCTCATGTTAATTGTACTTCATTTTACTTTACCTTGCTTGTATCATTGTTCTGAGGCTTTTTCCATGTTGTTTTGGAATTTGCCTTAGAGTTCATGACTGCGCCGCCTGGTACCTGAGTCCGCTCTGCTATTTTCTCTTGTATTATTTTCTTTTCTGTTGGGTATTTCAGCTATGTAATGATTACATTCAACTATTTTCTCTTGTTTCATAGACAACTGTTAGACTATAAATCTTGCACTGAAATTTCATATTGTTGCATGTTCATTCTTTTGAGGTTATCATTACATGAATCGGTATCAGCATTTTTGAAATCTGGATTGTTATATAAACACCTGTATTTTTCCGTTTCACTGGTGTACTCTAAGCTTCCGCATATTTATAAAACATAATTTCTTCAAATTAAATATTTTAAACCTAATAATGCTAATTCAGCTCCGCCTAACAGACATTATGTTTCATCCCCTCATGTCTGTGGCATCACGATCCGCCCGAAGCGCGCTCTGTCTTTTGCTTTTAGACGGATCGTGACACTCGCCTCCGTATGAGTACCGCGTACCACCCGCAGACAGACGGACAGTCAGAGGTCCTCAACCGCTGCTTAGAGACCTACCTCCGCTGCTTCGTGGGGGAACAACCTCGTAGTTGGGCCAAGTGGCTGTGTTGGGCGGAGTACTCGTACAACACCGCCTACCATCTGGCGGCCGGCACCACACCCTTCGAGGTCGTCTACGGTCGACCGCCTCCCTCCATCCTACGACATTTACCAGGTGAATGCCAAGTCGAGATCCTAGTCGTCGCCCTTCAGGACCGCGACACCATCATGGATCATCTGAAGCATCATCTTCGTCGGGCCCAGCAAAAGATGACCTCCTTAGCGAACAAGAAGCGGCGAGACTTGTCCTTCCAGGTGGGGGACAAAGTGTTCGTCAAACTACACCCGTACCGACAGTTGTCCGTCGCCCGCAGGCCGTGTCCGAAGTTAGCCCCCTGTTTTTTTGGCCCGTTTGAGATCCTTGCTCGCATTGGGGCGGTTGCCTACCGCCTACGCCTACCGGATCAAAGTCACATACATTCGGTCTTCCATGTCTCCCAGCTTCGCGAGTGGTTGGTGATCACCCGGCGTCAGCACATATTCCTGCTGACATCAACCTTGAGGGCAGAGCCCCATGCTACCCGGCCAGGATACTAGACCGTCGCTGCCCTCTGCCGGGCAACCCGTCATCCGATGAGGTTCTAGTTGCATGGGTAAATCGATCAGACTCTGACGCTACCTGGCACCCTCGATAGGATTTCCGCCGTCATCTCGCAGATTACTGCCTTGAGGACAAGACAAATTTCCCAGATGGCGGTATTGTTACGGACATACGCGCGGAGGAGCCCGCGTGGCACGTCTACACGCGCAGGAAATCGACGGCCGATCGATGACATGGCGGAGGCCCCTTAATTATTTCTTATTTTAATAGTTTCCTATTTTAATTATTGCCTATTTTAATTATTTCATTTTTAATTATTTCCTATTTTTCACCCCTTTTACAGTTATAAAGGGGGTGTGGTATTGTATTTTGGCATGCTTGGATAAATCAGAAAATCAGGGTTTCTCCCTATCTTCCTCTCTTCTATATTCTCCTCTTCTCTCCCAAACCTTAGTCGTCGACCCTTCCCCTTGCCGGCCTTCTTCTCCCTCCGTAATACTTTCCCTCGATCTTTCTTGAGATAATAGAGAATGTGAGGGCAGCTTCACAATGATCAATCTTGGGGCATGCACAAAATAACTGACTAAACTAACAACAGAAGTAAGTTCAGGTTTGGTGATGATAATAAGTGACGCAGGACGAATCTATAGGTGACTAAGGGTGAATACCCTAACCCTAAATGCAAAGCAAGCAAGCATACGACAGTCGCAAATGAAGCTACAACCAACCTTAAAATGATATGAGTGCATACACACAATCCAATAACATACCAATTTAATGCAAGTGCAAATGTAAGTCCGATTTAAATTGACAATAAACAATTAATTAATATAAAAACTTAACAAGTACATAATTGTTCAGAGAAAACTTGAATTGAAAAGCAAAAGTGATTCCACAAATATTTGAGGCGCGAGTATTTTTAAGCACGCGCCGAATACATACAACAAGTCAAGGGATTTCCACGGAAACAAAACATATAACATTGTACACAATAATAGAAAACAATAGACACCAACTATAACTTACGTGTGCAGGCGGTGACAAAGTGAGGAGATGATGAAGATCAGAGGGCTGCAAGCTTCAACCAAGGAAGAGGGCTGCTTCAGAGGGTGGCTGGAAGGCTGTAGGTGTCTGTTCGAAGGGCTAAATGGGGGAAAAACTGGTGCTGGATTGTATCTTTAGTGGGCTGGATGATGGTGGCGGGGGTGTGGGAGAATGGAGGAAGTTGGGGATAAGGTGTTTAGTGGCTGCCGGGGAAATTGGAGAAGGTTAGGGGTTGGATTAGGGGATTTCCTGCCCCTGCAATGAAAATCCGGGGGCTGAAGGGGCGTATTAGCAGGGATGTTTTCAGGAAATGAAAATAGAAGAGGGGATTTAGGCTGTTGAAGGGTTTGGGTTGCCTTCAGGAAGCAAGAAAAGGTGCGGTTGAGTTTGGGAAAACAGAATTGAAGAGATAATTTTCATGCATCGGCAGTTATTGCAGGAAATGGGTTTACAGGAGAAAAAAACAGGTGGATGGCTTACGGGATTTATGAACAGGGAAGGTAGGGTTTCAGGGTGTGGGGCTTACGTGAACTGGATCTGGCGAAATCGGAGGAAGGTGGAGTTCATCGGCAGTGAATAATAAGGGGGAAGGGGCGGTGGTCTGAGACTGAAAGGGCCGGACTTATGGTGGCTGAGGGGAGGAAGGGAGCGTCGTCACTTTGGCGTCGCACCAAGGAGTTCTCTCGGCGTCGCACCGAAGAGGAGGGCCTCACGGAATCAACCGGAGGGAGACCGACGGTTTCAGCTTTTCTTTGAACCAAAACATTGATCCCCTACACAGCCGGCCCCTGCACGCTTAAATAAAACATCACAGAAATAGGGCACCCGAATCGATTGGGTGTCAAAACAACTAACAATAAACAAAGTAATATATGAAAATGACTCGGAACGACAGTCCAAACACATCCGCAAACACAGGTCGTCCGAAAGGGAAGGAGATCACCGCGATCTCCATCAATCAAATTAATCTTGGAAGCACAAGGGTACTAAGGGCACTAAGGATCTTGTATTTCTATTAAAAGTCTGTTGTAAGTCATATTTAAAGGGCACTAAGGTCTTGTATGAGGAAGGAATGAAATAGTCTATTTCCCGTCTTTGAATAAGATCTTGGAAGCACTCTCTCTCTCTCTCTCTCTCTCTCTCTCTCTCTCTCTCTCTCTCTCTCTCTCTCTCTCTCTCTCTCTCTCTCTCGTACTCCCCGTTTAGGCAGCCGAGGTCAAGACTCTGTAGTATCTCCACCACCGTCATCTCCACCTTCGGCTACTCCTCCGACAACATCCGAGTAGAGGGCCATAACACATTATCACTGGGAATGATAAAAATCAATGATGTTACTATTACCTTTGAGATTAAAAACCTTAGTTCATTTTGTTACTTTCTTGGGATTGAGGCTAGAACGAAAGATGATATTTTTATATGTCCGACGAAGTATGCTTTTGATCAGCTTGCTAAAAATGAGTACTTCGGGATCAAACTAGTGGATAGTCCTATTGACACCAACTATGATATACATCAGGATGACTCTCCTAAATTGGATAAAAAATTATAATTTTAGAAGACCGTGGGTAAATTAATTTACCTTACGATCAACAAACTTGATATCACCTCTATTGTCAGTCTAATAAGTTAGTTTATGCATGACCCCAAGGCTCATCATTAAGAAGTTACCCTTCAAATCCTCAAATATCAAGAAATCCATAATGATTGGGTATTGAGTTTAAAGATCATTGTCATCTGAATGTGTTTGGATACATTGTGATGCTGACTAGGATGTGAGTCATCCAACGACAGAACATTGACTAGTAGATATCTTATATTTATTGAGAGAAATTTGATGGCATGGAAAAGTAAAAAATAAACAATTATAGCTAAATTCTCTGTGGAAGTTGAATATATGGTCATGACCTTTGTTACTCGTGAATTGATGTGGCTCAAATCCATCTTAAGGGAAATGAGAGTGTTGGTCCATGAGGCTATTCCACTCTATTGTGATAATCAAGTTGCAATTCATATCACATCCAATCTAGTGTTCTATGAAAGAACTAAACAATTAGAGATCGACTGTCATTTCATTCTTGAGAAGATTCAGAACAAGATTACTACTACTCTTTTTGTTTCCACTGGTGACCAATTGGCAGATATATTTAGTTCTTTCATAGTCACGTAGTAAAGTCACGTAGTGGTGACTGGAATGAAGGTAGTAAAGTCACGTAGTGGTGACCGGAATTAATAATTCATGTAACTAGGGTTTGCTATGGAAGGGTGATATATTAACTATTTCAAATCTGTCATAAGAAGCTTGTCGCGAGCTTGTGCTCTCGCCAATAACATGTATTTCTTTCGTTCTATCATATTTTTTGAGACAGACGAATAGGGCAGACACCGGCTTTTTTAACTGAATAGACTCTAGTTGTCCTTTATAAGCCAATGTCCATTATAAACCTATATTAGAAAGTCCGCACAATCGAGCTTACAAGCAATAATAATAATCTAGTAGGTCGGATGCTTTCTGCATGCTTTCAAGCATAGTAATTGAGTACACCGAACAAAGACAACCGACGGAAGATCTATAGGACTCAGCAGACGATGACAACAAATTTACCATAGTAGCAATAAAACCTATGTAAATGCATCCTCTAATACAACCAAAGAGGAAGAAAGTCAACTGATAATAAAACCAAATAGAGGAAGCCCATTTTAAAGATTGAGCTATGGAATCTTTAAAAACATAACTATAATTGAAGAAAGGAAGAAGAGGTAGCGGACCTTGATGGACTTCACAGTGCGCTACTCTAGGGTTTAGTGTATAATGGAAAGATCAAAAAAATTACATCTCAAGCTGTCCTAAAATTTAACAGCTTACAAAATCATTTTGCTACCTGGTGATGGAGAGCGACGTTGCGGTAGGAGAAGTAGATCAATGGGACTAAAAACCAAAAGAAGCGAGATAGAAATGAGAGCAATGATACCTTCTCGATTTTAAATGTCCTATGACATGTCGTTTTGGTGGTAAAACGACATAAAATATATATCTGATTTTTACCGATATATCAACTGACACGACTTTTAAGCATATCACGCACTATTTTATTTTACGTTATGTTAGTAGACTAACAATATATGTCTAAATCATACATATATATTATATTATATATGCTTAAATCAATAAGTCTTATTGTTTTGTTCTTTTTAATGTTTCTCTTACAATCAATTTTGAATAATTATTTCATAGTATAATTTTCTTCTTATATTACAAAAAAATGTGAAAATGTTGAATACATTAATTAATTAATTATTGTTATGCTTTTAACATAAATTTATTAAGCTTGGAAAGTTTTTAAATAAAACTTAGCGCTATCAAAATAAAATTATTGTATAATAATATTAACTATATTTTGTAATGTATGATTTGTATTTGTTAATAATATTTTATTTTGGATTTCCATAGAATTTATTATGGGATATACATAGCTCAGTTTGTTTGCTAGTTACACTGCTTTCAATGTCCTCCGACAAGTCCAACATGTCGTTTTTGAAGAGAAAATGACATTATTTTCTTACAAAAATAGATTGTCTTTTTGTAAAATATAGGCTAACATATCCAATTTTTTTATATATTGTCCGACACAACTTTTAAACATATTGTCTATTATTTGTTTTGTTAAGTTAGCAGACTAGCAATATAGCCTAAATCATCTATATGCGTTATAATATATAAATTCTTAAATCAAGTAGACTTATTATTTCGTTCTCTTTAATACATGTTATTCTTACTGTTGAAACCGATTTCTCGGTCTCTTGTGGAGCTCGGGGCCCTCACCGAAATGAGGGGCAGCTAGCCCTTACCGGTCCCTCGGGAGAGGTAAGGCCGACGATTCGAGCAAAGAACAATGACCCTAGTCTCAGCGAGGAGGTCCCTCCACTAACCCGGAAGATCGTTGAGCGCTTCCCCTCCCAAGCCAAAGCTAAGACTCGGGCACCTTGGAGAGCTAGAGAGCCCAAACCAAAGCGACCTAGGGAGAGAAGAGCTCAAAGATAATGAACCGGTCCCCTTCCAAGGTGCCCTTTGAGGTCTATTTATAGATTTTAGTTTTGTGGTCTGTCAATAACCAAATCCCGCTGTCCATTCTCACTATCCGCACACCGGATTGGTCTGCTAACAGCCAAACTCCGCTGTTCGGAGAGGCTAAATGCAGGCCACCGGGGGCCCCTTGGTAAAAATCCCTTCCTGGACTTTTACGGGGCGAGCCAGCCCGCTTCGCGACCCCCCTCACGAGTGGAGCTCGCGGGCCTCTGGGTCGGCGAACCCCAGGGGTATTATCGGCGCATTACGTGGCTCGCACGCCTGCACTACCTCGGCGAGTCCCCGGATGACTATCTGCTCTCCCTCTAGGCGGGCTCACCTAGCGAACCCTTTCCTCGACTGGTTGGGCTCGCCAATAGCGACCCGGCCAAGCCGACCTCCCTCGCGAGTGGAGCTCGCGAGCCTCTGGGTCGGCGAACCCCAGGATGGCTATCCGCACCCCAAAATGGCTAACTGTACCCCAAAATGGCTAACTGTACCCAAAGGTGGCTAACTGTACCCCAAGGTTCCGGGCTCGCTCGCCTGCGCAGTCTCTTGCTCTTCCTTGGCCTGCCTCGCCGGAGTTCAGGGTTCGCCCCTCTTGGCTCGCCTCCTCGAGCGCGAGCTGCTGATTTCTTCCTGGCGAATATCGGGGTTGTACACTTACAATCAATTTTGTATAATTATTTCACACCATATTTTCTTATTTCATAAAATGATAGAATGTTCACCGATTTATCAAATTATTATTTTAATATTTTAAACATAAATTTATTAAGCTTAAAAACTTTAATAAATCAAAGATATTTAGCTTTTAAATTTTCCTTATTTGCTATAAAACTTAATGTTATCAAAATAAATTAATATATATTATTAAATATATTTTACAAAATCTATTTGTACGTGTTAATAATATTTTATTTTGGATATTCTTCGAATTTATTTTATTATATGCATGACTGATTGTTTATCTACCAGTTATGTAATTTTTTACTTTTAAGACATACTTATACTTGGTATGCAGAAAATATTTCTTGTATCTATAAGATATGAAAATTGGATATTTAAAAATATTCTTGACATATCTCCGACTTTCGATATTTGTAAACTAAATCTGATATGTCGCTGACATCCGATATTTGTAACATTGACTTGTTATGTTAATTTTTTTTTTTACTTTTAAAACATATAATTATACTTAATATGAATAAAAATATTTTTTGTTTATAAGACATGGACATCTGATATTTTAAAATATCTCTAATATGTCGCCGAATTCTTAGGTTGGGGCAAAAGAATTGGCTTCTAAAGAATTTCAATTCTGTCGAAAGTGGGCCCAATTTCTATTCCATCGATATTGGGTCTAAAACGAACATGATATTTGAAATTGTAGACCACAATTCAGATTCTCATCAGCCATTGTCAAACCAAATAGGTTATAAGGGTATAGTCGGTTGGACGAAATAGGAACATGATGTAGTAACGGGGTTCAATTCCAACTTTCCTAAGCAGGAATTTCTCTAAACTCCAATTATGACTTTCGGCTAGACAACATAACGAATTGGTAAGTCGTTCAATTACATTACACATTCAATAATAAGAAATATTAAAACAAATTAGTATCAACAATTTACATCGCACAACAAACTAACGACACAGTATTACAAAGCATTAGATATAATTATGGTTGCTAGACACCGGCAAATGAAAACTATCATAATATATTAATATACTTTTTTACTCTTTACATTAAATTTTCAGACGATTTTGGATGTGGCTTGACTAGATTTGAAGACTGGGTCGAGTTTTGACTTGTGACTCGGATCATATCAGTTTGATCCGAGCGAAAATTCGAGCCCATACTCAAGCGATCTTTGATCTACAAGACAATCCCAGCCTTAATCATGTCATCATAAACTAAGAGAATAATCAGAAATACTGGGACAATGGCAATATAGTACAATCAAATGACAACATTTTTGCTAAATCTGAACTGAATTACTACCTGTTCTACATAAAATAAGCAGAATCTCAGTAAGTACTGGTTGAGCATAAAATGACAAATACTAACCTGAGCAGAACTAGGAAGATCACTGCCATTCTCACTCTCAAGTTGATAAGTGAAATTGAAATCATGTTGTTGAATTGGAGAACGGAAAATGGTGCATCCATCTCTGACAACTATAAATCCACTATCCCCAAGGTTTACAGCATGAATTCCCTGGTCAAAAAAGTATACAAAGAACAACTTAGTTGAGTAAATAAATTAACAAGATTCTTATCATGATGAATATATATACTTTTTCCTTACTTTAGGAAGTAAGCATCTGTTTCTTAAAATAAACTAAACTGTTTGGGAAATTTTTATTATGACAAAGATGCTTTAATAGAACTGTCGCAGCGAAAGGACTAGATATAAAATGACAAGAAACAAATGTCTACATAGATGGTCATTACACATACACAGGATACATTAGCCACAACAGCAAAAACTGATTTTAATGATCTAAAGCCTAAGAAAAACTGTATCTAATTTCATCACCTTTTATAATGTAAATGACGATCAGCCATGATCAAGGAATGGACATTTTATCTATAGAATATAAACAAGAAACTCATTCTGGTATCAGCTTTTGCCACGCCCTCATCTAAGGTATTACCCAAGCAAAACCCCCATGCATACAAAAGAACAGTTGCTCACGAGTTGGGGGACAGTGAAAAAATAATAAAATAATAAAACAGTAAAAAATCAAACTAATATTCTTGAATATAATAACATATAGTTTGCACAAGAGACAGTGTGTTGAACAGTGTATTGCCGGCGGACCTTGTACACGGGTGCAAGAAAAAATGATAGAAGAATAATTATTTTTAGGACTAAACTCTATAAACAGTAATAAGTAAATTAGTAAAAGAGAAAAACAAAATAATATTCTTGAATATAAGATTAACATATACTTCGAACAGGAGACTGTGTGTTGATCAGTGTATCGCTACCAGGCCTTGCACATGGGATTACCATGTAAAAGTTGAGGTTATGAGCGTCCGAACATTGTGCACATGTTGACGCAGGAGAAGTGCAGAACGCTGTGCATGATGGGACACCATATTGCCGTAACTAGACACTGGTGTGCCCTATTCTCTAATAAAGCCTATCATAAAAGATATTAGTTATTCAAGATACTGATGGGGATCGACGAGACGGTGGAGAACGAGTTTTGGGCCTCTTTCGGGGATGCTTTGTCACCTCCTATATTTAGTGTCGCCCGATGGATGATTCGAGTCCGCGGTGGCGTCTGGAACGACGTTTCGATATTTTCATGTATTTGTTTTATATTTTTAGTGTTTTATTTAGTGAGATCGAACAAGCATCATGTACGGACAATCATAGTCGTCCAAGATGTTGCCCCAAGTCTGTTTTATTATAAATAAGAGGTAAGGAAAGGCGTGATAGGTATTGCAGAATTTGGAGAACTCTTCTTCCCGGATTCCGGCGATCTGACAGTGCGGACTCCTAGGTAAACCCCCTTTCTCCTTGTCATTTTCCTTGTTTACCTAGTGTTGCAGCTCCGTTTTCCAGCCCTAATCCCAGCCTTCGCCCCTCTCCTTGGTTGTTTCCAACACTGTGGACCATCCAACAACCCTACCAACCATTCCAACCCTCCTAAACAACAGTCGATTACTTCTCGGCACCCATTCAGCCTTCTCAATGATCCTAGGCCTTCCCAAGCAGCAGCAGCACCCTCTTAATTCCTTTTTCAACAGAAGTTGTACAGCCTCAACCCTATTCCATGCAAACAACCAACTTTCACCATCTCTACAGCCTCCCTCCTGCCACATTACAGACACCCACTGCCTTATAAATCTCTAACCGTAGCCCTCCAATCCCACAACCACAGCCAGTCCTCCCAAACAGCATTCCCACCACACCCCATCCTCAAAACAGCCACGCCCTTCCCAAAAGAAACAATCCAGTAACAGTCACCTCCCCGGATCACCTCCATTGCCCCTACAATCACCGGATCTCCGCTCCTATGTCTACGCCCCCTCACTCGTGAGTTTCTTAGTTGTATTGCGTATTTATTACAGCATTGTTGCATGGATTTGGGCTTTTATATCATTATGGATGTTTGGCTTTGCTAGTATATTCATTTTGTCATTGATCATCCTTGCAGGACCTTTTCGCTTGTGCGTGTTAACTAATGGCCCTCCAAACGAAAGAAAATCTAATTTGTTTGCTTTCAAGATTGTTTGCTAAATGCCTGTAATAACTACGTGGAATTAATGTTTTATTATTAATTGCAATTTATTGTTGGATCACTCACTTGCAAACACACATCATCTTAGGGTTAGATAAAATTTGATTTCCCCGACATTACACCTAGGATTTCATTAATTAGAGTTCGCACACTTAGCCACATTGATTCTTACCCTGCATACACAGAGAATACTCATCTCCATTCATCAACAGATGTATTCTTTCAAGCTGGAGAGAATGATGGGGATCGACGAGACGGCGGAGCACGATTTTTGAGACTGTTTGGGGATGATTTGTCACCTACCATATTTAGCGTCGCCCGATGGATGATCCGAGACCACAGTTAAGTCCGGATCAATGTTTCAATACTTTTCATGTATTTGTTTTATTTTTTTAGTGTTTTATTTAGTGAGATCGGACAACCATTGTGTCCGACCAATCATAGCCATCCAAGATGGTTGTCCTAAGCAAGGTTACAGATGTCGGAGGTCGGAGACATGTCGGTTTAGGTTTTTCATATCGGTTATAATATGTCGAGGAATATATCAGAGATATTCAAATATGGACTTTTAATAATTAATTATTTATATACATAATTATGTATAAATATAAATTTTTTTATTTTTATATATTGATATATTAACAATTTAACATTTATTGAATTTCTAAATCTACCAAACTACTATAAACATTTTATTTTATGCTGGTAATAACAGTATGGGAAGAAAGTCAGAGGAAGCAGGAAGTCAAGAAGTCATCGACGATCATGGAAGATAATGAACATTCAGTAAAAAATTCAAAGGTCAAGCAGAATCAAAGTCAATGACGGTCGGGTACAAGGAAAAAAATCAGAGCAAACAAAAGATAGTTGAGAGCTAAAGGCTAGAGCACAGAACAATCCAAACAAAAAAATAATTTTGTTTTGTTGTCTATTAAACCATAGACGCTACAACAACAACACAACAACAACACTCAAGCCTTTATCCCACTATAGTGGGGTCGGCTTTATGGATCCTTTGTCGCCATTGTGCCCCATCTTTAGTCATAATCTCACTAATGCCTAAGTACATCATGTTTTTCCTTATATTCTCATTCCAAGTCTTTATTGTTCTATTAACCATAGACGCTAAATAAAATAAAATAAAAAATTCAGTCAATATGCTATTGAGATATATCGGTCGATGTATCGATAATACATCGGTAGATATATCGGTTCATAGCTGATATATTGACGGTATATTCCAAAAAGATATTTTGCAAAACAATATCGAAAACGTGTTATTTTGCCTATGAAACCTTTATGTCGGTAGACATGTCAGTCATGTCGGACCATATCTACAACACTGACCCAAAGTAATGTTTTATCATAAATAAAAGGTAGGGGAAAACATCATAGGTATTGCAGAATTTGGAGAACTCTTCTCCCTGAATTCCGGCAATCATCCCACAGTGATGACTTTGTGAGGCCTTAAATGAGTCTCACGTAAACCCCATTTATGTATCTCCACATTAGTCCCCCCCCCCCCCCCCCCCTCCATCACACAACATTGTTCACGTGCAAACAGCCCGCCAGCCTTGTCAAGCCCGCGGTCGCACTGTCCCTGTCCAAAAATCGCAAAAATATCCCTTATCCCGCACATGAAGCCGCTCCATCCGCCGATGGATCCCCTTTTCCCCAGCCAGGCGACCCTCTCCCTTGCAGTCCAGCTCCACTCGAGCCCATGTCGTTAACCCCACCACCGAGAACCCCCGCTCCTCGATCCCCTCTATTTGCCGCAAACTCCACGTTCTCTACCAGTCGTATGCATCACCCCTTCCCTTAAGTCGTAGCCCCCATCCCCTCCTCCAACCGCAACCCGCCACTACCCTAGCCGCAGGCTCCTCCAGCCCTGAGACATCCTTCCACCGCCACGACAATTCCTGGGACAATAACCTTGTATCTCCATCCACCAGATCTACCTCCCTTGTCGGCACCCCCTTATTACGTGAGTATTTTATTGTTGTATGGATCTTTGTCTTCATTATTGATATGTGATTTCATACTTGTTTGGATCTCTTGTTTAGTAGTTGTTTGCTCTGGGAACTTTTGTAATTTGCAGGATCTATTTACTAACGCGCTCTTGCTTTGTCCCTCCACGCGGAGGAAAGCCTAAACTTGCTTGCTTAAGGAATTATTGTGTTTTGTTTAAATTATTTGCATGTGATTTAATCTCGCATTGCTTGTCTGTGAATTAACTATCGGGCCTTGTGTGTGTGTTACATATACATCCACCTAGCCTACCCTACATAAGATGTCTTCTTAAAAGCATGCACACCATTTTAATTTGATTTGAGCACTCACATGGCATAAAATTAACTAACCATTTATCGTATAATCTAGATCCTCCATTAGAGTGCTATTATTGCATATACCTACTTCGATGTTATTTAATTGGGAGCACATCCTTATTTAGATTAGAATGAGATTTGATAATTCGAGTTTGGTGGGATCTAGGGAGAAGTTTCCACCCTCAAGTTCCATGCCGCCTTACTAGAGTTGTTTTTTTTACTTATCTATCCTTATAGTTCAGCCATTGGTTTAGAGAGTTAAATATTGGTTTATTTTCATATCGGTTCATTGGGATTGGTTTATTGATGAATGATTAACCATTTTGAATTTTCATAAAATCTAATATCACACTATTTTCCATAGTGAATTTTAAAGTGACTGATCTTTCAACTTGATATTGTGAAAAACAAGTTAATAAAATTATGTGAAAAGGTATTCCTTTCCGCGTATGAGGATAGTACTTTATCGTAATATATATGTATATGTATATGTATATGTATAAGGATAGTACTTTATCCTAATATATATGTATATATATGTATCTATACTATATTAAAAAAAATATCGTGACAACAAAAAAGGCTAGCTAAATGAGACAGAATACATCCTATCCATTCATTCCAAATCATAATCCTCTCTATAGGCCCGATTGAGTTTTGGGTTTCATTTTTGCGCATGGGCATTCCCAATACCCCTCCCAAAACCCTGCACCGATATCCTCTCCCTCTTCTCATGCCGAAATCCGCCTACTCGACACCGCTCTACCTTCTCTCTTCTCTCTCACGCCCATCGCATGCCTCGAATCTGAAAACAGAAAGCTATATCCTGCTTCCTCTCCTTCCAATCTTTTCTTTGCCTGCCTTTGTGATTAATCTCCTCCTCACTGATTTTAGGAGATAGCCAGCCTTCAGTTTTCTCCTACAAGTTTTCATCAAAACAACCGGTTCCCTCCCTCCTGCTTTTTTTGGCTCCTGCAGACTCGCAAAGAGGGCTTCTTCTTCCCCTTTCGGGAAATCCAGGATTACTTTTGGTTTTCTTCCCATTTCATTTTCTTAGGAGGTGCAGCCCTGCAGATCGACAGGGAAGCCTGAAGTTCTCTGCCCTGGTTTTTCCTTGGATCTTTGGCGACGATTTTCAGA